>CM053031.1:258505089-258920089 GCA_028564925.1 Lithobates sylvaticus
ACGGCTTGAAGTTTATAGACACCTTATACTGAAGTGCTGGAATCTTGTCTGAGTTTATTGATATCTATAAATTCTATGTTCATGTTTTTTACACTTCTATTAACAGATATCATCAACTATGGTTTGTCATGTCATGCTGTAATGTTTTACTGCATACCTCTAAATCAGGGATCCTCAAACTACGGCCCTCCAGCTGTTGCAGAACTACACATCCCACGAGGCATTGTAAAACTCTGACATTCACAGACATGACTAGGCATGATGGGAATTGTAGTTCCTGAACAACTGGAGGGCCATAGTTTGAAAAACCCTGCTCTAAATAAAGAATAAAAAAAGAAAAACCTGGGAAGCACAATTAACCTCTAAACTTCACGGCTGGGGCAGCGTTAACCACTACCCGCTGTAGTGACCTCCTACCTTCTCCTCCAATACCTTGCTGGAGTTTCAATAAGAGGGATAGTCAAAGAAAGCAGCTTCTACTGTGCTCTCTCCTAGGAAAATAACATTGAGCGACAATCTAGGGATATCATGTAAATTAGCGACAAAAATAGAAACACATCTATTGCAAATTAGACTTTCTCTCGTTTAGAAAAGTATATTTTTATTTTTTCTATTTTTTGCATTTAAATTTGTAGCAACTGCATATGTAATTCTGGGCAGACAGCTAAGACATTTTTGCAAGGGTCTGCAATGGATTTACCACTCTAGAATAGACACATTTTTATTCCAAGCACACGCGCAATTAGGAAGTAATCAGGGCAGCTTTTATATAATTGCAGTGCTATTTTACTGAGGAATTTTCAAATCAAGCTGCATTTTTTCACCTGTTTTGCCTTGCCATGAGACAGAATTTAAAAATGTCCCTCACAATCTGTATCCTGGGTCATTGGTGCTCTCTGTATTAAATGTTAACTTTTAAAAGATTTTACATAAATGGTAAAAAAGGAAATAAAATAAAACATATGAATTAACAAAGCATTACAATTAAATTGACCCAAACCATAACAGTTTCTCATTAAAGCAGTATTAATCTCAAACGCAAACATTTATTATGATGCAGCTTACCATTTTTTTTCGATATATTGGCTGCATTAGTTTCCTATTTTTAGGCTTGGTTCACACTGGAAACGACCGCGGATCGAACAAGAACGCTGTGCATCTCTGTTCTCCATTTCAGGGAGGAATCAGGGCAGAATCTTTGCCTGAATTAAGCCCTGAAAGGAGCCAAAGACGCACAAACCGCTCCGCAGCCGCCCCAGAGATATGTGAACTGGCTCCATAGAGCTGGTTACATTCTTCTGCTATGCGAATTGGATGCAGGGAAACCCGCACCCCCCCCCCCTCTCATGCTTGTGGATTACAATCACCCTTGTTTTGAGGGTAAACAATTCAATTCCAGTTTAAGGGCCCCACGGCCGGCAGACTTGTTTGTTAATGGACTGGCCAATGGTTAGGCGGGACCAGGGCCGTCTTTAATATTGATTGGACCCTGGGCAAACATTTTCTTAGGGGCCTGCAAACATACTACAGGAGAGTGTTATAGACTGCAAACATACTACAGGAGACGGTCAGAACTTTTAACAATGCACAGGTTTACAGTTGAATTACACAACTCAACGTTTCAGGATTGCAGTCAGGCATTATATGGGTGTAAAGAGATACCTGGCCAGCCAAGCTAACTATATACATTCAGAGGTCTGGGGGCGGGGCTGCGTGGGGTGGGGTTAGAGCGTCAGTGGAGCTTCCGGCCCCGATCCCTCTCTGCTGGCTGGCTCGGGAATACAGCCTCCCGTATCCCCTGTGCGCTCTGCAAAGCCCTCAACGGGGCCCCCCAACAAAGATTGGGCCCAGGGCAGGTGCCCCGTTTGCTCCGTGTTAAAGACGGCCTTGGGCAGGACAGGTTCCACTCAGAACATGCCTCACCATGGTCGCCCAAAGAAGTTGAGTGCACATGCTCAGCGTCATATCCAGAGGTTGTCTTTGGGAAATAGGTGTATGCAGAGGTTCTGCAGAGGTTAAAGGGGTGGAGGGTCAGCCTGTCAGTGCTCAGACCATACGCCGCACACTGCATCAAATTGGTCTGCATAGCTGTCATCCCAGAAGGAAGCCTCTTTTAAAGATGATGCACAAGGAAGCCCTCAAACTGTTTGCTGAAGACAGGCAGACTAAGGACATGGATTAATGAAACCATGTCCTGTGGTCTGATGAGACTAAGATAAACTTATTTGGTTCAGATCGTGAGATGGTGTCAAGCGTGTGTGGTGGCAACCAGGTGAGAAGTACAAAGTCAAGTGTGTCTTGCCTACAGTCAAGCATGGTGGTGGATGTGTCATGTTCTGGGGCTGCTAAGTGCTGTCGGCACTGGGGAGCTAAAGTTCATTGAGGGAACCATGAATGCCAACATGTAATGTGACATACTGAAGCAGAGCATGATCCCCTCCCTTTGTGGACTGGGCGGCAGGGCAATATTCCAACATGATAATGACCCCAAACACACCTCAAGGACGACCACTGCCTTGCTAAAGAAGCTGAGGGTAAAGGTGATGGACTGGCTAAGCATGTCTCCAGACCTAAACCCTATTGGTGGCGGAGCGCCAGGTCTCTAACCTACACCAGCTCAGTGATCTCATCATGGAAGAGTGGAAGAGGATTCCAGTGACAACCTGTGAAGCTCCGGTGAACTCCATGCCCAAGAGGGTTAAGGCAGTGATGAAAAATAATGGCGGCCACACAAAATATTGACAATTTGGGCCCAATTTGGACATTTTTACTTAGGGGTGTACTCACTTTTGTTGCCATCGGTTTAGACATTAATGGCTGTGTGTTGAGTTATTTTGAGGGGGCAGCAAATTTACACTGTTATACAAGCTGCAAACTCACTACTTTACATTGTAGCAAAGTGTCATTTCTTCAGTGTTGTCACATGAAAAGATATAATAAAATATTTACAACAATGTGAGGGGTGTACTCACTTTTGTGAGATACTGTTCAAAGTGTGGAAAAGAGTTCATGGAAAAGGGCCAATAAAAGGGCTATAAATAGGAGCCTTTTCAAAGCCGTGTCTGTAAACGAGCAAACTTCAGCCACCTCAAGTCATGTTGTGTGGTGCACAATTACCTTGTCAGGATCCCATCAACATGTCTTCCCATTGCTGTAACTTTCTGACTACCTCTGCAGATCTCCCCAGAGACACACTTAATACACAATAGGCAAGACGAAGCTGATTGACTGTTTGGGTCCTTAAAATAGCTGAAAGTACAAATTAATTGCAAAAGAATAAGAAATATCTTTAACAGTTATAAAGAACTGAAGAAAGCTATTTTCTTATACCCCTCTCCCTCAAAGGCAATTAAGAAAAGAGGTGTAAAATACACAGCTCAGCACAGTGTCATCCCACGTTGGTAAAGCTGAACACAGATATTAATGATCACCATTTAATCTGATTATGCATTCATATAAATAAATAAATAAGAAATAAACATTTAAAAGTATTTATTTATTTAAAATGCTTATGCCCTTCTTCCTTCCTGATTCCCATCCATACATTTTTGTTTCCTTCCTGCCTCCCTTCCATACTCTCTTCTTTCCTTACGGCCTCCCTTCTAACTTTTGTTATTTCTTTCCTGCCTCCCTTTCATTATCCTTGCCTTCCTACCTCCCTTTCATCATCTCTTCTTTAGTTCCTTCCTCTCTTTCACCCCCTCTTCTTTCCATCCTGTCTGCCTTCCATACTCACTTCTTTCCTTCCTGCCTCCTTTCCACTCTCTCTTCCTTCCTTCCTGCCTCCCATACAGCCTCTCCTTTTCCCTTCCTATTTCCGTTCCATAAATTTTTCTTTCCTTCATGTCTCCCTTACACTCTTTCTTATTTCTTTCCTGCCTCCATTTCATCATCTATTTCTTCCTGCTTTTCTTCTACTGTTTCTTCCTTCCTGCCTCCCTTCCATCCTATTTCTTCCTTCCTTCCTTCCCCCTTCCATCCCGTTTCTTCCTTCCTGCCCCCATTCAATTCCTTTACTTTCTCACTGCCTCCCTTCCATTGTCTTTTTTTCTTCATGCCTCCCTTCCATCCTTTCTTCATTCTTGTCTCCCTTTCATTCTCTTTCTTCCTTCCGGCCCCCTTTTATCCTCTTTCTCCCTTTCTGCCTCCCCTTCCTTCCTTCTTGCCTCCCTTCTTTTCTCTTTTTTTCCTGCCTCCCTTACACTTTTTCTTTCATCCTTTTTACCTCCCTGCCCCCTTACATTCTTTTTTTGCTTTCTGCCGACTTCCATCCTATTTCTTCCTTCTGGCCTACATTCTATTCCCTTTCTTCCTTCCTGCCTGCCTTCCATTTTCTTTTCCTTCCTGACTCCCTTCCATCCTTTTTGTTATCTTTCTTCCTCCCTCCCTTCCATCATCATCTTCCTTCCTCCCTGCCTACCTTCCATTCTCTTTATTCCTTCCTGCCTCTCTACAATTTTCATTTTTTCTTCCTACCTCCCTGTCATTCTCTTTCTTTCTTCCTCCCTTCCATCCTCTTTCTTCCTTCATGCCTCCCTTCCACCCTCTCTCTTCTATTCTGCCCTCCTTCCATTTTCTTTCTTTCTTACTGGCTCATTTCTGTTATCTTTCCTCCTTTCTGCCTCCCTTGCATCCTCTTTCTTCTTTCCTTCCTGTCCCCCTTCCATCCTCTTTCTTCCCACCCTTCTCCCTTCCATTCTCTTTCTTCCTTCCTGCCTCTCTTCCATCCTTTTTATTATTTTTCTTTCTTCTTGCCTCCTTTCCATCCACTTTTCGTACCTCCCTTTCATTCTCTTTCTTCCTTCAGGCCCCCCTTCCATTTTATTTCTTCCTTCGTCCATTCCATCCTCTTTCTTACTTCCTCTCTTCCATCCTTTTTCTTTCTTCCTGCCACCCCCCTTCCATCTTTTTCTTTTTTTTTTTTTTTTTTTTTTTTTTTTTACATTTTTACTTTAAAGTATTTTATTAAATTTGTCAAAATACATACGGCAAATGACAAGGTACAAATATATAGTAAACTCAGGCATCTACGACAACGGGTAATACATGACCATTAGGTAAAAGAAGCTAGTGACTAGGAATAGGTTACAGGAAGGTAAAACAGGACCAAATGGTCCAATGTAGGAAGCGTGGTAGGAGAAGGTCCATTGGGCTATGTAACGGGCGAGGGTTCCCCACTACCAGGCACCCCGTTTGGGAGCTGTCTGTGCCCTATAGGGGAAACCCACGACGTCCCACCACCCTTCTATGTGACTGACCAGTTTCGGTCATGACCCGCTCCGCAAGGTAACCAGTAGTCAATAAGGTACCTATAAATGTCAACCTGCCATTTAATGCAAAAACTGTAAAAAGAGAGGTAAACTAGGAGTAGAAGGTGGAAAATTGAAAGTTGGAGGGGGGTAGAAAAAGAGGGTAGGGGGGTTAAAGAGAAGATGGAGGGGGAGAGGGGATAACAGGCAGGGTATTCGGAGCAGCAATTATGGGACTCACTTTAGGAGATTATGGAGTTAGTGAGCCAAGGAGCACCAATGTAAATCGCCCAGGGTTCCCAGGTAGTTTCAAAGTTACGGACCGTGTCCGAGATAATGTGGGCTAGCTTCTCTTGTGACATAATCCAGGAGACTTTTCTGATGACCGCTGGGAATGATATCCTATGTTTTTTCCAGGCCTTGGCTACCGTAAGTTTAGCCCCCAGCAATATGAATTTGACAAGACTTTGCTTGGCTTTGGATAAATTTGGGGAAAAAGCATTAAGAAGGGCCACCATAGGAGATCTGGGGATCTGAGTTCCCACAAGCCTATCAATCAAGTTAAAAACTTTTCTCCAGAATGGGCGTATTCTGGGACATACCCACCAAATATGTGACATAGTACCAGTGAGACCGCATCCCCGGAAGCACAGTGGACTAGCCGTTGGAAAAATTGAGGCAAGACGAGAGGGGGTGTAGTACCATCTGGATATGATTTTCAAACTAGCTTCAATGAGTGTAGTGTTCAGAATGCTCTTGAAAGAACGAAAGCCTGCTTTCTGCCAGACCTCCAGGTCCCATTGAAACTGGAAGTCTGTCTCCCAGTTTTGCATGTAGGAGGTTTTAGTGGTCACTGCGGTGAGTGACGAGTAGATTGTCGACACTCCCCCCCGCTGATCCATGGACTGACCGCACCAAATTTCATATTCCGTAAATTGAGGGGGGAGGGGCTTGTTTGTCCAGAGTTTGTGTAGGTAATGAGAGATCTGACTAAATCTGAAATGTTCAGAGGCAGGTAAGTCCCACTTTTGGGTACAAAAGGTGAGAGTAATCGGGCCCGAGGTTGAAAAAAAGTGACCGATTCGGTACAGCCCCTTATCCAGCCACCATTTAAATGCTTTTATATTTTGGCCAGGAGGAAAATCGGGATTGTTGAACAAGTGAGACAGGGGTTTATAAACTGAGACCAGGTTCATAGAGGAACGAACCCTGTCCCAGAGGGCAAACATATGTGATAGGGTAGGGGCCAGAATTGGGGGTCGCAATTTCGGGTTCGACCAGAGAAGATAATCCAGGGTATGATGGGGTACTGCTTGCCTTTCTATAAGGACCCAATCCGGTTTCTCGTATTTAGAGTACAGCACTGAGAGCTGGGCAATTCGGGCTGCAAGATAGTATTTATATAAATGGGGCAATCCAACACCCCCCTTCTTTCTATGGAGGTATAGAATGTGTTGCGGAATCCTATAACCCTTTGAGCCCCAAATAAATTTAAGGATCTTGCTTTGGAATGTTTTAATATGATCCCTTTTAATAGGGATTGGTAGAGAACGAAAGAGGTAAATGATTCATCTTCACCGAATTGATCCTCCCGAGCCAAGAGAGATTATGTTTAGACCATGATTGGAGATCCAGCTCCAATTTCCGGTACATGGGAGGATAGTTAGTGCTGTAAAGATTCTCTATTTTGGCTGTGAGATCAATGCCAAGGTATTTAATGGAGGATGTGTTCCAATGGAACTTAAAGTGTTGTCGTAGGGAATCAACCATTGCAGGGGGGAGTGATACATTGAGAGCGTGAGACTTGTCGTAATTTACCCGAAGCCCAGATATGTGGGCAAATGCGTCCAGGGAGTTGCAGAGGTTTGGTAGGGAGGTCGTCGGGGAAGTGATGAAGAGGAGTATGTCGTCCGCGAAGAGTCCACACTTGTGGGTCTGGGATCCGCAGCGGACTCCGTGAATGTTGGGATTCTGTCGAATGGATATGGCTAGCGTTTCAATGGCTATAGCGAAGATTAGGGGGGATAATGGACAGCCTTGCCTGGTGCCTGTAGCAATGGAAATAGGTTGGGAATAGTGACCCTGTAGTTTGATTCGGGCGGTGGGGTTGGAGTATAGGGCTCGAATTAAACCCAGGAAGTTCTCGCCAAAGCCCCAGCGTTTCAGGATTTCAAAAATGTAAGGCCAGGAGACTGAATCGAAGGCTTTTTGGAGATCCAGGGAAAGAAGCATACCTGGTTGTTTAGGGCCCCCATCCCATCCCGATTGAAGTAAGGAGACTATATCTATGGCTCTCCTGACCTGGTCAGGACCCTGTCTGCCCGGGATGAACCCCACTTGATCCTTGTGTATGTATCTGTGAATAAAAGAAGCCAGACGGTTTGCTAGTATTTTAGTGAGGATTTTCAAGTCACTATTGATGAGTGAGATAGGTCTGTAATTACTGACCTCCTCCGGATTCTTATCCGGTTTCGGTATGACCGCGATGAAGGCGGTGTTAAGATGGGGATCAAGTGGGGTTCCCTTCCCTTTTGAATTAAGAAACTTAGTGAGGTGTGGAATCAGGGCAGAAGGAAATGTTTTGTAATATAAGTTGGGGAGGCCGTCCGGGCCTGGTGCCGAGTTAGACTTTAGATTTTTAATGACTTCCTGGACCTCTCCTTCCGAAAAAGATGCTTCCAAAATTTCCTTGTGTGCAACAGAGAGGGAAGGGATAGGGATCCCGTCAAGATAATTGGAGACGGCAGTCTTCTCAGCTGTGTTTTGAGAACCGTAAAGATTGGAGTAGAAGTCATGAAACACTTTGAGAATTTTAACGGGGTTAGAAGTGGTGTCCTGACCAGAGATTCTGATTTTGGGCATTACGTAGGAGCGAAACTTGGGTGTTAGTCTGGAGGCTAACATGGAACCCAATTTGTCCCCCTGGGTATAAAACCTATTCTTACTACATCAAATTTGTTTTTCGGCTTTTGCAGTCAGCGCTAGGTTAAGTTCGAGTCTGGTTTTGTCAAGTTGGGCCCGCAGGGAGGGTGATGGGTGTCTTTTGTGTTGGGCGCTAAGGGAGGCGTAGTGGTCGTCAAGTCTTTTGATGTCCGCTGTCTGTTCCTTTTTGATTTGTGTTGTTAATTTAATTATTTCACCTCTGATAAACGGTTTGTGGGCTGCCCACAGGGTTTCTGCAGAGATTCCCTCGGTGTTATTAAGTGAGAAGTACTCTGTGAGAGAATTCTCCAGCATTTGAACTCTTACCGGTCCCGAGAGCAGAGACTCGTTCAATCTCCACTGACCGAGTCCCGGCCTCGGGTATCTCCTGTCCATGGATAAAGTAACAATGGCGTGGTCGGAAATAGGAGTGTCAGTGATTCTCGAGGAGGTAATTCGGGGGATAGCCCGGGACTGGACCAGGAGGTGGTCAATCCTCGCGTATAGGTTATGAGGTGTGGAAAAGTGAGAGTAGTCTCTCTTTCCAGGATTGAGTTCCCTCCAGACATCCACTAAGCCCTGAGCATGTATAAGTTTGGCTATCTTGAGGCTTTCCCTGGTGGGCCTAGTAAGTTGGGAGGAAGGGGGTTTGGATCTATCCAGAGACTGGTCGAAGGCAGAATTAGAGTCTCCCCCGAATATGACCGTACCTTCCAGTAAAGGGGAAAGTGAGTCAAACATACATTTGAAGAATGCCGCTTGCCCTTTGTTGGGCGTGTAGTAAGAGATGAGGGAGAAGAGTTCCTCCCCAATGGTACCTTTCACAAGGATATATCTGCCCTCGGGATCCTTTATTTCTGAGGTCAAGGTAAAGTTACAGTGTTTGGCAAAAGCGATAGCAACCCCTTTAGTCTTGTTTTCTGCATTCGCCAAGAAGAAAGTGGGGAAGTGGGTATGAAGGAATTTGGGGCTATACCGAATCGGGAGGTGTGTTTCCTGTAGCATGACAATATCAAGCCCAGAAGATTTATATAAATTAAACAATTTCTTCCGTTTGGTGGGGGAGTTCATACCCTGTACATTGTGGGTGGCTATATTCAATTTGTACAGTGTGCGGTCAGCCATGGAGACTATAGGGGGGGATGTGCAAGAATCTACCATCACTCACCTGGATATGATCCGTCCCGTTGTGGGTGCGAGGATAGGAATCTGGACAATGGCTTGTAGATGATTCTGGATGTGCTCCTTGAGGGAACGCGTACACTAAAAAAAGAACAGAAGTTAATTGCTGCTCCGAAAGAAAGAGAGAGGAAGAGGGAAAAAGAGAAGGGAAAGAAAAGGGGCCTAGCGAACTCCCTTCTGGTGACAGAGTGGACCAGAGGGAGAAGCCAGACTGTATGATTACCCTGCGCTTAGAAGCGCGGGGGTCCAAAAAAGAAAAAAAATTCTCCATGCCAAACTCGGCTTGGAGACCCTATCCCTACGAGTCCGAAAGGGAGTCAGAGGGATAGGAGGAGGCACATGTGTACCACCCCAGACCTGGGCCTAACGGGTCTGAGGGAGATGAAAAAACAATGAGCATAAATGGAAACCAGTCCTGAGATCAAAAGTTCAGTAGCCAGGGGTTATGGACCGAACAAACTGGAACCAGTCCAAAGCGAGAGTAGCGAAGTGGTGAGAGGCGTCTAGTCTCCTGTTGCAAGTAGGGTCAAAAAGGAGAAGGATCCAGGAAATCCAGCCGGAAAATAGTGGAGAATGATTAATGCTGACAACAGAGGGCAGACCATCTTCGGATTGTTTGCAGATCCAGTAAGATACGTTTGGCCGATGGGGTTAGGAAACAGCTGGTTGCGTCGAGAGGGTAGGGGCACCTACCGCAAAGTCCAGGGGTTAGTGCAGGAAGCTCCAAGTATCAGGGTTAGATGGGGAAGAAGTGGATCGACGTGGAGAGACGACCAAGTCAAAGTAAAACAAAGGTTAGCCTCCATGTTGCGTTCAATGAGGGCCATTATGAGTTGATCGGCGAGTTTTGTTCTTGTTCCACAGCGGATTGGGTGGGCTCGTTGGGAGCGGACGTTTGTTGGAGACTGCTGGAGGGGACGAGACATCCATGTCTGACTCTTGAGCAATCACGTTGAGTTTCAGAAGAAGGTGTTCACCTGCTATGAAGTTGGAGAAGGAGAATTCCTGGCCTTTCAGGGAGAATTTCACAGCAAAAGGGAAGGACCACCGGTATTTGATGTCTTTTTTCGTGAGAGCTTGCAGAAGAGGTTTCAGGGTTCTTCTACGTTGAATAGTGGATGGGGCGAGATCAGCGAAAATTTGCACTGGGTGACCCTGACAAGTCACCTGAGTCATGGCTCGGGCCTGCTTCATTATTGCCTCCTTAACCGCATAAAAGTGTGGTTTAGCGATGATGTCTCTGGGAGTGCCATCCTTCCTAGGTGGTCCAAGGGCTCTATGAGCCCTGTCAAGTTCTAGGCGGTGAGAAGGTATATTGGGGATTAGGGATTTCATGAGGTCTTGCGTTGCAGAGGAGAAATCCTGGATGGATTCTGGCAGGCCTCTGATCCTGAAGTTGTATCGTCTAGATCTGTTTTCCAATTCATCAATGCGGGACATGGTGGTGTCAAGTTGATCATGGAGGGTGGAGATGAGATCAGAGTGTTGGTGGGCTGTTGCCGTGGTTTGATCCACCCTAGCTTCAATGGCGTCAATGCGTGACCCAATGCTTTGGAGATCTGCCTTGATATCTCCTGTGATTTTGGCGGCGGTGGAGGCTAGGCCCGTGTCCAGGAGGGTAGATAACCTAAGGAAGAGGTCATCCATGTTAAATGAGCGGTCCCTTTCATGGTTACCGTGAGTAGGAGAGTCAGTGAGGGCGGCCATTACAGGCCCTGCAGGGGAAAATGGAGTGTCCCCAAAGGAGCGGTGCAGGAGTGACACTGTGGAGGCAGGGGAGGGTGTCATCTCTAGGTGACAGGGTGGTGGAGGCCCTGGGGTGAGGAGAAGGTGTGCTGAGGGGTTGACTTGCCTGCGTTCCTGCTGTGATGGCATGAGGGAGGCATGAGGAGATTCCTGAGGAGAATCAGCAGCAGCAGCCGCGGCGGCCATCTTGGTACACCTAGGCCGTGAGGAGATCGCAAATAAATTCTCCAATTTCTTCCTGGGGGGGGGGGGCCCTGGGCATATGGGGGTGATCCCTGGGATTGTCTGAGCTAGATCGCCGCACAATGGCGATTTTTTGGCTGCACAGGACGGCGCTGTGAGGGCCGTTAGGTCCGGGGTGGCGCTGAGCTCCGTGATCAGGCGTCCATCACGGAACCCTCGCGCATGCGCACTCCCCTTCCATCTTTTTCATTCTCACCTTCCTTCTGTGCTTTTTTCCTTCTATCCTGACTTCCTACCATTCTTTTTCTTCCTATTTTCTTATCTTACTTCCTCTTTCCCTTCATTATTTACTCTCTTATTGCCTGCCTTCCTTCTTTCCTTCCATCCTTCTTCTCTTCCCTTTTCTCTTTCTCTCTTCCTACCTTCCTTCCAAAACCCCCTTTCCCTCAAAGCACTGAAACCTTATTAGCAGGAGTCACAACAAGGTGCTCAGGCTGCAAACTCTAATTATTAAGCTGCCACAAGTGTCTCCCTGGTAAGATCTTGATCATGCCCCGGTTTAATTCAAGGCCATATCATGTACAAAACCTTCTGGATGTAAATAGTCTCTATTATCGCCTGTAGAGTCGGCTGACATCCACATATAAAATAATGGCGAATAATTATGTATATTAGTCCCGTCAAACAATCTAATGAAATATCTCTGATCTGAAACAAGAGTAGCAAGATGAAAAGAAAAGACATGTCAAGAGAACGCAAAGACCTCTTCTTATCAGAAGCTGTACGGCTCAAAGCCATGGAAATCTGTCATCTCTTCACTGTACAGATACAATATATACCCCGGAGCGCCATTCCTTCAATTGTCACCAGACCAACAATCCCAAATTCAAAGTTGCTTTGCATGAAATACAGTTTATTAAAGTAGATAAGCCCAATTATTAAAATATCAAATAAGCTTTAACATGTATTATCATTTGGAAAGTTGTTTTTAATCTTTTAAATCTGCAGCTTTCATTAAAAGAATGTCATTTAAAAGGATACCATATCCTGCTAAAACGATGGTAAAGCATTGCTAAAACTAGCAGCACTTTACCACCGACGCCCTCTCCGCCCCAGTGTGAAAGTAGCTTAAAGGTTACATTTGTATCATTGTTAGAATATTTATGAATGGATGAGATCTCACATAATAATTGAATTGTATATATATATATATATATATATATATATATATATATATATATATATATATATATATATATCTTCTATGTATGGAAAAGGTGAAATTATATAAGGTTTTTATACTTGTGAGTTTATGCTGTTTTAAGCTCATGAGCAGTTCTATGTAGAGTCACATATGACAGTAATTAAGAGTGAGCTGAGCTCACCTCCCCCATCTGTGAGAAGGAAGGATTAACATACTTTAAAGATGTAAAAAGGTTCATGTTTTAGTTAAAGATCATAATTTCTTTATATTACAATATTTCTTGATTAGGATATTATTAAGAACATTGCGTTTTAAATTAATATAATATACATATTAGTATATGTAAAGAAAAAGGGGAAAAATGGCGCAATTACCGACCAAACATTGAGAGCAACAGTCAACTCAATAAATACATGTCGGAATAAGCGATACTTAAAAAAAAAAAAAAAATATATATATATATATATATATATATATATATATATATATATATATATATATACACACAGAAAACCGTGATGTATATTGGTAATGTATAAAAACATATACACATAAAAAAAAACAGAGCGTCCCGGCAAAGCAAAAATTGATAATAATAATTGAAGAAGGCATGTAAATGCATGTAGTTTGTCCATAGGAAATCTGCAGCTTTTCAAAGTGGGGCATCCCAGCGATGTAAGGAAACAGCTGTCCAGATGGTGATGGTAGGGTGATCTGTAGTCTGAGGTCTTTGGCTGGTGGGGGTGCTGCCGTTGGGGGTACAAGGAGACCCAGGTGTCAGCAAAGGCTGCGTGCCGTCCGCTTCAAACACCGGAAACCGGACCCGGAAGTGGACCAGTGTGGAACGCACACCTCACTGGAGGCTGAGATGCGGAAATGATGTCTGGACGTGTCAGATGACGCTTTTCAATGCATCCGCATTTTCTCCAGATCTCTAGAGATCCACGCTGGTCCACTTCCGGTTCCTGTTTCCGTTGTTTGAAACGGACGGCGCGCAGCCTTTGCTGACACCTGGGTCTCCTTGCACCCCCAACGGCAGCACCCCCACCAGCCAAAGACCACAGATCACCCTACCATCACCATCTGGACAGCTGTTTCCTTACATCGCTGGGACGCCCCACTGTGAAAAGCTGCGGATTTCCTAGGGACAAATCACACGTGTTTACATGCCTAACTCTTATTCAGTAAATGTGAGTAGCCATTTGGCCACTTTTTACATATTTTCATTAAAGCTGTTCTTGATACTGCACTTAGATTGGCGCACTTTGTATCCTTTTCTATTAGTATATGTAGTATTTGATTTAGATGTTAAAAGGAAACTTGTATATTGTATAAGTTAAATGGTTTTACATATAGCTTTCCTCTTAGCCCACAACTCAGGAATGTTGACCCCCACTTTTGTTAACTGGGAGGAAAGATATATTTCAGGAAAGCCCGCAAATTTCTATAGGACTACAAGTGAAATAAGAACTTTTCAGACAAACCAACCCTTTTTAGAAAGGTGGGGGCTATCTTCAGGGGCTGATTTTGGGATTAATTGTGCCAAATTATGGTCTCAGTATCAGTCTGGCTGGAATTGCACTAAGTTCTCCCTTGGCCGCAGGTGTCGCTGTCACCGCCGGCAAGATGAGAATGCAGTTTAGCTGGGTGTATTGGATACCCTTCTTTCTCTCTGAACCAGCCCAGTGGGTGCGTTTGTCCCGCTGTGCATTCTGGGAGAAGGTATTTAAGGTACTGAGATCACGTGTTTCTGGGTTCCGGTCCAGAAGCCATCTTCTGTCTGTTTGGTCCTGGTCCTCCTGACCAGCCCCTGTGGCCCTCCTGGCCTGGGGTGCGGATCCATGCAATTTCAAGTCTTGGGGCTGGATATCCCGGGGGGCGAAGCAACTGCAGGGACAGGCCTGAATGGATGTCGGGGCTTAATTGTCCAGGGGTGATCCGGTGCCGTCTCGGTTAGGGCCCGGCAACTGGAGAAGCATCCAGGGGAGGACTCTTCGGGAGGAAGCCATGCGCTAAGGCTGGCTTTCAAGAAGAAGCCTGGAGACTCAGTTGAAGGACACTAAAGGGATCTGCAAGATACTGGTACCGTATGATCGCTCTCTAAGTTTATCTAGTCCCTCAGTTACAACCAAGTCTGTGGCAGAGACTTTATTCTCAAGTGTTCTACAACCAAGTCTGTGACAAAGACTTTACTTTATATAACACTTCACTGGCTGTCAAGCCTAGTGTGAGGAGGCCTATACGGGTTGTGATAATCCAGTTGTGAGACAGTTGCTCTCTGGATTTCTACAGTGAGAGACTTTCTAACTAAGCAGTTCCAAAGGTACCTGAACTTCCACCCTAACCCTCTACCCTACTCTTAAGAGACTGTTTTATATTTTTTCAATAAATAACCATATAACGTAAGATAAAGTGTCAGTTTCTACATTTTTCTCGGCCATCTACCATGGGAACCCCTAGACGGAGATGAGGTGAAGAAGGTAACGGTAAGCCCAATAAAACCAGCAGCTCCTTCGGGGGTTAGTGCTACAACTATAATACATTATTAATGTTATTTTGACATTGTTTTTGTAATATTTTGCTATTTTATTATTAAATATATTTTTGAGTTTTTACACGAGAACTGAACAGACTTTCTTGGAACTTTCCTCATCAATATGAATTATTGAAATATCGTTATTATTACCGTAAAAACGATCAATATTACAATCATTTAAATCAGTTTTACAAATTTTAATGGCAAAGAATATTAACATTTTATGAGCTTAACGTGAACCTGATCATGTGCACTTAAAGCGGTCCTCAACTTTCCATCCATTAAATCTTCGGCCCTTGTTGTTTTAACTTTGGATCATAAAACATTTATTTTTCTGCCTGTAAACAAACACCTTATACATCCCACTTCCTTTTTCTTGTCTGGTCATTAACCTAGGCTTATGACATCATGCACAGCTCTCTCTTTTGTGAGAGTTTGACATAAAGGGAGGGGGGTGAGTCATAAGAGGGCCAATAAAAACTGCAGAGCTAGAGGTCTGCCTCTGTGTGTCTGTGTAAATCCAGGAAGTGAACAGGCAGCAGTTTAAACTGCCCACAATTAAAATGGCTGCAGCCATACTTAGTGGAGAGAGATTTCTGCAGCATATTTGGCAAGTACAGAACCACAGTATATATAAATTAATATGCAAAGTGGTTGGAGGGAAGCTTCAGAATGGCAAAGATGTTTTTATTACAAATTATGTGAGCAGCAAACATGTTATACTCACCTGCTCTATGCAGTAGTATTGCACAGTGCAGCCCCAATTCTCTTTGTCTTGGGTCCCCCAGTGGCGATCTTGGCCTCTCCTCTTCTACGTGTGTATTGTGGAGAAAACAACCTTCAAATTTGACAACAGAGGCACTAAAATTGCAGCTCCTCTTCCCCTTTACATTCTATGGGGAGCAGGTCCTGCCTGGAAACTAGGGATGAGCCGAACACCCCCAGGTTCAATTCGCACCAGAACCTGCGAACGGACCGAAAGTTTGCACGAACGTTAGAACCCTATTAGTTACAATGGACACGAACGTTCAAAATCTAAAGTGCTAATTATTAACGGCCAGTATGCATGTTATTGTCATAAAAAAGGTTTGGGGACCCGGGTCCTGCCCCAGGGGACATGTATCAATGCAAAAGGAAGTTTTAAAAACGGAAGTTTTTTCTGGAGCAGTCATTTTAATGATGCCTAAAGTGAAAAAAAAAAGTGAAATATTCCTTTAACCGCTTCCCGACCGCCTCACACCGATATACGTTGGCAGAATGGCACGGCTAGGCAAAACCGCGTATAGGTACGTGGTCCTGTAAGAGGCCAGCCAGCAGCAGAGCTCCGTGACCACGGCCGCTGGACCAGCGGACCCGATCGCCGCTGGTGTCCTGCGATCGGGTCACAGAGCTGAAGAACGGGGAGAGGTCTGTGTAAACAAACCTCTCCCGGCGCTTCCTACACTGCCTGTCATTGATCGGCTGTTCCCTGTCATCGGGAAAGCCGATCAATGACGTCAGACGTCAGCCCCGCCCCCTAATGTAAAAAAAAACACACGTCACACACCATAACCCCTCCCCACCCCCTAGTGGTTAACTCTTTCACTGCCAGTGTCATTTATACAGGAATCAGTGCATTCAACCACTTCCCACCCGGCCAATGTAGATATACGGCCGGGTGGGAGCCGTCTACTTCTGATAGGGCGTTCCGGAACGCCCTTCAGAAGTAGAGGGATCGCGCGCGCGCGCGTGCCCGCGCAGCGGCGCGATCCCGATGCGGCTGTGTCACCCGGACACGGCACATCTCGGATCGGCAGGAGGGCTCAGTGATTGGCCCTCCTGATCACATGACAGCTGTGTCGAATCACAGCTGTCATGTGATGTAAACAAACAGCCAGTTGCTAGGCAATCGCCCCTCCTCTCCTCACACGGAAGTCGTCGGTGAGGAGAGGAGAGCGGATCGCTGCAGCCGGCTGGTGATCAGTGAGTATTAGCTGTTTTTTTTACTCACTGATCACCAGTTGTGACCCCACAGTAAAACACACATGTCCCCACACATGTCCCCAAAACACACATGTCCCCAAAACACACATGTCCCCAAATAATAAAAACACATGTCCCCAAATAAAAACACATGTCCCCAAATAATAAAAACACATGTCCCTCACATATGTCCCAGTAAAATAACATGTGCCAATGATTATCTGCACACATATGTCCGTGATCACCTGCACATCCCTTTTACATGATCATTTGCGTACATATGTCCGTGATCACACGAACCAATTATTATACACTTAACGGAATTTTTTTTACAAAAAACATGTAGCAGAATACATTTTGGCTTAAATTTATGACAAAATTTGATTTTATTGGATTTCTTTTAAAAAAGAAAGGAGAAAATATTGTTTTTTTTTTCAAAATTTCCGCTATGTTTTCGCTTATATCGCAAAAAATAAAAAACGGAGTCGCGAATAAATACCACCAAACTAAAGCTCTATTTGTGCGAACAAAATGATAAAAAATGAATTTGGTTACAGCATTGCATGACCGCGCAATTGTCACTGAAAGTGCGAGAGCGCTGAAAGCTGAAAATTGGTCTGGGCAGGAAGGGTGTTTAAGAGCACAGTATTGTAGTGGTTAAATAGCATTGATTGCTGTATAAATGACAATGGTCCCAAAAATGTGTCAAAAATGTCCGATGTGTCCGCCATAATGCCGCAGTCACAACAAAAATCGATGATCGGCGCCATTACTAGTAAAAAAAAAAAAAAGATTAATAAAAATTATATAAAACTATCCCCTATTTTGTAAATGCTAATTGCGATTTTTTTTACCAAAAATATGTAGAAGAATACGTATCGGCCTAAACTGAGGAAAAAAAAAGTTTTTTTATATATTTTTTGGGGATATTTATTATAGCAAAAAGTAAAAAAATATTGAATTTTTTTCAAAATTGGCGTTTTTTTTTTTTTGTTTATAGCGCAAAAAATAAAAAACTGCAGGGGCGATCAAATACCACCAAAAGAAAGCTCTATTTGTGGGAAAAAAAGGACGCCAATTTTGTTCGGTAGCCACGTCGCACGACTGCGTAATTGTCAGCTAAAGCGACGCAGTGCCGAATTGCAAAAAGGGGCCTGGTCCTTTGGCTGCAAATTGGTCCGGGGCTGAAGTGGTTAAATATGGTACCTGGGGGGTGTCTAAAGTATGTCTGTGAAGTGGCATGTGTTTCCCGTGTTTAGAACTGTCCCTGCACAAAATGACATTTGTAAAGGAAAAAAAGAAGCCATTTAAAACTGCTTTTGGCTTTAATGTCATGTCTTGTCCTGGCAATATGGATAAAAATCTTTGAGAAAAATGGCATGGCTACCCCATCACCCCCCCCCCCCCCCCTACCCCAGCCCATTACCAGCCCCTTTGGGTCTTGTATGGATATTAAGGGGAACCCCGCACCCAAAATAAAGCCCTATACCTACAACCCTATATACTCTGAACAGCAGTATATAGGTGGTGCAAACAAGACAGGGACTGTAGGTTTGTTCTTAAGCAGAATCTGTTTGTAATTTTGAACAGGTACATTTTTAAGTGTAGCTTCATCCAAAAAAAATCTATTTTTAAGCTTTTTGGAGAACATAGGGAAGGGTTATCACCCCTGTAACATTTGTTTTGCTGTCTGTGCACCTGTTTAGAACATTTCACCTCACTTTCCGTCCCAATGACAAATGTTTTTGGAAAAGTGTGTTTTTTATTGAAACAAGGATTGGTGATAAAGCATCATCAAATTAAATCTAACAGGATAGAATTTTCCTTCCTAGGGGTAGATTTCCTCTCACTTCCTGTTTTCTCCTTCCGTTTGCAAGTAGGAGTCGTTTCTAAGTTGGATGTTTGAAAGTAGGGGTGTGCCGTATATACTCTGCAGAAATTTGCCCCATTCGATTTTGGTGTTGCCACAACACTGTAAGCCCTCACAGCTACTCTTGGTGGGCGCTGGAACGCCCTGCTGTGAACTATTATATCAGGAATTGTAATTACATGCCATTGTTGAACAGTGTTAGGAAAAATTGGGCCTTTGGTGGTGGTGCTGGTGCTATAACACTGTAAGCCCTCACAGTTACACTTGGTGGGCACAGGAATGGGCCCTGCTGTGAATTATTAGATCAAGAATTGTAATTGCATGCCCCTGTTGAACAGGGGCAGAAAAATTGGGCCTTTGGTGGTGGTGGTGGACGGTGTTGCCACAACACTGTAAGCCCTCACAGTTACTCTTGGTGGGCGCAGGAATGGGCCATGCTGTGAATTATTAGATCAAGAATTGTAATTGCATGCACCTGTTGAACAGGGGCAGAAAAATTGGGCCTTTGGTGGTGGTGGACGGTGTTGCCACAACACTGTAAGCCCTCACAGTTACTCTTGGTGGGCGCAGGAATGGGCCCTGCTGTGAATTATTAGATCAAGAATTGTAATTGCATGCACCTGTTGAACAGGGGCAGAAAAATTGGGCCTTTGGTGGTGGTGGTGGTGGACGGTGTTGCCACAACACTGTAAGCCCTCACAGTTACTAACTCCTGCAGATGGCTGGATTAGATGAAACCAGGGCAGAAGGGCAGAAGGGCAGATACAGGTGCAGGTTGTATACTGTACTGTGCTGCACTCACACAACACAATTACTAACTCCTGCAGATGGCTGGATTAGATGACAACAGGGCAGCAGGGCAGATACAGGTTCAGGTTGTATACTGTGCTGTGCTGCACTCACACAACACAATTACTAACTCCTGCAGATGGCTGGATTAGATGACAACAGGGCAGAAGGGCAGATACAGGTTCAAGTTGTATACTGTGCTGTGCTGCACTCACACAACACAATTACTAACTCCTGCAGATGGCTGGATTAGATGAAACCAGGGCAGAAGGGCAGATACAGGTTCAGATTGTATACTGTGCTGTGCTGCACTCACACAACACAATTACTAACTCCTGCAGATGGCTGGATTAGATGACACCAGGGCAGAAGGGCAGATGCAGGTGCAGGTTGTATACTGTGCTGTGCTGCACTCACACAACACAATTACTAACTCCTGCAGATGGCTGGATTAGATGACACCAGGGCAGAAGGGCAGATACAGGTGCAGGTTGTATACTGCGGTGTGCTAGACTCACACAGCACACACACTAACTCCTGCAGATGGCTGTATTGGTAGAGAACAGCCCTTTCCCCACACACAAATGCCTGAGAAGAACACACTATCCCTGCCTATTATTCCTCTTTCCCTACACTTTCCCCACACGCAAATTCTTGAGAAGAACACACTATCCTGCCTATTTTTCCTCTTTCCCTACACTTTCCCCACACAGAAATGATTGCAAAATTGTTTAGACTGTCCCTGCCTATCAATCCTCTTTCCCTCAACGCCAGAACACACTACACAAGGCCGCCGGCGCGGCGGCCTTATATAGTGTGGGGCGTGTACTAAACCCCCTGAGCTATAATTGGCCACAGGCATCCTGCCTATGGCCAATTATTGCTCTCCTCGCTGCTGGCTCTATGATTGGCCAAGCATGCGGGGTCACAGTGCATGCTTGGTCAATCATCAGCCAGCAATGCACTGCGACTGGCGCAGTGCATTGTGGACCGTTCGCATCACACGAATTTGATGCGAACGGCCCTCAGAGTTCTGAACTCGACGAGCGGACGAACGGCCGATGTTCGATTTGAACATGGGTTCGAATCGAACACCGGGCTCATCCCTACTGGAAACCTTCTAATGTAAAAACATACATGCTGTAAGTTGTTAGAAGCCGACTGAAACTCAACTTCAGGCTTTCTTGTGTTTTTTGAGGATCTTTGAGAATTAATTACTTAAAGCGGAGTTCCAGGCCTTTTTCAGTTATTAAAAGTCAGCAGCTACTAAAAGTATAGCTGATGACTTTTAATAAACAGACTCTCACCTGTCCCATGGTCCAGCGATGCGGCCGCCCGAAGCCTGGCTCCTCTCCTTCTCCTCTCTGCGGCGCCGTCATTGGAGCTGTGGGCACCCGGCCGTGACAGCTTGTGGCTTCAAGGCCGGGCACGCACTGCGCAATTTGCGCTGCGCTCTCTGAGTGGACAGGCAATATTCTGGGACCTGTGATCTGTCCCAGAAGATTGCCTAGAGGGAGGGACCGCCTAGGGGGAGAGGAGTCGCCTAGGCGGCCAGAAGGTGGAATCAGGAAGTGGGACAGGAAGTCCCACTCAAAACAAGGTACCCCACCCCTCCCAAAAAAAAATGACATGCCAATTGTGGCATGTCAGGGGGAAAAATACTGTAGTACATTCATTTTTTTTTCTTGTGGGATCTCCCAGATTAACTACAAGAGAACCCTGGAAGACACTAGTGACGTAGCCTTCACCAGAAGGCAACTCGGAGGCCTTGGATTCATCACTGGTGCCTCGAGAGAGATGGAGGTAAAGATACAAAAAATAGTAAGTAGGCATAAATTATGGCATTTTTCAATACAGGTGTTATATGTTTTCTGCAGAGCATGCAGAGCTGCATGCAAATGTGCTTTCAGTGTTTTGGGTGGAAGAGTCTGCTTTAATGTCCATAGTCTGGGCACAAATACACTTACTATATGTGTCAAAGCAGAGCTACAGATCAAACAAATAATGTGCAAATAATTGCAATATGAAACAGCAAATAAAGTGTAATATGGAACAGCAAACTATAAGTGCAATATGAGACAGCATGTGTTCTTCCAACTTAGGTGAAGAGAGACCCACCACCGGCTAGGAAATATGATCACACCTCTTACCAGAAAAGATGGGCCAAAGGTTATAATGGGCAAAAGCACATAAGATGTTAACACAGGCTGGGCCGGCAGCAAGGAAAACTATGGTCATCATTTGACAGTCAATCACAATGGAATGCCAGGAAATAAAAACAAATCTCCATCATGAAGTCCATAATAAACCTTAATGTTTATTGAAAGCTTACAGGGTTCACTGACAAGAATTACAGCAGGGTGGATCGTGTAGAGCAGGGGGCACTAGATAGTGTGTGGATGGCTAATGCAGACCAATGCCTAGAGTAGCCAACTCCTACATGTTTCGTCAGCAATGATGTCTTCTGGGAAGATGGGCCACACACACAGCATCCCTCCGTCTCACTATAAATATATACTTAAACCGATGATATTAAAAGTATTTCTATAAAAAAAATGTTTATGTTACCTATAGGATCAAAAATACTTTTGCATGCAGTAGTTATTCTGTGTATTTTTGGTTTAATCTTATTTTATTAAGGTTTTCAGATATTAAAAACAGGGCTTAAGTTTACAACAAACAAAGAGATTCCATTGTAAAAAGCAATTACATAAATTCTAAATACGATGTATATCTATTGAGTACCAAGAGTGCACTATTCCAAGATTTTTTTTTTGCCTCAATGTTTAGCAAGGTCAGGTAGTGTAATTAAAAATTGAATAATCATATACTGTATTCCACAATGTGTGCATTTTTCACTTTATATTTACTTACTGAAAAATCAAGGAAAGAAGGAAGATGTATTTTTTAATGACTCCCAGTCACTGATTATTATGATAGTCTTTATCCCTGCGATCTTATGATATTAAATCACTTTAATAATATGGTATTAATTCCATTAACAGGTTCTTGTACCTTTTGCCAAGTTTTTATTGGTGTTTGTATCATCACCGCAACAATTTACCTTTGTATCTGAATCTCTCCATGTAAGCGTTGTCGCTGAAACAAAAAGTGAGAGTAAATCTAAAATTTATATCTAGAATCACACTAGCCCATTCTATGAAAAATGATCCACAGTGAATGATTTTTTAGAGCGTGGCTTAGCAGCCACTAGCAAAGAGGCAATCTTGAGGATCTTTGCTGTACAGCAATTTACAATGGAACAACCAATGCGGTTTTGTCCCTATTGAATGGCCGAGTTTGACAGTTTTTGCCGCCTGTCAATTAACATGCCATGTTAAATTTGCCAGGGCCATGACACAAAGCACGTGAACAGCCCCGTTTTGACTGTTTTGTTGATTTTAGGTGGGAGGTTGGCAGGTAGTAAAACCATGAGCCAACTGCCCGTTTTTACTGTCCCTTGGCCACTTACATAAAAGAGGCTTTGGAGCTGGTACCAGAACAAGAGATGAGGCTTCCAATGGGAACACCTTTTCTGTTGTCAAGTCTTCTGTTTCAAATGGCATTAAAGCATTGACATACATTCATAGACCCAGTTTGTCCAGACAGTATAATCACCTGCTGACTTTTCACAATCCACAAGCAGCTTAAAGAGGTTGTAAACCTCCAAAAAAAAAAAAACCTGCAAGACAAAGGCATAATGAGCTAGTATGCATCGCAAACTAGCTCATTATGAAATACTTATCTTAGAACGATGCCCTAAATCAGCGCCGTCACACCGCTGACAGGGCCGACATCTTTCCTGGAGTTACTTCCAGGTTTGCGGGCTCCGGCACTGTGATTGGCATGTGTGCGGGGGAGCAACCCGGTGACAACACGTGCCCTGCAGAAACAGCACGAATGGGCCGTTCTTTCAGTGCGGCAATGACTTTGGCAGCAGCGTGTAAAGTAAATATCTCCTGAACGCTGCAAGTTTAGGAGATATTTACAGTACCTACAGGTAAGCCTTATTATAGGCTTACCTGTAGGTATAATTAAAGAGGAATACTTTACTTCCTTTTTAACTCTTTAATAAGACACAGTAAAATCCAAAACAATTTTACTTCAGATAAGATTAAAAACATAAATTAAAATCAAACAGTGCATGTAGTAAAACAGCCATTCCTGGGAGTAACGCATACCACTTCCGGACTCTGATTGTGTGATGATGTCATTGGCTGTTTTATTACATGCAATGTTTGTTTTTAATCTATGTTAATTAATTTTAGTAAAATCATCTTGGATGGTTTTATGCTATGTGGTGCCCTTAGCTTTTTGTTTACATGAGTACGGTTGTGAATTGGACGGTGACCAGTAGACCTGAGTGGGATGAACATTGCACCTCTTGACAAGAGCTCCTTTATATTAAACACTGTATGGCTTCTCTAATACAGAGAGCCAAATCTTTCTGGTAAGCATGTTTAATATGGCATATGGTGGAGGAAGAAGGTTATGTGCTTCACAGTTTGAAGAGTTGCACTTCCATGGTTACGCTTATTAGGAGGACACTTTTGCCAGCAAATTGCATGACACCTTTTTATGAATGGTGGACTTATATTGTGGACTTAATCTTGTGAGCATTTGACCCTTTTCTTGAGGTTTATTGTGCACATTTCAGTTTTTTTTTATATATATCCTTTCTTCTTTTCATGTTTATTTTTTAATTGGTTATTGTATGAGTTTTGATTAGCTCAGCACTTGTTTATGTAAACTGTTTTACCATTGACATCTGTTGTTGTGCTAGCAGCTGGAATTTATTTCACCTATTAGCACTATTGCACTTCCATTATTCAAAGAGAATTCCCTTTACTTTGGGGGGATTTCTTTTCGCTTCCAGTTACATCTCTTGGGCGGGAAGTAAAGGGAAACCCAACTTAGTGAAACGTCCCAAGCAAAAAAATCCCTCAAATGCACCAAAGCCAAAACAAACACCATGCCGGTCAACTGTTGCCTGACTTGGATTGACATCATAGTTAGCAGACTATGAAACCGAAAAACAATAATGAAAATGATGTGTTGACCTAATCATACCATGTATTGTGCTGTTGGATCCAATCTCACGGCTGACTTAATCTGGCTGTGTCTACAGCTATTTACTATCGCTGGAATCGAGGAACTGATCCGTATGAAACAATCCAATGCTTTAATAAAAGCTGCACCAGAAGTCTACAAATCATCAGCAGGATGTTTATCTGAAGATGTGCTTACACCCTGTGTGTATTATTGAGAAGGAAATTCACTGGAGATGAAAGGAAGATGTCCGCCTGGAGCGGCACTCCCCGCTGTTAGCAAATATCAAAGGCATGCAAATATGGTCTGCGTGATGCACTGATGGAGGGAGCAATGCACTGTTACAAACACTGTCTAATTACATTTCTTGCTTGAATGCGAATCTACTCGTTCTATTTCCAAGAATTCAATTGCAAAACCTGAGAATCCATTTACTTTATAACATCTACATTTCTTTCTTTTTTTTTCCATCTCGCACAAGCTTGCTTATTTACAGACAAGCAGGTTTAAGCTTCTGGGCACTGTTTGATGATATGTGTCAGGGCCTCTGCCACCCAAAGCAATCAATTGCTTCTAATGCGATTTCGGAAACCTCTGCAGCTCAGTGATCTCCCTGCACCTAATAACCTAACTTATATAACCTGTCCCCCCAAATTTAATATATATTCTGCAAATTTTGTATATATTTAACACAGCCCCACCTGCATATCCCACCTCTTTGCCTCCACCCATAATAAATATGTGAAACTCCTTCTCCAATCCAACACAGCCCTTCTCCTTAGAAACCCACCCCTATTCCCCTGTATCCAATATGGCCCCTTAACCTGAACACTCAACAGAACCAACCCTCTGCCCAGAACTACATCCCTATACAATGTAATATCTCTACTGCTTCTAACAGAGTCACACCTAAAAATAGCCCCACCTCCATTCCCCCATATTCAATATTGGCACCCTACCTCCCATCTAACACAACCACCCCTCTGACCAGGCAGAACCCTACCTTTTGATGGCCTTCTAGCCAGTATCTCTACAGCTTTAACAATGCTGCTACCTGCAAAGAGCCCCATCAACATTCGCCTTGTATTCAGTGTGTGACCCTCCTGTGCATCCACCAGTGGCGGCTGGTGGGTTCTTCTTTTGGGGGGAAGGCAAACAAACAACACCCCCCCTTCACGGCGTGGCACTAAGACAGCATCCCACCGCCAGGTGGCATGGCACTGACAGCACCCCCCCTTCCCCCGCCGGCATTCTGGCACTTACCCACTCGTGTGGCGGGGCTGTGGTGTCCTCTCCTCCTCTCCTGGAGTGCAGGCAGCAGGGGCTCCGGTGTCCGCTCTATAAGTTTGTCTCCTCTTCCGCCTAAGCGGTAGGCATCCAATAGGATGGCCTGACCCTTTGGCCAATCTGGAAACAGGTTTTATGACCCGCCTCCTGATTGGCAAGGAGGAACTTTAGTGTGAAAATAGCGAAAATTCATTTGCTATCATCACACAACTGGGTGGGCTCGGAGCGCAATGTTCTGCGCTCCGAGGCCACACTTTTTTGAAGCCTATTGGAGCCTCTAATCAGGTGCTTCAAAAAACACCCACCCCACATTTGAATTCATGGTCTGGCGCTCTGATATGTAGCTCAAGGGGCCAGACGTATGGATAGGGGAATCGGCGTGGACGGGTCACCACTGATAGCCACCCCTTTGCACAGAACCTTATCCCTATTATATTCTTTTTATAATATATAATTCCTCACCCCAGGGGGGCATGGTTTGACCACAAAGGAAGATGGCCGCTTAACTTGCGAGCTCCCGCCAGCAGAGGTTTTCTTCACTTAAACTGCTCGATTTACAACCGTACATCATGGGAACATCCTCCTGCAATTCCACTGCCTCACGTTCCCGCTCCCTTCGAGACACCAGTGACACCTTAAGCCAGAGCATCCCGGCTTTGTTCAGGACACAGAGGGGCAGCATGGCGCTGTCCTCTCATGGCCCCAGCCCCCTCCCACAGAGCTCTCCTTAGTCGGAGCGCCGTCCACCCACTCCACTCCCGACAACGGGGATGTGATCCTGACACCACACCAGCAGCCCAACCTGAGCGTTCTCCACTCTGTGGCCCCAGACATAAAGGACAGACTGACTGCAGCAATCATTGACCTCCGGATTGACATCCAGTCGATCGCTAGCAGAGTACAGGAGCTAGAGAGACTGGTGGCACACCAGACTACAGCAATCCGCCATTTGCATCAAGTGGCACACACACACACCTTGCAGCTTAGAGATCTTAACCGCCACATGGAAGATCTTGAAAATCATGGCCGACGCCACAATCTAAGATTGCAGGGCATTCCAGAATCCATCGATGCAGAACAACTGCAAACAACAGTGATCAGCCTGTTTAACAATCTCCTGGACAGACCCCCATCTACCCCAATTGGGATAGAACGTATACATCGAGCCCTACGTCCATGAGGCAGGGAGTCTGATCCACCCAGAGATGTAGTCTGCTGTATAGACTACAAACTGAAAGAAGAAATCTCGAGGAATGCTCGCAACCGAACCCAACTATCGTTCAGTGGCGCAGAGATTAGATTGTTCCAGGACCTGTCAAACATCACGCTTCAGCACCGCCGATAACTCCGCCCCCTCCTGGATGTTCTCGGCAAGAAAGGAATCCAATACAGGTGGAAATTCCCCTTCTGCCTGTCAGCCTCCAATCAAGGCCGCAACACCCTCCTCAGGGTCCTGGAAGATCTGCAGCATTTCTGCGCCAGAGTGGTATGCTGAATCTTGCCCATTCTCTGTGAAACCAAAACTGACACGATCCAGCGCTGAACACATGGAAACCCAAGAACAAGGATACCGCCAAAAATGGTCTCCATCCGAAGCCCGGGCTCATCGCCCCTCTCCAGGTCTGCAGCAGGACTCCAGTCCTACAAAGGTGCCACAATCCCGAAGAGCTCGCCGTGAACGCAAAACGGGTTCACTGGAGGCTTCTGAGTTTATAAAAGTACAGTTTTCTTTGTTTACATGTTGCCTTGTTACCCCAATACCACTACGCTCACCCATGCACACCCGCAGCCTGAAAACGCTTCCCATCGTCACCCTGTGCCATTGCCATTTGAAGAATTCTTCCATACATGGGCAAATTTGCACACTATGCCCTCTGAGTTTGTTATATGGCTATGGACCTGTGGGATCTCCCTAGTATTCCACCTTTGCGCCCTGATTCCAGACATCTCCTCCCCCTGCACTGAGCGTCTCCTACGTGAACCCTTTATACTTACAAAGCTGCACAGACTTTCTGCTGTGGCTCCCTGACTGACTCCCTTCCGATTCACTTTTCGAGGCCCATCCAGGCCAGAACCAGCTTCCCATGTGAACATAGGACCCCACCGCATGGACCTGGTGAACAAGTTCTACATACGCTAATGGAAGAAAAACTGATCCACGCAACCCCCTTTTTTCTTTTATACCATTCTAGAGGATAAAGAAAAACTCATAGGATGACTGATGAGATTCCCCTCTCAGTTAGGTCTATAAGCACACTTCAGTAACTCGCAGTACCCCACCAACCCAATTGACTCTAAATTCTACTGGCGATTACTAACTCTACTGGGGACAAGAACGACTTGTCTCGCTCACCATGCCCAACGAATTATACCTTTAAGGCACCAAAAACACTCACTATACCCCTTATGAGCCGCCAGCAGGCAGCCTTTATCCATACATATTAAGGGAGATAGAGATTGGGGAAAGATCCTTTTCAGTCATCCTATGAACTGTACCAAGGTGACCTTAAGGGGAATATTTGAATAACATCTGTTATGTATGTAACCTGCACCTAAGATAACTATGCATACATGCATGATGTACATGCTTGTACGAATAAGTGAAATCTCTGGGTGCTGCACAGCCTCATAGGGATCAAATACATATTTACCATTAAACAAAACTGGTTCCATACTCACCGCAAACACCAAGCAGACATTAAACTCTTGTTGATAAAATGAATAACCTGCAGTGAACCACCCCCGTATTAGACAGTCTTAAAACCCATATGAGCACCCCCCCCCTCCACAATACAGGGTCAGAACAGTATGAAAAAGCACAGATAATTATACATCCCTATTCTGCTTGGCCATAGGTGTGGGTGTCACCTCTGGCAAGTACGAGAACGCAGTCCAGTTGGACGCACTGGGTGCCAATCTCTCTCTGAGCCAGTCAGTGAGTGTGTCGTCTTGCTGTGCGTTCTGGAAGAGGGTACTTAAGGTACGTGCTTCTGGGTTCTGGTACAGAAGATCTTTCTGTCTGTTTGGTCCTGGTCCTCCTAACCAGCCCTCAGGGGCCCTCATGGCCTGGGGTGCGGATCCATCCAATTCCGAATCTCAAAGCTGGCTAGCCCGAGGCACAGTAACTGGAAGGAGGATTCTAAGGTGGTCCGGTGCTGTCTCGTCTTTGGAGAGGCCCAGCAACTGAGAACGCAACCAGGGGAGGACTCTTCAGAAGAGGGCCATGCAAAAGGCTGGTGCCTCGGCAAGAGCCTGGAAGCTAAGTTGAAAGACACCAGGTGAACCCACACTCATACGGCTGCAAGATACTGGTACCGTATGAGGGTTCTCTAAGTTCATCTATCCTTCCGTTACAACCAAGAGACTTTCATTTTTCAAGTTCTACAACCAAGTCTGTGGCAGAGACTTTCATTTTACAAGTTCTACAACCAAGTCTGTGGCAGAGACTTTGCTTTATCTGAATAATCTATCGGCTGCTAAATCTACTAAGAGGAGATTTATCCGATAGCTGTAATATCCAGTTGTGAATGGCTATTCTCTGGATTTCATGGTGAGAGACATTTAGTTTCAAGCAGTTCCAAGAGTACCTGAGCTTCCTTCCTAAACCCTTTATCCTTTATTAAGAGACTGTGTTTTTGTCTATCGTTTTGCAAATAAAAATCCCAAAGTGGATCCAGTGTCGGTCTCTGCAGTTCTTTGGGCCATCTACCTCGGGAAACCCCTAGACGCATACAAGGTCAAGAAGGTAACGGTAAGCCCAAATTAAACCAGCAGCTCCTTCGGGGGTTAGTGCTACATATATATATATATAGCACAATATATATATTTATATATATATATATATATATTTATATATATATATGTGTATATACAGTATATATCGAAAGAAAGTGAAATAAAACAGCAATTTAATGATTAGAGAAGATAGAACATTAGTATTAACTTCATAGACAAAAATAAGAACTAAAATAAAATAGCAGAAAACTGTTTTATTTTACAACTGCTGGCCTTTTAAATCAACTGGGATATTATTTTTGATTCAAAAACAAAAGGTTAAATTTTCCTAGCATGTGGCATGTTGGTCGTTCACAGTAGCCTCAACCACAGGCTCAGTCAAGGCGGAAGCTTCTAGCATTCATAGCAAACTAGGAAGAGACCGCTGGTGATGGATTGGAACTTAATTTTCTGATCCTCAGTGAAGGAGTCAGAACACATTAAACATCTTCCGCCGGGGCCTGCGTGAGCAAAGGGTGTTCTGATGTTTATTTGTCAAAAGTGCAGCATTAGTGGAAGTGTCAGTACATCTGCGATTGTTTGTGCTCAGAGAAGCAAGTAATTAGCTGAGCAATTTTGGAGCAAATTGAGAGTAATAAATAAAAATGACAACTTGCTTAGTAGTTTTTGTTTAGCGTGGAGATTGAATAAACACAGCTGCAACGCATTCAGATTTTTTCATTTTTTTTCTAGATAACGAGGATAATTTTTAAAGCCCAACTCCAGCCAAGTAGTTTTTATTTTATTTCAGATAAAGTAGGGAAGGGTTAGAGCCTCTGTTTGGTTTGTAATGAGGACTCTAACTTTGTAATGAGGAATAAATAAGGTAGAGTGCAATAACGCTGGATGGGATGCTCACACACATGGAGAAGCTTCTACAAGATGGCTCAAATATTTCGAAAAAGATGGAGCTCCACACCAATCATAAGGAGTAAAAAAAAATTTTTTTGCACTTTTGACAGGGTGCATGTTTGAGGACGGCCATCTGCTTCCATGCACGTTGGGTTACTTCTCACTTGATGCATGCTCATCAATGCCTGGGACCAGGCAGAGACTGTGGTCATGTGAAGAATCAAACATTAAGGTAGTTCCCCAACTTAGAGATGAGCTTTAACTTTGTACCTCTTGTCCAGGCCATAGATCTCCATAACGTGGGTTCGGATCCGGTTGCTGTTGGACACTAGGGATGGGCCCGGTGTTCGATTCGAACCCATGTTCGAATCGAACATCGGCCGTTCGTCTGCTCGTCGAGGGCAGAACTCTGAGGGCCTGATGATTGGCCAAGCATGCACTGTGACCCCGCATGCTTGGCTAATCATAGAGCCAGCGGCGAGGAGAGCAATAATTGGCCACAGGCAGGATGCCTGTGGGCAATTATAGCTCAGGGGGTTTAGTACACGCCCCACACTATATAAGGACGTTGCGCCGGCGGCCTCATGTAGTGTGTTCCGGCTTGAGGAACAGTGACAGTGTACTGTACGTGTACACACTATATGTGAATCATTTCTGTGTGGGGAAAGTGTAGGGAAAGAGGAAAAATAGGCAAGGATAGTGTATTCTTCTCAGCCTTTGCTTGTGCGGAAAGGGTAGGGATAGAGGAAAAATAGGCAGGGATAGTGTGTTCTTCTCAGTGCTGTTCTCTACCAATCCAGCCATCTGCAGGAGTTAGTGTGTGTGTGTGCTGTGTGAGTATAGCACAGCAGTAGCACACTAAACCACCTTACACTGTATCTGCCCTGTTGTCACCTAAGACAGCCATCTGCAGGAGTTAGTGTGTTTTGTGTGCCTCCAGCACAACACAGTATACACCAACAGTCCATACATACATACAGTATATACCTACAGTCCCTGTCTTGTTTGCACCGCCTGTATACTGCGGTTCAGAGTATATAGGGTTTTAGGTATAGGGTTTTATTTTGGGTGCAGGGTTCCCCTTAATATCCATACAAGGCCCAAAGGGGCTGGTAATAGGCTGGGGCTGGGGGGGGGGGGGGGGGGGGGTAGCCATGCCATTTTTCTCAAAGATTTTCATCCATATTGCCTGGACAAGACATGACATTAAAGCAGTTTTAAATGGCTTCTTTTTTTCCTTTACAAATGTCATTTTGTGCAGGGACAGTTCTAAACACGGGAAACACATGCCACTTCACAGGCATACTTTAGACACCCCCCAGGTACCATATTTAAAGGAATATTTCCCTTTTTTATGCATCATTAAAATGACTGCTCCCGAAAAAACGTCAGTTTTTAAAACTTCTTTTTGCATTGATACATGTCCCCTGGGGCAGGACCCGGGTCCCCAAACCTTTTTTATAACAATAACATGCATATTGGCCATTATAATTAGCACTTTAGATTTCGAACGTTCGTGTCCATTGTAACTAATAGGGTTCTAACGTTCGTGCAAACTTTCGGTCCGTTCGCAGGTTCTGGTGCGAACCGAACCCGGGGGTATTCGGCTCATCCCTATTGGACACCAACTGTTGGGCAGGGAGCCAAATAGCCGACACCCTGGTTCTTTGAAATACGCTAAAACCAACATGCACCCCTTTGTGTAACTTCAGACCAGGCTTATAAAAGTTAATATGACTTTACTGAACATGATGCAGCATACAGTTCAATATGAACAATGTTCTGTTCCTAATCCTAACTAAGATAACGTAGTGGCCCAGGCATACCTCCGTGAGGTGAGGGTCCATTATGGCATTGTCCATTACTTGAATGTCCTTTGCAATTCCCATTTCTTTGATAGCGCCAACAACCACACTGTAGCTGATGATATTCTGAGAGGCAGTTTCCTTGTGTCTGATGGTGTTCTGTGTGCCTGCACCCTTGTACAGAAAAGGGCACACAATTTCCTGTAAAACCAGTGATGGTTAACTTACTTGATGTTGGGGGCCTCAAGTGTGGCCCCTGATATTGACAAAGGCCCAAACATAATATTCAGTGAATGTAATACTACAGAAAGCTTTCAGGCATGCTACAAGAGATGTTATAAATAAAACTCTGCGCCAAAAAAAAAACTAGTAGTTACAATAAACTAAATAATGTACCGTATTTATCGGCGTATAACACGCATTTTTTTCCCCTTAAGATCAGGGGAAAATCGGGGGTGTGTGTTTTACTCCGATCCTACGCCGTTTCTGACCTCTTCTGCTGTTCTCGGCGGCTTTCGAGTATTTTCGGCCACCCCCTGCAAATGACTGACAAGGCTGCAATGGAAGGCTGAAAATGACCGCCGAGGCTGCAAATGCTGCAAATGACTGATAAGGCTGCGATGCAAGGCTGCAAATGACACTGATAAGGCTGCATTAATGGGTATTTAAATGTAAGTTTTTTTTCTTTAAACTTCCCTCCTAAAAGTTTTTTTCTTTTGAATTCCCTCCTAAACTTGGGGTGCGTGTTAAGCCCCATACACACGGTCGGACAATCCGCGGACCAGGTCTGTCGGACCATGTCCGTCATACTTTGTCCGATGTTGGTTTTGCGTACACACGGTCGGACAAAGTTGTCGGAAAATCCGATCATTCTGAACGTGGTGACGTTTGTTGCCTACGACGGGACTACGTAGAGGCTAGTAGCCAATAGCTTTGGTCTTGTAATGTGATCTGAGCATGCGTAGCACTTTGTCCGGTCGGACAACCGTACACACGATCGGATTTGGTGTGATCGGACCGTGTTGTCGGCAAATCTTTCCAGCAGGAGATAAGACTTTGTCCGTCGGTCAAACCGACGAACACTGTCCGATGGTGCATACACACGGTCTGATTTTTCAACAACCTTGTCCGATCGGACAGAATCCATGAAAAAGTCCGACCGTGTGTATGGGGCTTTATACGCTGGTGCGTGTTATACGACGATAAATACAGTAAGTAAAGCTGCTCCCCTGATTTTAACAAAGTGATCAAAAAGCAAGTGGTAATATAATAGAGGGCGCTAGTGATAATTAGCAATGTAGTAGTTAAGCAATTGCCATAAATAGCTAAAGGTGAAAAAAAACACCAAAAATAATCTAACTATATAAGATTACTGAGAAAAAATATATAAATATACACAATACACACAATCAATCACAAATGGCAATGAAGACACGTGATAAAAATAGAATAGAATAAAGTCCCAATTGAAAAAGGAAACAACAATTCTGTATGAGCAGAAAAGAGGTATGAAAAAATCATCTATGGAGGTATTGCGAATTTCTTCACCAGGAGAAAGAAACAACACCCCACAGTGCTGGATATAGAATCTGCTTACTAGATGCAGATGACTTCTTTAATTAAAAATAATGTCATGAAGCGCTTATGCAGGATTGTGCCTGCTCACTTAAGTAGACTGGAAATCAATTGGAAAGCTTCCTCCCCCGGATCAATAAACAAGGGATATATAAAAGACAATAAAATTGCCCATAGCGTCATAACGTTTATTAAAAGAATTTAAAAACATAAGGAATAGCCAAATGGCTGCTTACATTGGCTGGTGTCTACCCGTCACTGGGGCTGCTGGCTCATCGGTGTGGATGCTGTGCATGGATGCTGTAGACCACCTGCGTGGTCGGCGTGTGTTCCACCAGTCGAAAACAGACAACCAGGAAGCCGGATATGACGTAGGGTAACATGACCAGGTTATTTATGGTAATTGCTTAACTACTACATTGCTAATTATCACTAGCCCACTCTATTATATTACCACGTGCTACAAGAGATGGTCAAAGACAACGGATATGCTACAAGAGATGGTCAGAGACAACAGACATGCTGCAAGAGATGGTTAGAGACTGCAGATAAGCTACAAGAGATGGTCAGACTACAAACGTGCAACCAGAGACTGCAGATATGCTGCAGAAGATAACCAGATATCATGCATGGCCAAACATGTTGAAGGAGTTGTTGTATAGTGGAAGCAGAGGCGTAGCTTGAAGCTTGTGAGACTCGATAGGTTGACCTTGGGCCCCCCACAACCACCCACCGATTCCACCGCGTTCCAAAATACTCCCACCGTGTGTTAAGATACTCCAAGTGGCTCAAAAGGTATTTCAGAACCTCATTTACATATTGAGATGGTAATTCAAAAGATTTTGGAGGAATTGCCCACATTTTGACATACCTCTCCAATTATTTGGAATGCCCTGGAGCAGGCATAGGCAACCTTTGTGAGGTGGAGAGATCTAACTGAACAACATGAAAAAGATCAAAGATCATGAAAAAGATCAAAGATCATTTGGGGTGCAGATCCACCCCACCCCCCTTTTTTTGGAAGAAGTTAACTAGCAAGGCCTAATTAAATAGTAAAGAAAACACAGAAAAATATTAAAAAACAAATGTCACTGTAAAAATATAAATTAAGCACATCATCTCACTTCACATATATAATCTTAATTCATCTGATATGATCATAAAGTGCCTGATAAATGAAAATTCATATGTGCAATAAGAAATTCACTGTGCAACAAAGCAAATGGTATCATAAGTCCAATGTGACTTGTGCAAAAATAACCAACTGGTGAATGGGTGGAAATCACTCGTGCTTCCCCTTCGGACCTGCACTCACAAGATGACTGTACCCCTACAGGGGCAAAAGGTACTGTGAAACTGGGAAAGCCATTGTCCTTTTACACTTTAACCACTTGCCGACCAGTCGCCGTCATTATACTGCAGCAGGTCGGTACGATCCCGCAAACCGTCGTAGCTATACGTTGGCTCGCGGGATCGGGATAGCAGGTGCGCACACGTGCCCGCTGCACAGTGGCCGTGCCGATGCTTGTGGCTGACGGTCACGATGACCACCGGCCACGAGCGATCGTGGGCACGAGAGGCAGAACCCAGAAGTGTGTGTGTAAACACACAAATCCCTGTTCTGTGAGGCGTGACAGATTGTGAGTTCCTATTAGCTAGGAATCACGATCTGTCATATCCTCTAGGTCAGTCTCCTCCCCCTACAGTTAGAACACAAACTAGGGAACACAGTTAACCCCTTGATCGCCCCCTAGTGTTAACCCCTTTCCTGCCAGTGACATTTTTGCAGTAATCAATGCATCTTTATAGCACTTATCGCTTTGTAAATGCCAATGGTTACAAAAATGTGTCAAAAGTGTCCAACGTGTACGCCATAATGCCGCCGTCCTGATAAAAATCGCAGATTTACTAGTAAAAAAAAATAATAATAAAAATGCTATAAATCTATCCCCCATATTGTAGACGCTATAACTTTTGCGCAAACCAATCAATATACACTTATTGTGATTTTTTTTTTACCAAAAATATGTAGAAGAATACATATCGGCCTAAACTCAAAAAAATTTGCTTTTTTAAAAAAAAATTGGGATATTTAATATAGCAAAAAGTACAAAATATTGTTTTTTTCAAAATTGTCGCTCTTTTTTTGTTTATAGCGCAAAAAATAAAAACAGCAGAGGCGATCAAATACCACCAAAAGAAAGCTCTATTTGTGGGAAAAAAAGAACGTCAATTTTGTTTGGGTGCAGCGTCGCACGACCGCGCAATTGTCAGTTAAAGCGACGCAGTGCCGCATCGCAAAAAATGGCCCGGTCATTCAGCAGCCAAATCTTCCGGGGTGGTTAAAGGACTGGAAAAACATCCTTTGTAATGTATTATGAAGGAAGTATGGATTCAACTTCCATGTCTTGTTGGGGAGTTTAGCTGTCTGTGGAGGGGGCTGAATCAGCAAGTGACCATACTGTCTGGATACAATGAGATCTATGAAGGTAGGTCAATGCATAAAGTGGCATATGGAACAGAACACCTACTGCAAGTGACTAATTTAGTTTTCTCCAGTTCAGCTTTTAAAAGGTAAGTCATTTTGGGAAATATGTGATTTCATTGTTTTGCAAAGCTTGTAATTTTGGCAAGAGCCAATTAGGCACACTCATGATTTCCTCTCTTATAATCACTACAGCCTCTCTCTATTTAAAATGGCTTAAAACATGGAATAAAAGCCTATATCCCGCAGTATTATGGTATTGTTGAAGTATTTTCCGTAGCTTGTGGTAATTGTGGTGCCTTGCTGTTCTAGAAGCAAAGTTCTGACATTGGCCCAGTCCCAGTTCTGCCCCCCATTCCTTTCCGAGTGGCCCATCACTATGGTGACCTGGCTCACCGGCCAACAGGTATTTATAGGAAGCAAGAAGATCCAAACAAGCTTCAGTTCAGTATTAAAGAAAGTTCAGTATTTAAAGAAAGAAAAATCAAGTTTTCTAAATGCTTACTTGCCACGTTTGTTCCTTTCCATAAATTATTTTATATTCAATTTCAATGTGTCTTCTTGAAAATGTTACTAGTCCAGGAAGAACCAATTCCTTAGCACAGCCCCCCTCCCTTACACATAAGAGCTCTAATAATGCCCAGTACACACGATCGGAAATTCCGCCGGCAAAAGTCCGATGAGAGCTTTTGGTTGTAAATTTCAACCGTGTGTATGCTCCATCCGACTTTTGCTGGCGGAATTCCCGCCAGCAAATGATTGAGAGCAGGTTCTCTATTTTTGGGTCAGAAAAAAGTTCCGATCCGAAATTCCAATAGTCTGTACAAATTCCGACACGCAAAATTCCTACGCATGCTCGGAAACAATTTGACGCATGCTCAGAAGCATTGAACTTCATTTTCTCGGCTTGTCGTAGTGTTGTACGTCACCGCGTTCTTGACCGTCGAAAGTTCAGAGAACTTTTGTGTGACCGTGTGTATGCAAGCCAAGCTTGAGCGGAATTCCATCGGAAAAACCATCCAATTTTTTTCCGATGGAAAATCCGCTCGTGTGTACGGGGCATTACTGTTCGTGCTGGCCCAGCTCTCTTGCCTCTCTCCTCAACACCCTACTGAACCTTTTTTCTAGCTCTCAGGAAAAGAGCAAAGGGGAACACTATAGATTGTCACTTGAGTGACAGTTGTCAGTCTGCTGGGGCGTTACATCACCACATCCAAGATGGTGGCATCTAGAAGTACTGTAGTCCAATGGCTTTTGGATGTCTACACAATGAAGTCTTTTAGGTAATTTATTTTTGTGTTAAAATAAAAAAAAAGAAGTAATACTTACCTGCTCTGTGCAACAGTATTGCACAGAGTGGTCTTCTACCCCCTCTTCTTTAGTCCCCCATTAGCTCTGTCCTTCTTCTCTCTCCTCCAAGTGCCCCTTCAGCAAGCTGGGTTTTGAGAGTGCACCCATGCAGGCACGCTCCCGAGCTGGGCTGTATGTGTCCATAGACGCACACAGTGTGGCTCTGCCACCCCCCCCCCTCCCACCTCACATGTTTGAATGACAGCAGCAGGAGCCAATAACTCCTGCAGCTGCCAGGAGGAGAGAGCAGAAGTCCTGCAGATGGGACAGCGCTGGATTGGTGGAGGAGTTATGTAAGTGTTTGGGGATGGGCACAACTAATAGTTAGACATATGCGATTAGTTTCGTACGAATTGGGAAGATCCGAAATACGAATTGCCATGCTTCCGAATTTTGTACGAAATACAAAATTTCGTTTACGAATTTCGGATCCAAATTCCGTTACAACGGAAACGTGACTGGTGTTTTGTTGACCAATCAGAGGTTTTCTTCTGCTGCTGAGTGAGGGTTGGGAAAATTACCTTTTTTAATATGGGAGTGGGAGACTGGTACTGGTAGTCGATGGGAGATTCAGAATCGGACAAAATAAGAATGTTCGTTAATTACGATTATTCGTAACCCAGGAAGTCAGCACAGCACAGGGATGGTGGGAGCCCCTCATCATGATGAATTCATCATAACGAACGTTCGTAATTGTTACGAAAAGTTAACGAACCTAACGAAAATTATTTTTTCGGACAAATCCAAATTGAATTTCAGACACGAATTAAGAAATACGAAACAAAACAAATTTATTGACGGCGCACATGTCTACTAATAGTGCAACTTTTTTTTTTACCCTAATGCAGGGAATGCATTAACCACTTGGCGCCCAAGGTACGTCATATGACGTCCTTGACTTTCCGGGGTTATATCTGAATGATGGGTGCAGCTACAGACATCATTCAGACATCGTCTTTTTCAACAGGTGATTCCCTGCACCATAAGAATGATCATAGCGGCTATTCCGCCACTTGATCATTCTTACCGGCGGTGGGAGGGGATGTCCCCCCCCTCCTGCCGCCCTCCGGTGCTTCTACCGACTCACCGCTTCTATCGGTGAGTCGGACACAGGATCCCCTGGCCCCCGGATGGTGATCATAGAGATTTCTGGCTGACCAGATGGTCGCCGGAGTCTCTATGATCGTTCGGAGGCCGGGCGCGATGTTATGACGTCACGCCTGGCCTCTGCATTCAGATAACGGCGCCGCCTCGACTGGGAAGCCGTGATCGTTTTATTTTATTTTATTTTAGTCTTCCCAGCCTAGAGGTGAGATGTGGGGTCTTATTGACCTCATAATCTTACTGTAAATAGGTCCGATCAGGTAATATTCCTATTACAAGGGATGTTTACATTCCTTGTATTAGAAATAAAAGCAATCACATTTTTTTTTTTTTAAAGTGTCAAACTAAAAAAATTAAAGTAAAATTAACAATAAAAAAAAAAAGTGCCCCTGTCCCCATGAGCTCGTACGCAGACGTGAACGCATACGTAAGTCCCACCCACATATGAAAAGGGCGTTCAAACCACACATGTGAGGTATCGCCGCGAACGTTAGGGGAAGAGCAATAATTCTAGCCCTAGACCTCCTCTGTAACTCAAAATTGTAACCTGTAAAAAATTTTAAAGCGTCGCCTATGGGGATTTTTAAATACCAAAGTTTGGCGCCATTCCAGGAGTGCGTGCAATTTTGAAGCGTGACATGTTGAGTATCTATTTACTCGGCGTATCTTCATCTTTCACATTATGCAAAAAAGTTGGGCTAATTTTACATTTTTTTTTAAAGCATGAAACAGTTTTTTTTCAGAAAAAAACGTGTTCGAAAAATTGCTGCGCAAATACCGTGCGAGATAAAAAAGTTGCAACGACCGCCATTGTATTCTCTAGGGTCTTTGCTAAAAAAAAATGTTTTGGGGTTCTATGTAATTTCCTAGCAAAAAAATTATGAATTTTACATGTAGGAGAGAAATGTCAGAATTGGCCTGGATGTTAAGGTAAAAAAAACAACTACACTTCAGAACGACTTAAAATGTCTAGTTGGTGTCTTACTTAGGCCCCTTTCACACATGCGGACCGTATGTCCGTATTTCATCCTTCCATTTTCGGATGAAATACGGACATACATGCATCCCTATGGGATAGCGGGTGTCAGCGGATGAACATCCGCTGACACCCGATATCGTCCGCCTCCGCTGTGGTCCGATTCTGCAGACGGAGGAAAACCCTATTTTTCTATCCGTCTGCAGAGCGGATCGGATGAACACGGACAGACGGTCCTTGTTCATCCGATCCCCCATAGAGGAGAGCGGAGATCTGACAGGGCGGTCCCTGCACGGTGTGCATGGACCGCCCTGTCATCCGCCGGCTCAGCGGGGATCAGCGGAGCGATCCCCACTGAGCAGCGGATGTTTACGGGGCAGATCATTACGGATCCGTCCCATGTGAAAGAGCCCTAAAGAGCCAAGAGGATGTTTTCCATCCACTTCATTTCAGGCAAATTTTATTTTTTTCCCCCCCAAAAAACACCTGTTATAAATTGCATGCACGGGTTCGAGGGCTGTTCCATTTACACTATTACTGATGGAATTCAGTGTCCCTTTAATACCTAATTTATCAGTAAAAGTCAAGCTTAGGATATGGTCAATCAGGCTTCTTCTGCACACGATAACAAGCTGTCCTTTAGCATCCCGGACAAAGGACCTCTGATAATGAGAATCTGTACAAAACGCCTCTGGAAATAATACAGCGCTCCTGTTGCTTCTCTGTTCTCGTTATTAAGCCTGTAATTGGATGTAAAGCTCGTGGATTTCAAGTCCATGTTATAAAGATGCAGAAGGGACCACGACTGCCCCAGAATTTAAAATTTGTGTTATATAAAGACCCCAAAGACTCCATGTAATCAAATAGCTGCTGAATTATTTTGTTACCAATAGAGTGTCTTCCAAAAATAATTAACAAGTCCCTCTGGCAAAAAGTACTACACAAATATTAGACAGTTATGGACACAGCTTACTTGTAAAATTGTTTCTTTTTTCCTTTATTCTGTTTTATTCTAAAGCCCCGAAACTGCCATTATCTGAACCCCGAAACTGCCATTATCTGAACCCCGAAACTGCCATTATCTGAACCCCGAAACTGCCATTATCTGATCCCCGAAACTGCCATTATCTGATCCTGCAGTCACCTCTGTAGGGATCTCACATCTGCCCTTCCCTGACCTCTAATTTAGATAGATAGATAGATAGATAGATAGATAGATAGATAGATAGATAGATAGATAGATAGATAGATAGATAATTTTATATAACAGAGAGAAAAGCTGGCCATACACCATACAATTTTCTTAGAAATTGGAGGGATAGAAAGACAAATGTTTCACATAGAAATATATGGATCAATAGACATAGAATAGAACAATTATTATTCGACAGAGAGAAGGGCAGGTATCTGAATAGATTATATAGAATAAATAGATAGAATACATAAATAGATAGATAGATAGATAGATAGATAGATAGATAGATAGATAGATAGATAGATAGATAGATAGAAAGAAAGGTATTTTATATAACAGAGTAATGCCCCGTACACACGGTCGGAAATTCAGACGGAAAATGTGCGATCGGACCATGTTGTCGGAAAATCCGACCGTGTGTGGGCTCCATCTGACTTTTTCCGTCGGAATTTCTGACGGAAAAAATTTGAGATCCTGCTCTCAAAATCCGATCGGACTTTTTCTGATCGTGTGTAGAGAATTCCAACAGACAAAGTGCCACGAAATTAGGAGACCAAACCTATTGGCTACTAGCCTCTACGTAGTTCCGTCGTACGCAACGAACGTCACCACGTTCAGAATGATCGGATTTTCCAACAACTTTGTCCGACCGTGTGTATGCAACACCAGTGTCGGACAAAATCCGACGGATTTTGTGGTCGGAATTTCTGACCGTGTGTACGGGGCATAAAGCTGGCCGTACACCATATCATTTTCCTATTCATTTTTCTTTAGATTTACCTTCAACTATGTAGTACGAGGGCCTGCCTGACTGCATACAAAGTGTTTAGGTTTGACTTCATATTATATGGTTTTGGTAAATCTAAAGGAAAGTTGTACAAGAAAATTGTAAAATGTATGGCCAGCCATAGACAGTTAAATAGATAGATCAAAAGATAACAGAGAGGTAGATAGACAGGAAGACAATTTATAATAGGGAGATAGATTTTATATATATATAGAGAGGGGGGGGGGGGAGAAAGAGAGAGAGAAAACGAAGAAAGAAAGAAAGAAAAATACAGACAGATACACAAATGCGTAACATAAAAATAGGTATATCAGTATACATATAATTAATATATAAATAATAGACAGAGAGATGGGCAGGTAACTGAATAGATAGATAGATAGATAGATAGATAGATAGATAGATAGATAGATAGATAGATAGATAGATAGATAGATACTTGAAGGATAGATAGACTGATAGACAGACAAATGTATAACATAGAAATAGGTCAATAGGCAGATATTGAAGTGATGGGTTATTAAACAGATAATAGAGATAAATAAATGACTGAGAAATGGGCAGGTAACTAATGAAAAGTATAGATAAATCTGATAGATAGATAGATAGATAGATAGATGGATACCCTATATAAAAGAGAGATAGACAGTTAAGTAGATCAAAAGGTAACAGGGAGGTAGATAGACAGGACGACAGAAAATAGATAATAGAGAGATAGATAGACATATAGATAAATGGAGGGATATTTATATTAATAAAATAAATGGATAACATAAAAATAGATAGATGATAACTGATTAAATGGAAAGAAAGATAGAAAGAAAAAAAAGAAAGAAAGAAAGAAAGAAAGTGGAGGGATAGATAAATAAATGTATAATATAGAAATAGATAAATCAACAGACATATAATAAAGATAGAAATAATAGACAGAGAGATGGGCAGATAGATCGATAGATAGATACTGGAGGGAAAGATAGACTAATAGACAGACAAATGTATAACATAGAAATAGATCAATGGACAGATGTTGAAGTGATGGATTAGTGAGACAGATACAAGAGATAAATAATTGACTGAGAAATGGGCAGGTAACTGATGAAAGGTATTCATACTGTAGATTTGATAGATAGATTTCTAGACCTCTAATTTTCCTATGTACGCTTTCAAAACTACTGCCCACCAGTGTGTGAAACATGATACTACCAGAGGTGCAAAAGAGATTACAGTTATGACGATAGATAGATAGATAGAGATAAAGACTTATGCCCCGTACACACGGTCGGAAATTCCGACCACAAAATCCGTCAGATTTTTTCAGACGGATTTTGTCCGACACTGGTGTTGCATACACACGGTCGGACAAAGTTGTCGGAAAATCCGATCATCCTGAACGTGGTGACGTTTGTTGCCTACGACGGGACTACGTAGAGGCTAGTAGCCAATAGCTTTGGTCTTGTAATGTGATATGAGCATGCGTGGCACTTTGTCCGTCGGAATTCGCTACACGCGATCGGAAAAAGTCAGATAGGACTTTGTTGTCGGAAAATTTGAGAGCAGGAAAAAGTCAGATGGAGCGCACACACGGTCGGAATTTCCGACAACATTGTCTGATAGGACATTTTCCGTCTGAAAATCCGACCATGTGTAAGGGGCATTAGAAGGAGAGGGAAGATATACTGTATACATTTAACATTAGAGAGATACAGATAGATAGATAGATAGATAGATAGATAGATAGATAGATAGATTTTATAGTGAGATCCCCAAATCACACAAATACATATATACTCCCATTTATTTGCATTTGAGACAATGTCATATTTCTTGTAATCCAAGCTTTGTGTAGAAGGAGGGTTGTGACATGGAGAGTGATAATAGTTATCCTGGACACTCATCATTACTAGGGTTCAGTGAATCTAATACTGACTGCAGAGACTTTTTCTTTTTTTTTTTTTTGCAGGCTGACTGCATCTTGTAAGCACATGAAAAAATACTTTTGATTTAACAAGCAGAGTTCCCCTTTAAAAATCGGTGTTGCCAAACTGGCTCTTTGACACTAAACGCTGTTCCATTAATATACTCCCATCTGTGTAAAATATGTCACAGTCACCTTACCTAAAATCTCAATCAGTTGTAATTATCTTAATGAGTAATTATTTTTAATTTTATTTAAAAAAAAAATTATTTGCTATATAGAAAGGGAATTTGATCATTACAGCATCTTGAGCAGCAATGACTTTAGCATTTCACCATGGCAACCCTTCGGAAGATTAAACCTGCTTCTTGAGAATGGAGGGTGAATGAAAACATAAATTATGGCAAGCAGAGAATAAATGTCTAATTCATTTACAGCAATATTTAAAGTTGTTCTTTCCTTTCGAAAAAAAAAAAATGCACTTTAAAAAAACTACTGGCACTGCATTTTTTTCCCACTTGTCTGCCCCCCATGGGGCAAAGTACATGTATTAGCTATAAGGTCAGACAGGACATTCTCCCCCCATCCCTGTGGATATTCAACAACATCACTAGGAAGGAAACAACTGCTTTTATCAAGTTAGCTTGTCCCTGCTTGGAACAGCAGCAGCAAGAGGAATGCAGAGGGACACGCCCCCTACTCTGCTGCTTTCCTCTTGCCGACCCTGTCTCAGTTCTGAACATTTCCCAGAAACAAGCAGCTGTCATTATTTTGAGGCTGTCTCCTTTCTAACTACCGTATATACTCGAGTATAAGCCCAGTTTTTCAGCACATTTTTTTGTGCTAAAAATGCCTCCCTCGGCTCATACTCGAGTCAAGCATTTTTCTGCTGCAGAAAATTACATTTTCCGATCCGACTTTGGGGCCCCCGAGATATCTCGGGGCCACTTGGTGCTAGAAACCCCATCTTTGGATATGTTGTAGTGCTAGTTCCACTGGGTTTGCACACCAAATTTCCTAGCACTAAGTGGCCCCCGAGATACGGGGGCCCCAAAGTCGGTCAACTGTGTCCATCTGCAGCAATGTCATTTCGGGACCCTTTGGGTCCAGAAACCCCAAATTTTGGCTGCAGCTAGGGGGCATCTAGGAACCCTTAACTACCGAGTTTGAAGTTCGGGGGACCTATGGCTGCAAATGGGCAAAGTGAGGCATGCAAATGGACACAGTGAGGCTGCAAATGGGCATTGTTGACCGTCTTTTCCCCTTACAGTAGCTGCGCATTTTTCACCCTAGGCTTATACTCAAGTCAATACGTTTTCCCAGTTTTTTGTGGTAAAATTAGGTGCATCGGCTTATATTCGGGTTTGCTTATACTCGAGTATATATGTTTGTCTCCCTTGGGAGGAGAGGGAGGCATCCAATCCAACCTCATAGGGTTAGGAAGCACCCAGAAACATGAAACACTACAAAAAAATAATGTAACGGCAGTTCTTTTTTAATTTTACATACAGCCAGCATAAATATCCAAATCAGTCTTTGTGTTAGCTTCGTATCATTCCCTGCTATTGCCCATTCTTTAGAGTGTATTAGATCTACAGAGGTTCTGCTCTAGAATTGGAGGACATCTTCCACCACTTAGGAGAAAGGGCGTTTAGAGATTTGTAGTGAAAGTCATTCTGCGGAAGCACATGTTAAAGTAATAAAAGAAAAACAAAGACTTTGCTGCAAACAATAAATCAATTGATGAGAATGGTGACTAAACCATATCAATGTACCAATTAGGTAGTGAACTTAAAGGTATGTTTGATACAGTAAAATCAGTATACACCTATTGTATAAGAGAGGGGTTATCTCAATAACAATAGTCCATGATGAAAATTAAGCCAAAAAGTTCTTGGTCGTTTTTCAAATCAGCTGTATACTTCAACAATAGCATATAACGAGAAGCTCCAAGAATAATTCAGAGTGACATCAATCCAATAACACCAAATGGAAGTAGTGGTCTGGTAAGAAAAGGAATAACACCTCCACCAATGAACACACTGCCCCTTACCAGAGTGTGAGACCTCCTGTTACAGAGGTCCCACTAGCTTGTGGCTTAATCCCGGCCAGGGGTTCCAGGAGACAGTGGCTGATTGCTCAGGATACAGGACACACAGGCTCAAAGGCGGTCAGACGGATGACATGAAATAAAAAAGGAACTCCATAGTGTATCTCTTAAAAATTTATTAAAATAAAAAAAGGGGTTTGCACTTACAAAATGCAGAAGATTAAAAGCATAAGATAGCCGGCCGGCTCGAGTTCGCTGCCCGTTACTTCCGGGATCCGCGTGGTTGTGTGGTGACGTCAGCACGCCGCTCCTCCCTACGCCGTTTCGTCACAAATGACGTCTTCCAGGGGCACGGGCGGCGTGCTGACTCACCACCAATAAATACACAATACACACCGAAGGAACGCCCAGCTCTGAACCACTGAGAGCCCGATGTATATCCACCATTTTGGTGAAGGGCAAAATGCCCAAACTTGTAAACAAAGATTGATGCTTCAAACAGCGGTGATTAAAAGTTGGTCTGATTAAAAACCAATAGAAAGCACACCATGACTGTCAAATGAAGCAAGAGGCAATCTGGAATTCCCATCCAAAGCGCAACCCGGTGGTCATCTCAACGACCACCAGAGTAGCCAAGGGGTATAACCAGATATTGCCGTGTAGTTTTAAAGCAATTTGAAGTCCTGGTCTAAGGCAAATGGCAGCAATATCACCTTAAGGTTGAGTTAAAGGGAAATGCCGATGGAAAGGCCTTCATTTGCCTATTGACCTGAATCCCAAATATAATTTCAAAACTATATTTCACTGATTTAATTTACCTTGCCCGTTGGTCATTAGGCATACCTTGTAGATGACATAACATAAAAGAATTGTAAACTGTGTGATCAGAAAAAAGGAAGAAAAAATGTACTATATCATCATTACTTAAAAAGGAAAGGGAAATTAAACCCAATTAGCACCAACAAATGATCTGACCCTGTATAGCATACAGGCATTGATATAGTCGCAAATAGGCATCAGGGGTTCAGAGTCGGTTCACAATTATAGAAAGGGGGTTAGTACTAAGGAAAACTAGTATCCCATGGGGATATGCACAAATGGCCTGTATAATTACATGATGACATAATTCATTAGTATAAACCATGGTAAAAAACAAACAAAGATTGTGCATAGATCTCATTTAGGGTTAAAATTCCCAAGGTGGACCAAAGCCTATTCACCTCTGCTGTTATTAGAGGATTTATGTGTCAAAATTTTTTTATCAGCTATTATCTATGAAGCAGTTGACATCCGTGTCTATATTTAGGCCATGGGGGGTGTAGCAACGAACCCTATGGATCCAGGACATCTCTAGCTTAGATAGTTCTCTTACCAGAGAACTGCCCCTCCAGTGGGCACTATATTTGTCTATGCCCAAAAACAAAGTATTGGCAGGGTTCCGGTCGTGGTGGATTGCATAGTGCTTAGAAACTGAATGAAATCTGAAGCCATTTTTAATGTTGGTAATATGCTCCCCTAACCGCACCTGCATGGAACGTTTTGTCCTTCCGATGTATTGGTACCCGCAAGGGCACTGGAGCAAATATACTACGCCAGTTGAACTGCAGGTAATAAAAGGTTTGATTTTGTGAACTTGAGAAGTACTGGTAGAGACAAAAGTCTCAGTTTTCCTTATTTTACTTTTATTGAGTGTGCAAATCTGGCATTTACGGCATTGGTAATAGCCAGTGATATTCTGGAAGAAGGAGACCTTCTTAGTTGGAGGATCTATTGCATTTGGAGCGATCCTATCACAAAGGCAAGGTGCTCCCTTGAATATCAGTTCTGGGTGAGGGGGTAAAAAAGTCTTAATGATGTTATCATTCCCCAAAAGGTGCCAGTGTTTACTTAAAATCTTTTTGAGGGCATAGTGTTGGGTTGAGAACGTAGTAATAAGAGGTAAAAAAGGCCTCTTACGAACCTTTTTAGGGCCATCGACTAACAAGTGCGCTCTATCTACCGTTGCTACTTCCTCCAGTGTTTTGTCAAGTGACACCTGATCGTAACCCTTATCTAGAAGTCTACCTCTAAGGGTACCTGCTTGCACCTTATAGTCCTCAATGGTAGTGCAATTTCGCCTCATCCTCATGAACTGGCTCTTAGGGATTGAACTGAGCCAGGAATCATGATGACAACTACCCTGGGGGATATAGGCGTTACGGTCAGTCTTTTTGAAGAAAGAAGTGGTAGAAAATCCATCAATCTCCTTTTTGATGGTAATATCCAGAAAATTAATCTGGGCACTACTCGCTTCGTGTACAAACCTAATCCCTCTTTCGTTTTCATTAAGATTCAGGAAAAAGTTGTTAAGTTCAGTTGTTAAGTTCAGTTGTTCAGTTGTTCAGTTGTTAAGTTCAGAGACTGGCCCGTCCCATAGGAGGAGGACGTCATCAATGTACCTCGCCCAGAACAGAAGTTGTGGGTGACCGTAACCCACAACTACTGTTCTGGGCGAGGTACATTGATGACGTCCTCCTCCTATGGGACGGGCCAGTCTCTGAACTTAACAACTTTTTCCTGAATCTTAATGAAAACGAAAGAGGGATTAGGTTTGTACACGAAGCGAGTAGTACCCAGATTAATTTTCTGGATATTACCATCAAAAAGGAGATTGATGGATTTTCTACCACTTCTTTCTTCAAAAAGACTGACCGTAACGCCTATATCCCCCAGGGTAGTTGTCATCATGATTCCTGGCTCAGTTCAATCCCTAAGAGCCAGTTCATGAGGATGAGGCGAAATTGCACTACCATTGAGGACTATAAGGTGCAAGCAGGTACCCTTAGAGATAGACTTCTAGATAAGGGTTACGATCAGGTGTCACTTGACAAAACACTGGAGGAAGTAGCAACGGTAGATAGAGCGCACTTGTTAGTCGATGGCCCTAAAAAGGTTCGTAAGAGGCCTTTTTTACCTCTTATTACTACGTTCTCAACCCAACACTATGCCCTCAAAAAGATTTTACGTAAACACTGGCACCTTTTGGGGAATGATAACATCATTAAGACTTTTTTACCCCCTCACCCAGAACTGATATTCAAGGGAGCACCTTGCCTTCGTGATAGGATCGCTCCAAATGCAATAGATCCTCCAACTAAGAAGGTCTCCTTCTTCCAGAATATCACTGGCTATTACCAATGCCGTAAATGCCAGATTTGCACACTCAATAAAAGTAAAATAAGGAAAACTGAGACTTTTGTCTCTACCAGTACTTCTCAAGTTCACAAAATCAAACCTTTTATTACCTGCAGTTCAACTGGCGTAGTATATTTGCTCCAGTGCCCTTGCGGGTACCAATACATCGGAAGGACAAAACGTTCCATGCAGGTGCGGTTAGGGGAGCATATTACCAACATTAAAAATGGCTTCAGATTTCATTCAGTTTCTAAGCACTATGCAATCCACCACGACCGGAACCCTGCCAATACTTTGTTTTTGGGCATAGACAAATATAGTGCCCACTGGAGGGGCAGTTCTCTGGTAAGAGAACTATCTAAGCTAGAGATGTCCTGGATCCATAGGGTTCGTTGCTACACCCCCCATGGCCTAAATATAGACACGGATGTCAACTGCTTCATAGATAATAGCTGATAAAAAAATTTTGACACATAAATCCTCTAATAACAGCAGAGGTGAATAGGCTTTGGTCCACCTTGGGAATTTTAACCCTAAATGAGATCTATGCACAATCTTTGTTTGTTTTTTACCATGGTTTATACTAATGAATTATGTCATCATGTAATTATACAGGCCATTTGTGCATATCCCCATGGGATACTAGTTTTCCTTAGTACTAACCCCCTTTCTATAATTGTGAACCGACTCTGAACCCCTGATGCCTATTTGCGACTATATCAATGCCTGTATGCTATACAGGGTCAGATCATTTGTTGGTGCTAATTGGGTTTAATTTCCCTTTCCTTTTTAAGTAATGATGATATAGTACATTTTTTCTTCCTTTTTTCTGATCACACAGTTTACAATTCTTTTATGTTATGTCATCTACAAGGTATGCCTAATGACCAACGGGCAAGGTAAATTAAATCAGTGAAATATAGTTTTGAAATTATATTTGGGATTCAGGTCAATAGGCAAATGAAGGCCTTTCCATCGGCATTTCCCTTTAACTCAACCTTAAGGTGATATTGCTGCCATTTGCCTTAGACCAGGACTTCAAATTGCTTTAAAACTACACGGCAATATCTGGTTATACCCCTTGGCTACTCTGGTGGTCGTTGAGATGACCACCGGGTTGCGCTTTGGATGGGAATTCCAGATTGCCTCTTGCTTCATTTGACAGTCATGGTGTGCTTTCTATTGGTTTTTAATCAGACCAACTTTTAATCACCGCTGTTTGAAGCATCAATCTTTGTTTACAAGTTTGGGCATTTTGCCCTTCACCAAAATGGTGGATATACATCGGGCTCTCAGTGGTTCAGAGCTGGGCGTTCCTTCGGTGTGTATTGTGTATTTATTGGTGGTGAGTCAGCACGCCGCCCGTGCCCCTGGAAGACGTCATTTGTGACGAAACGGCGTAGGGAGGAGCGGCGTGCTGACGTCACCACACAACCACGCGGATCCCGGAAGTAACGGGCAGCGAACTCGAGCCGGCCGGCTATCTTATGCTTTTAATCTTCTGCATTTTGTAAGTGCAAACCCCTTTTTTTATTTTAATAAATTTTTAAGAGATACACTATGGAGTTCCTTTTTTATTTCATGTCATCCGTCTGACCGCCTTTGAGCCTGTGTGTCCTGTATCCTGAGCAATCAGCCACTGTCTCCTGGAACCCCTTGCCGGGATTAAGCCACAAGCTAGTGGGACCTCTGTAACAGGAGGTCTCACACTCTGGTAAGGGGCAGTGTGTTCATTGGTGGAGGTGTTATTCCTTTTGTTACCAGACCACTACTTCCATTTGGTGTTATTGGATTGATGTCACTCTGAATTATTCTTGGAGCTTCTCGTTATATGCTATTGTTGAAGTATACAGCTGATTTGAAAAAACGACCAATATATAAGAACTTTTTGGCTTAATTTTCATCATGGACTATTGTTATTGAGCTAACCCCTCTCTTATACAATAGGTGTATACTGATTTTACTGTATCAAACATACCTTTAAGTTCACTACCTAATTGGTACATTGATATGGTTTAGTCACCATTCTCATCAATTGATTTATTGTTTGCAGCAAAGTCGTTTGTTTTTCTTTTGGTCTTGTTGGTGTGGGTATCTCTCATTCACGATTGCAGCAGCTATTTTTATATGTTTTTTTCTTTTTAGTAATTTTTTTGTCTATGGTGTGCACTATTCAACACTGGGTCACCACAATCCTTGGACAGCGCAGTAATCTACACATTTTTCACATGTTAAAGTAATACCTTTCTCTGTGTTCTGCAAAAGCCCAGGTCTGTCATGTAATGACTCAAGTTTTCATATTCCTGGGGCGCTGGGAGGGCACTGTGTTCTCCCAGGGATCCCCGATATCAGTAGCCCAGGGGCCAGATGTGGCCCTTTGCTTGCTTTTATCTGGCCCTTGGGGCACTATTTTATTCACAGACACCAATGAAGGGTACAATTCCTCCAAATAACACCAATGATGGTGCACAATTCCTACCAATTAAATTAACAATGGGGCACAGTTTCTCCCAATGACATCGCACAATTTTATCCAATGACATCGACAACGGGGCACAGTTGCTCCTAATGACATCGCACAATTTCAACCAATGACATCGACAACGGGGCACAGTTCCTCCCAATGACCCCAACAATTAGGCCCAATGACACCAATGATGGGGGGATTGTTTACTTCCACTGATGCTGAGATATTTTTTACTCCTGATGGCCACAGTCCGACCTCCCTAAAGTCTGAAGGCCAGTAAGCTTGGAGACCCCTGACCTATATCATGGGATGCTGAAAATACTCTTATAAAGATGGGCTGCTGTTTTATATAATGACGGATAAATCAAACTATCAAAACTATCAATGTTCCCATTTAAAGCCCAAATATGCACTGTATTCATTAAATAGACCTCCGTCAGCTTTAAACAAAACAAAAAGCAGCTCAGGCTCCAATACCTCCCCTCCAGTGCACCATTTAACCAGAAAGACTGAGGACATCCTGTGAGTGCAGGGCATCACAGACTAGTCCCTTGAGGGGGCATCGTTATTGATAGCAGTGCGATCCACTGGCTCCCATTACTGTCAATCAAATACTGTGACGAGGGAGTGGGGGCGGGGCCAGGCTACCCAGTCGGTGTCAATGGTTGGGAGCAAGCCTGCACAAGTGCCCCCATAGAAAATGGCTTTCTTTGGGGGCACTCGCAGAAAAGGAGAAACCAGGACTGCTCTGTGCTTTAGGCTAACCTGGTAAGCCAGGCTAAAAACTAAGGGTTTTGGTTCTTGGTGTGTGTGTTGGGGAGAAAAATTGGTTGGGCACTAGTCACTTTATTTCCTTTACCTTTTTTTTTTTTATTCTTTATTTTGGATTTTCAAAAGAAGATACAGGTGGTGTAATCTCAAAAGGTGGGTTCAAAGCCAACAGTGCAAGAATAACCTGTACATAGCATTCTAGTTCACTCCATGACAGCATCAACTCCAAACATATTGTCATAATAAACTTAATGGCATACCGAGGAAAGTTAAGCTATAGATTGTGTAAAATGGAAAAAAAAATGCCTTATTCCAAAATGGATTCAATTCATTATTTTCCTCAAAATTCTAGAAACAATAAATAATAATGACAATGTGAAAGAAGTTTGTTTGAAATCTTTGCAAAGTTATTAAAAAGAAAAAAAATCTCATGTACGTACATAAGTATTCACAGCCTTTGCTCAATACGTTGTTGAAGCACCTTTGGCACCAGTTACAGCCTCAAGTCTTTTTGAGTATGATGAAGGTTGGCACACCTATTTTTGGGCAGTTTCTCCAATTCTTCTTTGCAGGACCTCTCAAGTTTCATCAGGCTGGATGGGGAGCGTCGGTGCACAGCCATTTTCAGATCTCTCCAGAGATGTTTAATTGGGTTCCAGTCTGGGCTCTGGCTGAGCCTCTCAAGGACCTTCACAGAGTTGTCCTGTAGCCAGGGGAGGGCTGGGCTGGGGGGCAGAGTGGCAATTGCCCCCCAGGCCACCCTAAGTTACATTGAAATTCCGGGAGTTGTAGTCCACACTCAAGCTCCCAAGCAGCGCAAAGGAAAACTACAACCCCCAGAGATCAGAGTCTTGTAGGCAGGGTGGCCGTGACTGGCCCGGGCATTGGGGCTGGGTGCTGGCTTGCACTGGCCGTGGCGTGCAACCTGAGATCCCCTGAAACCCCCAGCTGACCCCCACATCCCACCCCCCCCCCCCCATACACCCCATTTACCCTGCCCCAGTGATCAGGCTGCATTGGATGGGCACTGGTGAGACTGCATTTATGGACACTGGTGAGGCTGCATTGATGGGTACTGATGAGGTGGCACTGATGAGGCGTCATTGATGGGCACTGATCAGGCTTCATTGAGGGGCACTGGTGAGGCTGCATTTAAAAAACAGCTGGGCATGGATGGTGAGCTGATTCGGTGGTTCAATGGGCCACTTGACTGGACTTCCCCCCTAGGCTTAAGGCTGCCAGCCCTCCCCTGCCTGTAGCCACTCCTTTGTTATCTTGGCTGTGTGTCAATCAAGTTGTTGAAAATCTCAAGGATGATTAGTGGAAACGGGATGCACCTGAGCTCAATTTTGAGCGTCATGGCAAAGGCTGTGAATACTTATGTACATGTGATTTTTTTCATTTTTTATTTTTAATAAATTTGCTACAAACTTCTTTCACGTTGTCATTATGGGATATTGTTTGTAATTTTTTTAGCAAAATCCATTTTGGAATAAGGCTGTAACATAACAAAATGTGGAAAAAGTGAAGCGCTGTGAATTCTTTTCGGATTCACTGTATTAGTAGCCCCAGTGAGGGAGCAATGCAGCAGAAACAGGCAGACATTGTTTTTTCCCTATCTAGCAATCTAGTTACTGGTAAGTTGTTGTCAGCAAAGGGATCACTATTATAACATTAGCCTTAGACAAGGCCAAGATACCTTAATTAAAACCTCTAGGTTCCTGCGCTACCTGTAAGCATCTTTTTTTTTTTTTACTGTGACAACCTTTAATTTTTCTGGGTTAGTGAGTAAAAATGTAAGATACAATTTATTATTAAAAAGCAAGTAAACCCTCTAAAGTAAAACGAAAAAAAAAAAAAAAAACCTGCAAGACAAAGGCATAATTAGCTAGTATGCATAGCATACTAGCTAATTATGTATCACTTACCTGAGATCGAAGCCTCGGCATCGGTCCTCTTCTCCCCCTCCGACCACCGACATCTTCTCCCGAAATGTGACTTCCGGGTATCGCGGCTCCGGCGCTGTGATGACGTTACGCACATGCGCACGAGAGCGGCATAGTAACAACTGAAGCATCGGCATATAGCGCCGCTGCTTCAGTTGTTCCAAGTGCGCATGTGCCGCATGACGTCGCCACATGCAAATACAGGTATATCTCCTAAACTGTGCAGGTTTAGGAGATATCCTTGTTAGCTACAGGTAAGCCTTAATATAGGCTTACCTGTAAGCTAAAGTTGTAAAAGAGGGTTTACTTCCTCTTTAATTTGAAATCTATTACTTAGAAGTAGGGGTAGGACCTACAGTCCTGAGTAAAAGGTGCCAAAAGGTTTCTAACATTTTCAAACTCATCCAAAAGAAAAGGAAAATGTTTGGGCTTTAGCTAGAGACAGTCAAGCCCCAGCATTTCCAGAGCAAGCAGCCAATGGCAGCCCACATGTTCCTCTCATTACAAGTGCCCTCTAGATGCTCACGTGTGACAGCAATGTAACTTTAAATTTAAAATCAAAATAGATCCACTTGCCCTTTAAATGCCATTTTTGAGGTTTGAAGCTTCCAGTAACAGACACATTTTTCTTTCTTTTGTAGCATGCATGTAAGGGAAATCAGGCTTTGTGGTTTTAATACAAAAGTCCTATTTTATGCAACATTGCTTCATTAGAATTCATGTCATCTAAAAATGTGCTGAAAATCACATGCAAAGATGATAGTTTTGCGCGGTGGAAGGCATCGGTTGTGAATCTAGTCAAATTATCATATGAATGAGACAAGAGAATATTTTGTAGAATATGGATCTATAAAGCTCTGTTTCAATACACAACTGAAGATTTTCTAATCTAGAGAATGCCTAGATGATAAAAGTCCATCCAATTCAACAGTTCCAAAAGAGAGGCCATGGACACGAAGATATCTTCCTGAGATTGACAGAGTGGAAGATAGCTCTATAGAGTCACCAGTACCTGGCGTGATTTTTATTCGATGCTGATAATGACACACACAGCACTTTGCTTCTCCATTCTTCTTCATACAGTTGTGACGGATTGGTACGTTTATCTTGGGTGATAATCAGCAGCTACAGCTGCTAGCGAAGTCTGAAAGGAAATCTTCCTAGACAGTAGACATGTGAAATTCGTTTCGTTTTTTTTTTTTTTTGTTAAAATTCATTATATTCGTTATCGTACGAATGAACGAACGATTCGCTAAAAATTTTAACGAATGTTCGAATCGAACGAATACGAAAAACAATGAAATAACTAAATTAGAAACAACGAATCTACGAAAGAAGAAAATCCGAAAAACAAAAACAGGAACAACGAAAATCAAAATGAACGAAAAAATTCGTACATTCGTAACTTTTTTTTTTTTGTTGAATTGGTAATTTTCCGTGTCCCTTACAATGGCGCTGCTTAACGTGCTTCAAATGGATTGAACGAAAAAATTAGTACATTCGTAACTTTTTTTATTTTTTTTCGATTCGTCATTTTCCGTGTCCCTTACAATGGCGCTGCTTAACGTGCTTCGAATGGATTGAACGAAAAAATGTGTACATTCGTAACTTTTTTTTTCGATTCGTAATTTTCCGTGTCTCTTAAAATGTAATAATGGCATACACATTACATAAAATTATGAATTATGCTCCGATTACGAATCTACGAAAACAATGTTACGAAAGTACGAATAAATCAATCTAACGAAAGTACGAATGTAACTAAATCTACGAAAATACGAATGCGTCCGAATTTCGAATAAACGAAAATTAAACTAACGGTAAAACGAATCAACAAAAAAATAACTCCTACGAAAATACGAATCGCTACGAATACGAACACCGACGACTTACGAATTTACGAATCGTTACGAATACGAACATCGACGACTTACGAATTTACGAATCGTTACGAATCAACGGAAACGAAAGAAACGAAACGAAAATAAACAAATTTTTTCTATTGTGCACATGTCTACTAGACAGCAATAAAATAATGGCAGAGGTTCTAATCTCCCCAAGTGTATCCAAAACTAAAAGAAGGTGTAGCACCCTCCTAGTTAAAGTGGTTGTATAGTCATAAAATTGACTTTTACCTACTGGTAAGCCTATAATAAGGCTTACCTGTAGGTAAAAAAAATATCTCCTAAACCTGTACGGTTTAGGAGATATTCCCCGGCGCATGCGCACGGGGGATTCTCGGCTGAATCGGCAGAATCTGAACCTTGCAGGGAAGAAGTCTCCCATGCACATGCGCGGGAGTGACGACATCGTGGCTCCAGCCACTCACATCGATGGAGTCGCGATACCCGGAAGACACACCGAGGCAACATGTCAGCTGCCTCGGCGTGGACCAGGTGAGTTATCGATGCCTCGTTCTAAGGAAAGTATTTCATAATGAGCTAGTATGCGGTGCATACCAGCTCATTATGCCTTTTCCCTTATAGGTGTATAAAAAAAAAGTGTCAGCGTGTTTACGCCTGCTTTAAGTTGCTAGGATGTTAACCAAATCTAAATATTTTTGTAATCAGTGGAACAGTTTTTGATTGCTTTGGGCTGTTCTGTGTTTCACAGGCTGTAGGTTTGATTATTTGCCCCTGCATTCCAGGCTAAAATCATAGTGGACTGAAAAGTCAAATGGGCAGTGTGAATGTTTATGGGACTTCAACCAATCCCTGGGGAGGTGTGCCCAGTAGGTGGCTGAAGAGGACGTACATAGTCTGAGGCCTGGAGCAGCCAGGTTCTTATCCTGCGGAAGGAGCTCCAGCCTGCTGGAGTTTGCTGTATGATCATCAAGGTCCCAGCTGTGGCATAGCTGGGGGCCAACTTCTAAAGATCCCTTTCTGGAGCTAATAAAGAGATTTCACCTAAGGATCTGTTCTGGACAGCTCACTGAAGAGTGTCTGGTGGAAGTTGGAAAGGGTCTGGCTGTCCTGTGGCATTGTGAGCATTAATTTCTCCCTCACTGAAGAGTATCCGATGGATACCAGAAGGAGGCATCTGGTGATCCTGTGACATTGTGAGTACTGACCTGAGCTCAGGGTCCTAGTGACTGTGTACTGTTTGGATTGGGTGGAAGAGCCAATGGCAGTTCTGTCTGGTATAGCTTTTAAAAGGGACTCCGGGTTCTCTCATCTATACTTGTTACTGCAGAGAGTCTGTTCAAGGAGGTTTAGAAAAGTGGAGTGTCCTCCTGCAAATATTCAAGAAATTGTGAGTATCCCATATCACCCTACACTCCATCTAAGTTCTTCAGCAATAAAAATCCTAAAAAAAAATTGCCTATACTGATTACTGAACCAAAGTGAATGAACTGTTGCTGTGTGCCTGGCTGCTAATCTTGGGAAAGAACGGGTTAAATTACAGCGGCACCTTCGGGGGCAGCGCTACAAAGGTATTAAGTTCCACTTTAAAGCACAGCTTTCTCCTCCTCTTCCCATCTGACACCCTTCTTCTCTTGGAAACATCCCTGAATTTTTTTACATACCTTTTTAGTAATTGCTCCCTAAGGTGCTGGAATCTTGGGTTCTTCCACCCTTCTCAGTAGTGACCCACACCCACAACTGGTTGCAACAACTCACCAAAACACCAAAAGTGATCTAATGGACTTTATCTAAGTAGGAATAAGCCCCGAAAGGGAAATGCTGATTGAACAGTTTCAACAAAGACTGGGCAAACCTGTTAGCAACCACAGAAACAAAGTTACAAGGTATATGACAATTGTTTCCGTTTTATTACCTGTGTATTGCCTTGCCAAAACACACTAGATGGCTTAGAGGGACACACTCCAGCTGAAACTATGAAACAACTACAGTAGTAAATGTTCTTAAAGTAGAATATTTAGGAATGCAGATAGTAGTGTGGCCCAGCTACTGCTCTTAGGCTTTATCTAACCGAGTAATGAGTACAAAGTCAGCTGGCGGTGGGGCTCTTGGACTCCATGTTGGAGCACTCCTCCAGCCTGTACACACAAACACATACACACTCTCCTGGCTCATGTCTTTAAGGTTCTGGTCACCTCTCCCTGGTGCCTAGTGGGTTCACACTTGCTGTCTGTATGGCTTGTATCCCTGGGGTATTCTCTGATCTTCCTGCACTCGGCTGCTTTAGACTCACTACCCATCCCCTTTCTACAGGCTTTGGACAACTTCCTATCCCCTTAGTTTTTAGGCACCTGGCTTCTCACTTGGGTCCAGAGTCTGGGACCAAGTCTGGCCACCAATGCAGTTGATCAGTCAGTTTGTGGCCGTGTAGAGTACAGGGCTCGTGGCTCCTGCTGCATAAAGGGGCTACCAGCCAGTGCCACATCTTTTTCAATATGTCTTCTGTATAGTTATATAATGTCATAGGTCCTAATCTGTCTTTTGCAATCCTCAATTGTCAGGGCTGGGCTCCACCCTTTCATTCTCTGAGCTGGCCGCTCAGCTGTTGGCTAATTTCCAGCTCCTATCTCTCCACAGTGACTCACCTGTTGATGATATCCTGTTTGTCAGTCCTGCCTACTTAAGCCGCCCAGCCCAGATGATCTCTGCCTTCCCCTTGGTGAACATCAAGCTACGTACCTGATGTGAGACCGAAGTAGTAGGGAGGCCTCCCTTGCACCTTGGGTCCTTGAAGCCTCTGGAGATGGAGACAGAGACTTGGTGGGACACTTAAATGATAATGATAACAGAAATCACCCAAATGGCCCTGATAAAAAGTTTCCATACCCTAGAATGTTTGACCTTGGTACAGACACAGAAGGTGGCACAAACAGGTAAAAATGGCAATTAAAGGTTAATTTCCCACATTTGAGAGAGGGCCGGACCGGGATGCAGCACAGCAAAGGTAGGGCAGGCCTGGCCATGACAGTGTGTCTAGGACACACATTTACAATTGTAAGGGGTGTGGCTTAGCGCAGCGGGCCAATCAGGAGACGGGGGGAGCGGCCATATAAAAAGGGGGCGTGGCTATGACAGACATTCGGCAGGCAGGTTTTTTCCCACCCACCCTCCCTAATATAAGGCATTGTTTTGGAGGTTTTAATGTTTTTGTTGTCGTTTCAGGAATCGGAAGCAGAGGGTTCATCATATGAAAAGGGGTGGCGTGTTTGTTCGTTGGTCAGTGACGGAGCAGTTATGTAGGTGGTAAGTGTGTGTGGGGGGCTCATCATTAGATGGCCCCTCCGGTTTGTGGGGGGCTCATCATTAGATGGCCCCTCCGGTTTGTGGGGGGCTCATCAGTAGATGGCCCCTCCTGGTAGTACATCAAATTATATATTTGATGATTACTCGTGCACTGCGGGATAGGTGTTTGTCTCCGGGCGGCACAGATGGAGGCCAGTTGGTTATGTTGTATCCCGCAGTGCCCCCGGTGGTGTTATATATATATACAGTTACAGTAGTTATATATATGTTTTATAGTACTTAGCTCCGTCACTGACCAATCAACAGGGTGTAACTGATTGTTTACAGTTCTTGATGTTTGTTTACTGGTTATGTGTTGATATGTTATTTATCACTATGGTTATTTATGTGTGTTTCAGTTATTGGAGTTATGTTTTTAATAAAAGGCTGTTGCGGCCATTTACTCCATAAAAGAAGGTGTGGTCTATTATTTAAGTTAAAGTAAGGGGAAGTATTTGGCTGTATCAGCTGGTGGGTAACATCTAGGCTACACTAGTCATGGCTTTTTAAATCATAATTAGTGTCTGTGTATAAGTACTCAATGAGTTTGTTAGCTCTTACATGGATGCACTAAGCAGGCTAGACACTGAGCCATGAAAATTTAATAAAGAACAGTAAAAGGACCTCCACAACAAGGTAATTAAACTTTGGAAAAGGATATTCAAAGATATCCAAAGCCTTGAATATGCCAGTCAGTACTGTTCAATCACCTAATAAGTGGAAAATTTGGGGATCTCTTGATACCAAGCCATGGTGAGGAAGATCAAGAAAGATTTTAGCCACAACTGCAACAGGAATTGTTCGGGATACAAAGAAACCCACAGGTAACCTCAGGAGAAATACAGGCTGCTCTGCAAAAAGTTGGTGGGGTTATTTTTAAGGAGCACAATACGATGATACTTGAACAAAAAAGAGCTGCATGGTCAAGTTGCCAGAAAGAAGCCTTTACTGTAAAAGTTCCACAAAAAAGCCTGGTTACAATATGCCCAACAACACCTTGACATGCCTCATTGGCTTTTTTGTGGCATTGGCACAGTAAAGGCTTCCTTCTGGCAGCTCACTAATGCAGCTCTTCTTTGTTCAAGTATTGTTCATTTGTGCTTCTTAAAGTGGTTGTAAACCCGTTTTAAGAAATCCTACAAAAAAAACCCTGCAAGAAAAAGGCATAATGAGCTAGTATGCATAGCATACTAGCTCATTATGAATTACGTACCTGAGATCGAAACCCCTGCAGCAGTCCTCTTTCACCACTCCAGTGGCCGACATCCCCCCAGGGGGGTTACTTCCGGGTATCGTGGCTCCAGCGCTGTGATTGTCCGGAGCCGCGATGACGTCACTCCCGTACGTGCCGTTGCTTCAGTTTGCTTAAGTGCGCATCTGCCGATGACGTCGGCACATGCAAATACAGGGATATCTCCTAAACCGTGCATGTTTAGGAGATATCCAGTGTAGCTACAGGTAAGCCTAATTATAGGCTTGACTGTAGTATAAAGTGGGTGTAAAGGGTTTACAACCACTTTAAAGACAACCAGACCGTCTTTTTGGAGAGCATCCTGTATTTCTCCTGCGGTTACCTGTGGGTTTTTCTTTGTATCCTGAGCAATTCCTCCGCCAGTTGTGGCTGCAAGCTTTCTTGGTCTACCTGACCTTGGCTTGGTATCAAATGAGCCCCTAATTTTCCACTTCCTAATAAGTGATTAAACAGTACTGACTGGCATATTCAAGGCTTTGGATATCTTTTTATATCCTTTTCCATCTTTGTAGTTTCATTACCTTGTTACGCTGGTCTTTTGACTGTTCTTTTCTACCTCCCAATGGCTCAGTGTCTAGCTTGCTTAGTGTATCCATGTGAGAGCTAACAAACTCATTGACTATTTATACACAGACACAAGGGGGTAATTTACTATAGTGCCAATAAATTATCCTGCAGTCCCAGAAAATAGCACCCAATTGAGGTCAATTAAGACTTCAACTCTCAGAAACTGGGCGCTAATGCAAATGGAAAGCAGTGCTATTGCCGGCGAACATGCCTGTCAGATCACATATGTGGGAATAGTGGAAGTCAATGGGGCTCGAACCTGTAAAATCCAAAGATCTCACTGTAGGCTTATATGTAAGTTCTTTGACATAAAATGTGTATAGGGACCCGGGTCCTGCCCCAGGGGACATGTATCAATTGAAAAAAAATGTTTTTAAAACAGCCGACTTTTCAGGAGCAGTGATTTTAATAATGCTTAATGTGAAACAATAAAAATAAAAAATTCCTTTAAATATCGTGCCTAGGGGTGTCCTTAGTATGCCTGTAAAGTAGCGCATCTTTCCTGTGTTTATTACTGTACCGCAGCAAAATTAAATTTCTACAGGAAAAAAATGTCATTTAAAATTGCTCGTAGCTGTAATGAATTGCCCGTTCTCGGCAATATAGAGTAAAAATCGAAGAAAAAAACGAGGTAGGTATAGCCGTGCTGCCCCATTGATTTTAATGGGCAGGATTGGTTTAGGAGCGGTGTATACACTGCTCCTTCACCGCTCCAAAGATGCTGCTTGCAGGAGTTTTTTTAACGTCCTGGAAGCGTACTGCCCCAAGGGCTTTCACACTGGAAACACAGGAGCGGCTCTTTCAGGGCGATTTGCAGGCGCTATTTTTAGCGCTGTAGCGACTGCAAAGCGCCCCAGTGTGAAAAGGGTCTTAAGGAATTGTCAAAAAACTGCTATTTATTCGGTCACATTTTACTGCTTTTTTAGGTGAATGGGTAGGGGTACAATCTACTTGATACCCATTCACATAGGGGGCGGGATCTGGGGGCCCCTTGTTAAAGGGGGCTTCCAGATTTCGATAAGCCCCCCCCCGCACACAGACCCCCACAACCACCTGGCAAGGGTTGTGGGGATGAGGCCCCCAAAGCACCCTCCCCATGTTGAGGGCATGTGGCCTGGTACGGTTCAGGAGGGGGGGCGCTCTCTCGTCCCCCCTCTTTTCCTGCGGCCTGCCAGGTTGCGTGCTTGGAAAAGGGTCTGGTATGGATTTTGGAGGGACCCCATGCCATTTTTTCAACTTTTGGCATGGGGGGGGGTCCCCTCCGGATCCATACTAGACCCGAAGAGCTTGGTATAGACCTGGGGGGAGGGACCCCATGCAGTGTTTTTGCGATTTTTTTTGGGCTGGCATTTTTACCAATATTTATTTCCCTTTCTAGTATATTACATCATTACACTCCTGATGAATGGCTGAAATGCCAAGAAACGCATTGAGTGCCACGAGGTGTCAAAAGATACCTGGTCTCATTATGTATTTTTATCCTTTTAAGTATATTTTTTGTATATTTTTCATATCTATTCATCAATTGTATTGCATGCTATGAGCAGCATATTTTAGTGTAAGTCATGTGACTACCTATATATTTGATACAATATTTTTCTAACGAATCTGGTATGGATTTTTGCAACAATAAATCATTATTGTAATTTTATTCATGTATCGATATTGTCTCAATTTTGACATGGCAGGCCTCACTCAAAGTCCCAATTACCTCTTTCCTCATATGAACACATAATACTATTTGCAACTGTGTTAGCCCTTGGCTATGTGCATCAAATCTCCAACTACAGGCCAAAGATCGAAGTCCATTTGCACACAACAACAAAGCAACCGTTTTCTAAGCATATTTACCTGTGCAGTGTAAACTCTACAATTTTAAATGTCCAAGTCCCTGGGCATGATTCGTGCTAATAAAATTAACATTAGCCCCTGGCTGCAATGAGCTTCTAATCTAAAGTCCAAAACTAACTTTTTATATTAGAGACTATTTCGACAGGAGACAAATAAAATACCAGCATGTCTTTGGATTGTGGTGAGAAACCCACACAGGGATAACATATAAACTTCAACACAAGCATTAGCATGTTGGGGAATTGAACCAGCAACCCCAGTGCTGCTAGACAGAATTTCTACCCATTTAGCCAGCAGGCAGCCTCACACATCTTGTCTGCATCTCTGTGGTATGAACCAGCCCAGTCCATAGCCATGCTCAGTGTCACAAGCAATATACAATATATTGTCCAAAGTATTGGGACGCCTGCCTTTATACACACATGAACTGTAATGGCATCCCAGTCTTACTCCGTAGGGTTCAAAATTAATTTAGCCCACCCTTTGCAGCTTTAACAGCTTCAACTCTTCTGTGAAGGCTATCTACAAGGTTTAGGAGTGTGTCTATGGGAAAGTTTGACCATTCTTCCATAAGTGCATTTGTGAGGCCAGGCACTGATGTTGAACAAGAAGGCCTGGCTTACAGTCTCCGTTTTAATTCATCCCCAAGGTGTTCTGTTGTGTTGAGGTCAGGACTCTGTGCAGGCCAGTAAAGTTCCTCCACCCCAAACTCACTCATCCATGTCTTTATGGACCTTGCTTTGTGCACTGGTCCAAATCATTTGGTGGAGGGGGGATTATGATGTGGGGTTGTTTTTCAGGGTTTGGGCTTGGCCTCTTAGTTCCAGTGAAGGGAACTCTTAAGGCGTCAGCATAGCAAGACATTTTGGACAACTTCATGCTCCCAACTTTGTAGGAACAGTTTGGGGATGGCTCCTTCCTGTTCCAACATGACTGCACACCAGTGCACAAACCAAGGTCCATAAAGACATGGATGAGCGAATTTGGGGTGGAGGAACTTGATTGGCCTGACCAACCAGATAGAACACCTTTTGGCTGAACTAGAGCAGAGACTGCGAGCCAGGCCTTCTCATTCAATATCAGTGCCTGACCTCACAAATGCACTTCTGGAAGAATGGTCAAACATTCCCATAGTCATGCCCCGTACACACGGTCGGAAATTCTGACCACAAATTCCATCTGAATTTTTCCTTCGGATTTTGTCCGACACTGGTGTTGCATACACACGGTCAGACAAAGTTGTCGGAAAATCCGATCATTCTGAACGTGGTGACGTTCGTTGCGTACGACCAAACTACGTAGAGCAGGGGTCTCAAACCTCCAGCTGTTGCAAAACTACAAGTCCCATCATGCCTCTGCCTGTGGGAGTCATGCTTTTAACTGTCAGCTTTGCAATGCCTCATGGGACTTGTAGTTTCACAACAGCTGGAGGGCCACCAGTTTGAGACCCCTGACGTAGAGGCTATTAGCCAATAGCTTTGGTCTCGTAATTTGATCTGAGCAATGCGTGGCACTTTGTCCGTCTGAATTCTCTACACACGATCGGAAAAAGTCAGATCGGATTTTGTTGTCGGAAAATTTGAGAGCAGGATCTCAAATTTTTTCCGTCGGAAATTACAATGGTGGTGGAACCCTCCTACACATAAATACTACATTTAGACATAGTTTTAGGACCTGGGAGATGAGACAACTTCTCTACGTGAAGCAGCATGTTTGGTATTTGAACCCAGACACTCAGGAATGCTAAACAGAAGCTCTAACCGCTAAGCCACAAAGCTGCCACATGTGAAAACCGCCTACACATAAATACACATAAATACTGCATTTCTTTGGACATACAGGTGATGGAATTACATTACTCAAGAGTTATTCTTCTTGATTTATTCTGTGATATTTGGTGGCTCTTTGTGGGTCAGTGTAGAATAGTGATATTACCCTCAAATTTTTGGGAATTACATTTTGATTTCTGATGTTGGTACACATATCACATTTTTTGTGCTCAAATTATGATTATTTGGAAATAATAAAAACCACAAAAAATTGTGACTCATTTTAAATTTGCATCAGCAATGGTATTGTTTGTGGTTTGTAAAGACACCTGTGTGAATTTGGGTAAAGATTGTTGTGAGATGGAGAGTAAAGCCTCGTACACACGATCGGGAAATGTGTGATGACAGGCTGTTGGTGGAAAATCAGACTGTCTGTATGCTCCATCGGACAATTGTTGTCGGATTTTCCGCAGACAAATGTTGGAAAACAGGCTTTAAAATTTTCTGCAGACAAATGTCTGTTGTTGGATTTTCCGAGCGTGTGTACACAAGTCTGTCAGACAAAAGTCCAAAGTACAAACACGCATTCTCGGAAGCAAGGACGAGCCAGAAGCGGTCGGTCTTGTAAAACTAGCGTTTGTAATGGAGATATCACGTTTGTGACGCATCAAATTATGAAATCACGAAATGCAGCGCACAATTCTCTTCTTCTTTATAATGGGATAATAATGAAGCTGCTTTGCTGGTGATATTGACAGAGTTCTGCCAAACGTATATAAAAAGGCTTTTTTTTTCTAGTGATATCCAGAATAATAATGTTTTTAATTTTTTTTATTTTGGGTCACGTTACCACAATACCATTATCTCGTAGTTTTTAAGCTCAAAGATACTATGTTGGTGTCCCTTGTTAATTTGACATTGTATTTTTGAAATGTTTGAAGTAAAACACATAGCCAAGTATTTTTCAAAATATTTATTTTTTATTTAACCTCCCTGGCGGTATGATTATTTCAGATTTTTGATGCTCAAAGCGGTACATTTCTTTTGCATGGAAATTTGGCGTTTTATATTGTAGGCCTGTAGACATGTGCACAACAAAAAAATTCGTTTATTTTCGTTTCCGAAAAAAAATCGTTTTTTTTCGTTTCGTTTTTTTCGTTTCCATCGATTCGTAACGATTCGTACATTCGTAAGTCGTCGTTGTTCGGATTCGTAACGATTCGTACATTCGTAAGTCGTCGGTGTTCGTATTCGTAACGATTCGTACATTCGTAAGAGTTACTTTTTCGTTGATTCGTTTTTTTCGTTAGTTTAATTTTCGGACGCATTCGTATTTATTCGTACATTCGTAACATTCGTAACATTCGTAGATTCGTAATCGGAGCATAATTCATAATTTGATGTAATGTGTATGCTATTATTACATTTTAATAATTTACGAATCGAAAAAAAAAGTTACAAATCGAAAAAAAAAAAGTTACTAATCAAAAAAAAAGTTACAAATGTACGAATTTTTTTGTTCAATAGAGACACGGAAAATTACAAATCGAAAAAAAAAAAAAAAAAGTTACGAATTGAAAAAAAAGTTACGAATCGAAAAAAAGTTACGAATCGAAAAAAAGTTACGAATCGAAAAAAAGTTACGAATGTACGATTTTTTTGGTTCAATAGAGACACGGAAAATTACAAATCGAAAAAAAAAGTTACGAATCGAAAAAAAAAAGTTACGAAACGAAAAAAAAGTTACGAATCGAAAAAAAAGTTACGAATGTACGAATTTTTTTGTTCAATCCATTCGAAGCATGTTTAGCAGCACCATTGTAAGGGACACGGAAAATTACCAATTCAACAAAAAAAAAAGTTACGAATGTACGAATTTTTTCGTTCGTTTTCGTTTTTCGGATTTTCTTCATTAGTACATTCGTTGTTTCTAATTTGTTTTTTTTCGGATTTTCGTTGTTTTTCGGATTCGTTCGGTTCGAATGATTCGTTAATCGGATTCGTACGATTCGAACGATTCGTTATTTGGATTCGTACGATTCGAATGATTCGTTCATTCGTACGAAAACGAACGAACGAAAATAACGAAAAAAAACGAAAAACTAAAAAAAAAACGAAACTAATTGCACATGTCTATAGGCCTGTAATTCTTAGGAATAACACACTTAAATCTGTCCAAACAAGAGTCTAGTAGACATCCCGGGTATGATAAAGTTTGAAACACAAAATCATAAATTATAATATAATAAATAACTATAAATAATTATGACAAATAATAACATAATAATAATAAAAATTATTCAGTAATGTAATCAAATCAAAAACACTGAAATTTGCTCAGTTGCAGAATTGTCGCTGTCATTACTTTCAGTGTTTGATGACGAATTTCCCCACAAATCACTATCGCTCAATTCTGCAAGTGATTCGAATTTATTATCGCTGTTTTCTAGCTGGTCTAAAACCACTTTTGATATAAAGGGAACGGTTTTGGTTGCTATGGACAATCTTCAGTTTTCAGGCAGAAAGAACAGTATTTATAATATAAAACTGCATGCAGGGCACTGGATAAACCACTAGGGACAAAAGGGATGTGAAATTATTTGATACAGTAATGTAATCTGTAATATTACAGTGTACTATATGTATTGTGTGTGTTTCACTTTTTGAATTTGGCGCCGTGCTCTGTCCCCGTGCGTCACAACACTCGCAGGGATCGGAACTCGGCTCTGTGATACATCAAGCAGAGACACAGCTGCCACACACTGCGGGAGGACATTGCAGGATCCTGGGGACAAGGTAATTAACTGTACCTGGATCCTGCGATGCGATCCCCAGTGTGATTCGGGGTTACCGCTATTGGTACTGAAAATCCACCACGAGCCACACTCGGGAATACCGTCAGGGAGGTTAATAGGGAGCACAAAAAGGTCATATAAAAATCAAGAGGAAGGCAGCGATGGAGAAAAACTGTTGGAATCGGTGAAGCTTTTGTACCCCAGGGCAGACCTCCATTATGTGAAGAGCAAAATTGGGAACCTGAGGAGTACATTTAATAGGAAGTACAATACAGTCCTGGACTCCGAGAGATCAGGAGCAGCAGCAGATGACATATATGTCCCCAGGCTGTGGTCTTACAACAGCCTGCATTTTTTGCCAGACCAGAATGAACCCAGGCCATCACTGTCAACGCTTCCTTCCACATCGGCTGAGGCCATTTTTTTCCCCGGGCATTCGTTAAAAAATTAAATAAAATAAATTAGACATGTTATCTGTACTCCAACCCAAAATTAAATAATTAAAAGAAAAATTGCTTTCTCTGCACACAAAAAAAATAAAGTATAACAACTTAAATCATAATTAAAAAAATAAACAAAAATATAATTAAAAATTGTAGGGTTGAAAATCCCCAGGCCAGCGGGCTTGTTGAGGGTGTTGGGGCTGGATTTGCCACGGTCCGCCATGCTGCTGTGTGGGCGGGGTTGCTATGGTGGCTTTGGAGGTGGTGGAGGTGTGTCATCCAAATCACACATGTGTGTTTTTTTGCAAATTTCTCCCCTCCTCCACTTGTTGAGTAGCTGCAGGATTAGTTCCTCGCACATAATCCTTTGCTCCTCCTCCATATCTCGCACCTTATTAGCTGTCATACAGCCAAATGCCTCCTGTGCATCCGGAGATGTATTTATGGCGGTTGTTGTGTGGCTCAGGAAGGCAGCCGTGGTCTCGTCCAGGTTCCTACTTTTCTTGGCCCTTTTAGTAGGAGGGCGTAGGGGAGGGATCTGCGACTCCGTCTGGCTGCTGGGCACGGGCTCCTCCTGACTGACACTTTCCTGTGTAGGAAAATGGGACACATTTTGGGGTTTTTGGTTATCAATCACACATCACACACAATTTTGAGCAAATTGCAAGTTGAATGTGGAGAAATAGAAAAGACTATCATTCTGACACCAGCATTTTTCCATTTATTTCAGCGAAAGATACATTTCATCTCAACATTAAAAGGATTTATTTGAGGAAGTTACAACTCTACCATTAGAATCAATGGCTAAAACTTGCATTGGACTATAATAGTGCCGATTTTCACTCCCAAAATATGCTCTTTAACACAGCGTTCATTCAGGTATTTACTATAGCGCCCAGTAAAAAAGACATTGGAGCTAAAATGAGAGCTATTTGCAGGTCTGAGCATGCTCAGTTGTGTTGTCACCTAGTTGTACAGAGACGGGGAATTTATCTCTTCTCAGACTTTTAAAGATATTTCAGTGTAGAAATCACTTTTTCACAGAGTTTAAAAGCAGATTATCTTTAAATAATATAGCGCATATTTCAGTACTATTAAGGCAAATATTTCATGATCTAAACATTATTTCCATGTGCACTACTCCAGGTTTTAGCAGAGTAAGGGTTTGGGCGCTATATGTTTTCAGGGAACTATAGTTAATTCGATTTTGGGAGTATTTTTTTACCAGCGCCATAGTGAATACCGTTTTAGCGCTAATTAGCATGATTATTGCTAATTCACGGTAATTAGCACTAATTATCGTCTAGTGCTTTTATAAATGACCCCGTAATTGTCTTTGGGTGATTTCTGTTATCATGATTGAAAAAGGATACAAAAAAAACGATGTGATAATAAATGGCTTCATGTGATTGCTATCCTTAAATAAAAGACTCAATATTAATGCCAAAATGTCACAATTTTTGAAAGGGTATGCAAACTTTTGAGCATGACTGTGTATAAGGTGATGGGTGATAGGTGTTAGACGATAGGGTGAATATTGCAGAAATGCTTTTTTATTTTACTGTTTTCTTGGAAATATTTTTTTACCATTTTCATTTAGTAATCTGGGGTTAGGATTTAAATTAGCTCTTTAGTTTAATTTTTATTTTGTTTTATTTAGCACTTTCTCATGCATAAACTTTTCTCCACCGTGCTTAATTTTCTTGGTTGAATGTCGGCCAGTGTCATTCCACCTACTTCTTGGGAGCCCAGGCTGTCATACACGCACCCATTGGAGACATGTCACAATGTTGGCCAAGGCTTGCAGTACAATATTGCAGAGACCTACAGTGCCATGATAATGTCAGCGCTACATTCTGCAGTACACAACTGCCACAAGGGCAAGAGGATGTCCCATGACCAGCTAGAAGATCACTGTAATATAAAAAGGTGTGAAGGGAATTTTTAAAAAACGATAGTGGGCCCACCTGGAACAAAGTGAAATACTCAGTATGGGGGTACATTTAATGGGATGTAAGATGCAGGCCTCAGTGTGCAGTAGTACTTCAGTATCCAACAGAGAACAGATATTGGCACTTATTATCTTCTATAAATAGGAACCTATACGTTTTTGACGTGCCTAAACTGACTGCGTCCGTGTGAAAGGGGCCTAAGTGTAAAAACTGAGTAAATGAATGAATAGGTTCATTAAAGGCTCCTATTTGAAAACTCATGGACAGATGGTGATCTTTCTGGACTCCAAAGGCCTCAAAAATAAATAAATAAATAAATAAGCGAAAAAGCTGGGCCACCATCAGATGTCTACACTGGAAAACATGCATGGTAGCTGGTTACTGAGAAGTACTTCAGTATTCTGAATTTCAAGTCAGGCTATTGGCTTTTAAAGCTACACAAACATCATGCTTTCGAAATTTAGCACACCACTGAAATTAGATTTTCAGCCTAACAAAAGACATTCTGGGGAATATACATAAGAACTACAAGAGACACCAGAACCTAAAAGTAATTCTACAAATCATAATCCAACCATCAAAATCTCTCATGATGCTTTAATACAGGAGTAGATTGATATTATCTGGATATTTGTGGGCGCCCTAGTTCCATACAGTAGTTCCATCGTTGGGTTGAAAAGAAGACACAAGATCATTGAGTTCAACCAATACAAAAAAAAAAGAATAAATAAATAAATAAAAATACTGCATTAGCAAAAACCTATACCCAGATTGGATCAAGAGGAAGACAAAAAAAAACCCTTATGAAGCAATATCCAATTTGCTCTAACAGAGGAAAAAAAAAAAATATCTCACCTGATCCCCTAAGCAACAGGATATTCACATCAACAAACTCTGGTGTTAATACATATAAATTTCACAATAGATTTCCTATTCAATTTTTTCTTGGCAATGTATTATAAAAATGTCAAAAATGTTAAACAATATCTAACATCTTTATTATGTGGAAAGGTATGGCGGATATATGGTGGTATAGCTACTAATCAATACATTCCCCTGCTATTTATAGTCTCTGTGGTAGTGAATGAGTTCCTAAGTAAAGCAGCTTTGTAGTTCTGTCCTTGTTTGTACTCTATGTGCTGCAGGTCTGCCTGGGAGCTCTGAAATCCTTTGCTAGATTTAATAAGGGAAGTTATTTTTTTTATAGCAAAAGAAAGAGCGAGAGAGAGACTGACAGCTGCTGAGTAAAGATGTCACATACAGAAAAGACTTCAGATAAGGCATTTTCTTATACAGAATTTATTGTGTTTTTGTCTAAATTTCCTTTCTTTAGCAATTTTTTTAAGTCTCTCTTCTGCCATCTACCCCAACCCTTTAAAACATGCACTAGTCACCCCTTTACCAAAAAAGGCCTCACTGGATCCCACCAATCTTAACAACCTAATGCCCCGTACACACGGTCGGAAAATCCAACCACAAAATCCATCAGATTTTTTCCGACGGATTTTGTCCGTCACTGGTGTTGCACACACACGGTCGGACAAAGTTGTCGGAAAATCCGATCATTCTGAACGTGGTGACGTTCGTTGCGTACGACGGGACTACGTAGAGGCTAGTAGTCAATAGCTTTGGTCTTGTAATGTGATCTGAGCATGCGTGGCACTTTGTCCGTCGGAATTCGCTACACACGATCGGAAAAAGTCCGATAGGACTTTGTTGTCGGAAAATTTAAGAGCAGGAGATAAAACTTTGTCCGTCGGAAAATCCAATGGAAAAAGCCTACACACGGTCGGAATTTCCGACAACATTGTCCGATAGGACATTTTCCATCGGAAAATCCGACCGTGTGTATGGGGCATTAGACCTTACTCCCTTTTGCCTCCAAACTCCTTAACCAGTTCAATACAGGGCATTTTCACCCCCTTCCTGCCCAAGCCAATTTTCAGTTTTCAGCGCTGTCACACTTTGAATGACAATTGCGCGGTCGTGCTACACTGTACCCAAATGAAATATTTATATTTTTTTTTTTTTTTTGCGCTATAAACAAAAGAAGAGCGACTAGTTTGAAAAAAAAACACAATATTTTTTACTCTTTTCTATAATAAATATCCCAATTAAAAAAAAAAAAAACATTTTTCCTCAGTTCAGGCCGATATGTATTCTTGTACATATTTTTGGTAAAAAAAAAAATTGCAATAAGCGTATATATTTATTGGTTTGCGGAAAAGTTATAGTGTCTACAAAATAGGGCATAGTTTTATGGCATTTTTATTATATATTTTTTTTACTAGTAATGGTGGCGATTTTTATCGTGACTGCGATTTTGCGGTAGACAGATCGGACACTTTTGACACAATTTTGGGACCATTCACATTTACACAGCGATCAGTGCTATACAAATGCATTGATTACTGTATAAATGTCACTGGCAGTGAAGAGGTTAACAGTAGGGGGCGGTGAAGGGGTTAACTGTGATGCCTAGGGAGTGACTCTAACTGTGGGGGGAGGGGACTCACAAGGGGAGGAAACCGATCGGTCTCCTCTCCTCTGACAGGACGTGGATCTGTGTGTTTACACACACAGATCCACAGTCCTGCTCGGTTAACGGGCAATCGCAATGACGCCCGCCCAGGATGGGAGATCCCTCCGTCATATGACTATGGCTGGGATGTCAAGTGGTTAAACATTTAGTCTGTTGGAAGAACAACAGAAAGTTTCTTTGTACTGTGAACTACCCTGGGTTCGGGAGGAAGCATTACTACAGAGGGTGCTTGGTTGAATCCGGCAGAAGGTGCTCCCTGAGAGGTAGTAGGTGAAGACAAAGCCTTTACTTGTTCTTCCAATCTAGTATAGCCATCCTGTAGGCTCTTTACCGATTGGGTAAGGCCCGCTAGGTGCCTACAGAGTTCATCCATGGGGGAGGCCCCCTGCCCGGACTCGGTCATGGCTGCCTGATACTATCAGACCCCAACGTACCTGACCGGCGAGTCCGCTTAGGGAGAGGTTGGTCTCCCTTACGTATCCGACTTGCGGCCCCTAGTAGAGAAGACTAGAGGGAGTACGGAGGAGTATGAGAGCCTGGTAATGTAGATCCAGATGCTGGAAGTGGAGAGTCTTCAGACAGCAAGATGGCAAACAGGAACACAGGCAACAGGTGCTGAGCAGGAGCGGGATAGGCAAATCCGGGTACAGGCTGGGTTTGGCAACGTGCTGGCAACGAAGTACAAGAGGAGAAGGCAGAAGCAAGGTCAAAACAGGCCGGGGTTAGATGCAGGCAGAAATCCAGGAAGTCCGAAGGGCAAGCCGAGTCACAGGTAATCAAGCAGAAGCACGGGTACAGGAACAAGGTCACGGGAAGCTGTTGATCAGGCAGCACCGGGCAATGGGTTCAGCCAGACTAAATAGGCCGGTTGGCGCCAAACAATGCGCACGTGTGTGCGCCAATGCGCACAGGCACACGCACACCCGCACGCGCCTGCGCCCGAGCACCGGCGCGCACACCAGCGACCACAGAAGCACGCAACCAGTACCCACAGGGACACGCGCACCACTGCGCACCCGAGCGCGCGTCCACGCACACCAACACGCACCGCCGTGCACTGGCACGCGCCAGAGCTGCCAATTATCGGTCAAGCCAGGTAACCTCTCTGACACATCCCCAAAGCATAATGTTTCCACCTCCATGTTTGACTGTAGGGATGGTGTTCTTAGGGTCATAGTATTCATAGCATTTTGCTTCCTCCAAACACGGCGAGTCGAGTCAATGCCAAAGAGCTAAATTTTGGTCTCATCTGACGACAGAACTTTCTCCCAATCCTTCTCTGAATCATTTAGATGTTCATTGGCACACTTCAGACAGACCTGTACATGTGCCTTCTTGAGGAGGGGGACCTTGCGGTGCTGCAGGATTTCAATCCATGACATTGTATTGTGTTACCAACGGCAGGGGCCCATCCATAAAGGGGTGCAGGAGGGGCGCCGCCCTCTTAATCCATGCGCCCGGTCCCTAATATTCATCCAGTGGTAAGACAAAACTAATTAATATTCGCTATTGTCTTCCTGCTTTTCCTCCCGGCCAATCCTGGCTCAGGAAGCGGGTCCTGAGACCTGATTGGCCGAGAGGAGAAGCAATCCTATTGGCCGCCGAGGAGGTGGAGGGAGAAGACGCAGGGGAAGCCCCGTCCCAGTGAAGCTGAGGAAGGAGGAGACGCAGGAGAGGAAGCCAGTGACTTAAATGGGGTGAGTGCGGGACCAATCGACCAACTGGGGGGCGGGGGGTACGGGAGACGCCACTGGTTACCAATGGTTTGTTTAGTGACTGTGGTCCCAACTACCTTGATATCATTTACAAGCTTCTTCTGTGTATGGGCTGATCCCTCATTTTTCTCATGATCATCCTTACCCCTTGAGGCGAAATATTTCATGGAGCTCCAGACTGGGGGCAATTGATGGTTATTTTGTATTTCTTCCATATGCGAATAATCGCACCAAAAGTTGTCTCCTTCTCACCAAGCTTCTTGCTGATGGTCTTGTAGCTCATTCCAGCCTTGAACAGGTCTACAATCTTGTCCCTGATGTCCTTTGACAGCTCCTTGGTCTTGCCCATGATGGTGAGGATGAAATGGAAGAAAGAGATTCTGTGGACAGGTGTCTTTTATACGCATAACGAGTTGTCATTAGGAGCACCTTCTGTATACCACATGAGCACCTACTATAGCCAGTCTGTGGGAGCCAGAATTATTGTTGGTTGGTAGGGGATCCAATACTTATTTTACTCACTGAACTGCAACTCAATTTATAACATTCATTTGTATCATGTGTTTTTTCTGGATTTTTTGGTTGATATTCTGTCTCTATCATTTAAAATACTCCTATGACAAAAATGATAGATCCTTCATTTCTTTGTAAGTGGTCAAACCTACCAAATCTGCGGGGGATCAAATAAGTATTTTCCCCACTGTACATACCTGAGCCTTATCTTGATCCAGCACTGTGCGCAAGAGCAGTGGCTCTCTCTGCTCTCTCCCTCCTCATTGGCTCATAGAGCCCGCATGAGTGCCCCAATAGCAAGCAGCTTGCTATGGAATGGGGGCACTCAGCAGGGGGGGGGAGGAGCCAGGAGCACCAGTAGGGGACCCGAGAAGGGAGGATCAAGGCTGCTCTGTGCAAAACCGCTGCACAGAGCAGGTAAGTATAACACATTTTGTTAAAAAAAAAAAGTACAATCACTTTAATTACAGTTTAATTAATTATGTAATGAATATTTTTTTTTCTTAATGTACAGCTTGTAATTATTGAGTCAATTTAATTTATTTCCACTTCAACTAACTTTCCAAGTAATTGAATAAATTCCTGTCTTAGTACAAAACCTCCCATATCGACTTCATTCTGTCCCATCAGTGCAGCATTTCCCCGGAATGGTGGCAGAGGGATAAAGAGCCCACAATGGCAATATTCAGCCATAGAAAGGAAGTAATTGTGTGGTGGTATTTAACTAAATCTATATTGCAAAATGGATAGAGCTTCCTTTCTACCTGTTAATAGCATTTTACCGATCGGATAATAATAAATTTGTCTCAAACATTTTTCTCCCAACAGGATATGGAAGCATGTAAGCTAGAGAATAAAGGGAAAAAAATGAAATTACCAGAAAGTGCATTGAGAGGAATGTAATAGGATTTTTGGTGTATTTAAAGTGAACCGGTGCTTTGCCCATTCATAACACAGCAGTGGGTTCCTAATAATGGCAGCCCCCGCATCTTGTTACACTTACCTTACCTTAGCTCCTCTGCATCTCCAATTACCAGCCGAAGAAAAGTGAGGAGGCCCTGTGTAAGCTCCAAGAAGCTTCTAGAGTATATACAGGGCCAATAATCCCTTGCTGCAGGGCCGGCCTCACCATTAGGTGGGACAGGCAGCCGGCCAGGGCGCCAGGATGGAGGGGGCGGTAAAATCCTTGCAGACACAGTGACCCTGCACCACTCGCTGCTTTTACACACCCCGCCGCACTGAGCAGATTGGAGCTCTATTACGGGATGTGGGATGACAAGCCAGAGGACGAGCTGTGCCCGGGATGAGGATAAACAAGAGCTGGCAGAGCAGGGGCCGGAATCTGTGTGGGCAACTACGGGAGGAGCGTCTTCTCCCCCAGGCACCACCAGTGTGGTGATCGAGAGCGGCTATACCTCACCAACTCTGGCGCTCCACAGCCTCTGGCAGCCTGCCATGGTGACACAGTGAGAGCGGGTAAAGCCAGCTTGCACAGGAGTCGGGCTGTATTCTGTCTCCACTGTCCTCCTAACCCCACCTAGCCTGTCTGTATACTACCCTAGCCTATCTATATACTACACTAGCTTGTCCGTATACTACCCTAGCCTGTCTATATACTACCCTAGCCTGTCTATATTCTACCCTAGCCTGTCTGTATACTACCCTAGCCTATCTATATACTACCCTAGCCTGTCTATATACTACCCTAGCCTGTCTATATACTACCCTAGCCTGTCCGTATACTACCTTAGCCTGTCCGTATACTACCTTAGCCTGTTCGTATACTACCCTAGCCTGTCTATATACTACCCTAGCCTGTCCATATACTACCCTAGCCTGTCTATATACTACCCTAGGCTTTCCGTATACTACCCTAGCCTGTCTATATACTACCCTAGCCTGTCCGTATGCTACCTTAGCCTGTCCGTATACTACCTTAGCCTGTTCGTATACTACCCTAGCCTGTCTATATACTACCCTAGCCTGTCCATATACTAACCTAGCCTGTCTATATACTACCCTAGCCTGTCTGTATACTACAGTAGCCTGACTATATACTACCCTAGCCTGTCCGTATACTAAACTAGCCTGTCCGTATACTACCCTAGCCTATCTATATACTACCCTAGCCTGTCTGTATACTACGCTAGCCTGTCTGTATACTACCCTAGCCTGTCAATATACTACCCTAGCCTGTCCGTATACTACCCTAGCCTGTCTGTATACTGCCCTAACCTATCCATATACTACCCTACCCTGTCTGTATACTACCCTATCCTGTCTATATACTGCCCTAGCCTGTCTGTATACTACCTTAGCCTGTCCATATACTACCCTAGCCTGTCTGTATACTACCCTAGCCTGTCTATATACTGCCCTAGCCTGTCTGTATACTACCCTAGCCTGTCTATATACTGCCCTAGACTGTCTGTATACTACCTTAGCCTGTCCATATACTACCCTAGCCTGTCTGTATACTACCCTAGCCTGTCTGTATACTACCTTAGCCTGTCCATATACTACCCTAGCCTGTCTATATACTGCCCTAGCCAGTCTGTATACTACCCTAGCCTGCCTCTATACTACCCTAGCCTGTCTATATACTACCCTAGCCTGTCTGTATACTACCCTAGCCTGTGTCTATACTACCCTAGCCTGTCTATATACTACCCTAGCCTGTCTGTATACTACCCTAGCCTGTCTGTATACTACCTTAGCCTGTCCATATACTACCCTAGCCTGTCCATATACCACCCTAGCCTGTCTGTATACTCCCCTAGCCTGTCCAAATACTACCCTAGCCTGTCTATATACTACCCTAGCCTGTCCACCCTAGCCTGTCTATATACTCCCCTAGCCTGTCTATATACTACCCTAGCCTGTCTATATACTACCCTAGCCTGTCCATATACTACCCTAGCCTGTCTATATACTACCTTAGTCTGTTCGTATACTACCCTAGCCTGTCTATATACTACCTTAGCCTGCCTATATACTACCCTAGCCTGTCCATATACTACCCTAGCCTGTCTATATACTACCCTAGCCTGTCCATATACTACCCTAGCCTGTCTATATACTACCCTAGCCTGTCCGTGTACTACCTTAGCCTGTCCATATACTACCCTAGCCTGTCTATATACTACCCTAGCCTGTCCGTATACTAGCTATACTACCCTAGCCTGTCTATATACTACCCTAGCCTGTCCGTATACTACACTAGCCTGTCTATATACTACCCTAGCTTGTCCGTATACTACCCTAGCCTGTCCGTATACTAACCTAGCCTGTCCGTATACTACCCTAGCCTGTCAATATACTACCCTAGCCTGTCCGTATACTACCCTAGCCTGTCTGTATACTACCCTAGTCTGTCTGTATACTGCCCTAACCTATCCATATACTACCCTACCCTGTCTGTATACTACCCTATCCTGTCTATATACTGCCCTAGCCTGTCTGTATACTACCTTAGCCTGTCCATATACTACCCTAGCCTGTCTGTATACTACCCTAGCCTGTCTGTATACTACCCTAGCCTGTCTATATACTGCCCTAGCCTGTCCATATACTACCCTAGCCTGTCCATATACCACCCTAGCCTGTCTGTATACTCCCCTAGCCTGTCTGTATACTAACCTAGCCTGTCCAAATACTACCCTAGCCTGTCTATACTACCCTAGCCTGTCCATATACTACCCTAGCCTGTCTGTAGGCATCCAAATGATAAGCAGCAGCACTGTGTGAGGAAAGGGACTGAGGCGCATGCTCCCATATGGCTTTTCACCATCTGTAAGTATAAGCAGCGGTAAGGGCTAGCATTTAAGTGAACCAGTTGTTTTGCTTTGCATTGGCAAAGCAGAGGCTCAGTTTAAAGTCTATGTTCAACCCAAATTTTTTCAACTTTATTTCTGGACAGAGTGGGGAACAGATTAGAACCCTTGGCTGTTTTTTTACTGCTATCTGGGGCTCTGTTAGGGAGATTTTACCCTCACTTCCTGTCACAGTGGGGAAAATCTGCAACGGGGACATAGACAGCAATAAAAACCTGGGAAGAGTTCTAGTCTTCCCTTAGGCCCCTTTCACACTGGGGCGGTTTTCAGGCGGTACAGCGCTAAAAATAGCGCCTGTACACCGCCTGAAAAAAACGGCCCCATTCACTCCAGTGTGAAAGCCGGCGGGCTTTCACACTGGAGCGGTGCGCTAGCAGGACGGTAAAAAAAGTCCTGCTAGCAGCATCTTTAGAGCGGTATAGGAGCGGTGTATTCACTGCTCCTATACCGCTCCTACCCATTAATTTCAATGGGACACTGTGGTAATACTGCGGCGATACCGCGGCAATACCGCGCAAAGCGCCGCTACGGCAGTGCTTTTTGGGGGATTTTAACCCTTTTTTGGTCGCTCGCGGGGGGTAAAGCCGCACCGCGAGCGGCCGAATACCGCGGCTAAAACAACGGTAAAGCAGCGCTAAATATAGCGCTGCTTTACTGTCACCGCGGCTCCCGCCCCAGTGTGAAAGGGGCCTTACTATACCTAGGACCCATTCACACCTTGATGTCCGGGTGCGTGGAGTTAAATTGTTACCAAACCAACAACAGTAAAATCAGTCTGTATATGCTGTAAAGCATGCTTGTTATACTCACTGTGGAACCTAAGGGGTTGATCCTCTGCATTGTGTAAAAAAGGCTTTTTGATCCTGTCTCTGTTCCTCCCCTTTTCCACTGTCCCCAATCCATCCCCTGATAGAACAGAGCATAGGGGAAAAGTTACACATGCTCAATTTGGTGTGTATTGCAAGAGAGAGTTTTTTTTTTCTTGGAAGAGTGCATGTGATCAGCACAGGGCCAATCAGCACTATCCAAACAAAAGGTCAGGGGTTCTGCAGCCTCATAGGACAGCCAGAGTAGAATGAAAACTCCTCCTACAAGCTTTAACCAGAGGTCACAAGACTGCTGATAACTGCTGATGAGAAATGGTATTTAGCGTTTTATATTTTCTAAAATAATTGCATTTCCATGTTGTGTGGGAGACCAGATATAGTGAATGCAGGGTCCTGGGTTTAGTAACACTTTAACCCTTATGCTGCCAAGGACATACATCTCAAGTTGGACCGGAACTGTTTGCAGCTGGCTAGCTCTATAAGATTTATTTTTATTTATTACAGGTTATTATACAGTATAGCTGTGTTAATTTATGCAGCACTTTACACATAGCTCCCAACTGTCCCTGATTTCGAGGGACTGTCCCTGATTTCGAGGGACTGTCCCTGATTTGGAGCAATGTCCCTCTGTCCCCCATTCCTCCTCATTTGTCCCTCATTTTGGTCTGATCTCTATAGTTGTATATAAAATGCACTTTTTATCTATCAAAACGTGTTTTCCAGCGCTAAACCTTTCATCTGATTCCTAAATTGCTAAATTGCTGCATTTGTAAATTCCAAAAGCCAATATAAAGGAATATTAGTGGTAAAAAAAAAGCACTTGTGGGTTTAACCAATCTTGTTTTTTTGGACAATTCTCCTTTAAGGGGGCGTGGCAAGGGGCGTTTCCTATACCTGCATACTTTTGCTGATAGGTGTCCCTCGTTCCCATCTCAAAAAGTTGGGAGGTATGCTTTAGGTAAATTGTACGTTCACACCAGTCCCTGTCCATAAGGAGCTTACAATCTTAGGTCAAAAGAACGGCTGCTCACAGCTGAGTAGAATAGACCATCATTTTCATAGCATGCTGCGCTCGGTGGGGTGCACGCCCCGCCACTGCCAGCAGTAAAACGCAAGGAACAAAAGAAGACGATCGCCTGCACTCCCACATGATGCAGTGTCAGCTTTATTGTGTCAAAAGTAATAAAATCATACAAACATAGGCAGAGGACACAAAAAGGTTAATGCGTTTTACACAGAGATCGTGCTTTGTCAAAGCCACATGGAAATGTAGTTAATATCCCAATATATATGGGAATAGCCTTCAAAGAACACAGATGTGTCCGATTTCCTAATTACACTTCCTGTTTTTCGTTCTATCATGAGTGTTCAGATCCAGCAAATCCTCATTAAAATGATTCAGGTGATACAAAAGTGCATGAACCCAGCCTAAGGCCCCTTTCACACTGGGACGGTGGGTGTGTCGGTGGTAAAACGCTGCTATTATTAGCAGCGCTTTAGCGCCAATTTCACGGCGGTATTCGGCCGCTAGCAGGGCGCTTTTACCCCCCGCTAGTGTCCGAGAAAGGGTTAAAACCACCTGCTGGAGCAGCGATATGCCGGCGGAATAGCCGCGCTGCCCCATTGATTTCAATAGGCATGAGCGGCGAAGGAGCGTTGTATACACCGCTCCTTCACCGCTCCAAAGATGCTGCTAGCAGGACTTTTTTTTGGGTGGATTCTCTAAAGTTAGAGCAGTTAAAGCGGAGGTCCGGCTGTTTTTCCTTTTTTTTTTTTTTTTTTAAGTCAGCAACTACAAACACTGTAGCTGCTGACTTTTAATAAGGGCACTTACCTGTCCAGTGAGTCCGCGATGTCGGCCCCCCAAGGCTGATCCATCCACCGGATCGGGTGTCCTAACAACGGGAAACAGGCAGTGGAGCCTTGCGGCTTCACTGCCTGTTTCGTACTGCGCATGCGCGAGTCGCGCGGCACTTTGTGAATGGACGCCTGTCTACTGGGACACGCACATGTCCCAGAAGACATCGCGAGGGAGGACAAGAACTGCAGAGTAGGAAGTGGCAGATTAGGACGCTCTGCCTAGCAGCAGCTATTTCTGGTAAGTAAAAAAATATATATTTTTTCAAATGTTTTTTTAATGTATTTTAACCACTTCAATACCAGGCACTTATACACCTTCCTGCCCAGACCAATTTTCAGCTTTCAGAGCTGTCGCACTTTGAATGACAATTGCGTGGACATACTGCACTGTACCCAAACTAAATTGTTATCATTTTTTTTCCACAAATAGAGATTTCTTATGGTGGTATTTGACCACCTCTGGGATTTTTATTTTCTGCTAAACAAATAAAAAAAGACTGAACATTTATTTTGTGTGTTTTGTGTTTTTTTTTTTTGTTTCAGTTACAAAACTTTGTAAATAAGTAAGTTTTCTCCTTCACTGATGGGCACTGATAAGGCGGCACTGATGGGCACAGATGAGGTGGCACCAATGAAGTGGCACTGATGAGGTGGCATTGATGATGGGCACTGAAAGGCGGCACTGGTATGCGGCACTGATGGGCACTCGTAGGCGGCACTGATGGGCACTTGTAGGTGGCACTGATGGGCACTCGTAGGCGGCACTGATGGGTACTTATGGGTGACACTGATGGGTACTTATGGGTGGCATTGATAGGTGGCACGGATGGGCACTGATAGGTGGGCACGGATGGGCACTGATTGGTGGCACTGATGACACTGATGGGTGGCATTGCTGGGCATCACTGATGTCACATGTTGTATAATGGTGCCAGTCAGTGCCCATTTGTGGGCACTGATTGGCACAGATTGGGCATAATTTGCACATGTGGATGGTCATGGGGTACATACCTGGCCATCCACATTTTGCCCCCTTGCCTGGTGGTCCTGGCAGCCTCCCTGGTGGTCTAGTGTGGGCATCCGAGAGGGGGCTGCAGCGGCTTTTCCTGTTGACATCGGGGAAAAGATCTCATCTGTCTTTTGTGGGTGGGTTTAACCAATCTTGCTTCCGAGCATGCGTCAAATTGTTTCCGAGCATGCATCGGAATTTTGCGCGTCAGAATTGCCACAGATGATCGGAATTTCCGATAGAAACTTTTTCTGTCGGAAAAATTGAGAACCTGCTCTCAATCTTTTGCTGGCCAAAATTCTGCCAGCAAAAGTCCGATGGAGCCTACTACACACGGTCGCATTTTCCGGGGAAAAGATCTCATCTGTCTTTTGCTGGCCGAATTTTCGATCATGTGTACTCGGCATAACAGAGTGATATTGTGATCCAGGGAAATGATCTGACTACTCCTGTGGTAAGCCTTGTACACACGATCTGGTGGTAAGCCTTGTACACACGATCTTGTGGTAAGCCTTGTACCCACGATCTTGTGGTAAGCATTGTACCCACGATCTTGTGGTAAGCATTGTACACACGATCTTGTGGTAAGCCTTGTACCCACGATCTTGTGGTAAGCCTTGTACACACGATCTTGTGGTAAGCCTTGTACACACGATCTTGTGGTAAGCCTTGTACCCACGATCTTGTGGTAAGCATTGTACACACGATCTTGTGGTAAGCCTTGTACACACGATCTTGTGGTAAGCCTTGTACACACGATCTTGTGGTAAGCCTTGTACCCACGATCTTGTGGTAAGCCTTGTACCCACGATCTTGTGGTAAGCCTTGTACACACGATCTTGTGGTAAGCCTTGTACACACGATCTTGTGGTAAGCCTTGTACACACGATCTTGTGGTAAGCCTTGTACCCACGATCTTGTGGTAAGCCTTGTACCCACGATCTTGTGGTAAGCCTTGTACACACAATCTTGTGGTAAGCCTTGTACCCACGATCTTGTGGTAAGCCTTGTACACACGATCTTGTGGTAAGCCTTGTACACACGATCTTGTGGTAAGCCTTGTACCCACGATCTTGTGGTAAGCCTTGTACACACGATTTTGTGGTAAGCCTTGTACACACGATCTTGTGGTAAGCCTTGTACACACGATCTTGTGGTAAGCCTTGTACCCACGATCTTGTGGTAAGCCTTGTACACACGATCTTGTGGTAAGCCTTGTACACACGATCTTGTGGTAAGCCTTGTACACATCAGATTTTCGGCAGGGGATTGTGTGATGAAATACTGTTTGCCTAAAATCTGACCATTAGTACGCTCCTTCAGACAACTGTCCAACTTTCGGCCAACAAATGTTGGTTAGCAGGCTGGTAAATTTTCGGCGGACAACGGTCAGATTTTCGTATCGTGTGTATACAAGTCCATCACACAAAAGTCCAAAGTACAAACACGCATGCTCGGAATCAATGCTCACCAAACACAACATTAGCAGAAGGTGCCCAAAGGGTGGTGCTCAAGAGCTGAAATTCCACGTAGTACGCCACTACGTTTGTGTTTGTTGGTCGACAATTGTATGCAAGACAAGATCCAGGCACACGCCCTTCGGACAAAAGTCTGACGATTTGTCTGCCGAAAATCCGATCGTGTGTACGAGGCTTAAGGAAGGATGTGGCAAAATTGTGAAATTGTTCCCAGAGGATTTTGTTTTGCCCTCCTTTGGGCCAAGTTGGACTTGTTGGCCATCATTCTTTTTCAAAGTTTATTTCTTTTGTCCCTCTAATAACAAATCACAAAATTTTGCATAGACCTTCTTTGTATGTATTATCAGTTTTATTATTTCTGAGGATGTTTGGATGATCAGAAACTAACCAAAAATTCGACTTCAAAGCTCAGTTTGATTATGTGTGTGATTATATTTTGAGTGATAGTTCTTCAACTCCTGTCCTGTATACAGGGTGGAATGATGTTCCAATGTGCACAGGATCTCTAGAGCCTCTTATAACTAGAACATTATCCTCTCCACTCTCGCACCTTCAGTACTTCCACTGCTCAAAATTCACAGTGTCTCCCTTTTGCATTTGCTTTAGGTTTTCTAACCTCAGAAGAAAAACAAAAAAACAAACTTGAAAACAAATTTGTTTTACATAATGCATGCCCATTCAACTTACTTTAACCAGTTCAGCCCTGGAAGGTTTTACCCCCTTCCTGACCAGAGCACTTTTTACAATTTGGCACTGCGTCGCTTTAACTGGTAATTGCGACAATGCTGTACCCAAACAAAAAAAATTTCTCCACAAATAGAGCTATCTTTTGGTGCTGTTTGATCACCTCTGCGTTTTTTATTTTTTGAGCTATACACAAAAAAATGCGCCAATTTTGAAAAACATGGTGGAGGCAGTGTGATGGCATGGGCATGCATGGCTTCCAGTGGCACAGGGTCATTGGTGTTTATTGATGATGTGACCAGAAGACAGAAGCAGCTGGATTAATTCTGCAGTGTTTAGAGATATACTGTCAGCTAGACATGTGCAATTCGTTTCGTTTTTTTTTTTTTTTCGTTTTTCGTTTTTTTTCCGTTCGTTCGTTTTCGTATGAATGAACGAATCGTTCGAATCGAACGAATCCGAATAACGAATCGTTCGAATCGTACGAATCCGATTAACGAATCGTGCGAATCAAACGAATCCGAAAAACAACGAAAATCCGAAAAAAACAAATAGAAACAACGAATGTACGAATGAAGAAAATCCGAAAAACGAAAAAAGGAACAACGAAAATGAACGAAAAAATTTGTTCATTCGTAACTTTTTTTTTTGTTGAATTGGTAATTTTCCGTGTCCCTTACAATGGTGCTGCTTAACGTGCTTTGAATAGATTGAACGAAAAAATTTGTACATCCGTAACTTTTTTTTTTGGATTCGTAACTTTTTTTTTCGATTCGTAACTTTTTTTTCGATTCGTAACTTTTTTTTTTCGATTCGTAAATTATTAAAATGTAATAATAGCATACACATTACATAAAATTATGAATTATGCTCCGATTACGAATCTACGAATGTTACGAATGTACGAATAAATACGAATGCGTGCGAATTTCGAATAAACGAATAAACGAAAATTAAACTAACGAAAAAACGAATCAACTAAAAATAACTCTTACGAATGTACGAATCGTTACGAATACGAACACCGTCAACTTACGAATGTACGAATCGTTACGAATCAACGGAAACGAAAAAAACGAAACGAAAATAAACAAATTTTTTTCGGAAACGAAACAAATTTTTTTGTTGCGCACATGTCTACTGTCAGCCCAGATTCAGCCAAATGCAGCAAAGTTGGTTGGACGGCGCTTCACAGTACAGATGGACAATGATCCAAAACACACTGCAAAAGTAACCCAGGAGCTTTTGAAGGAAATTAAGTGGAATATTCCGCAATGGTCGAGTCAATGAACTGATCTCAACCCAATTGAGCATGCATTTTACTTGCTGAATGAAAAACTAAAGGTAGAAAGACCCACAAACAAAGAACGGAAGATAGTTGCAGTTAGAGCCTGGCAAAGAATCAGAAAGGAGGAACCACAGTCTTTGGTATTGTCCATGGGTTCCAGACTTCAGGCAGTCATTGCCAGTAAAGGATTCTCAACAAAATATTAAAAAAGAAAATTACGGTATATTTATGATTATAGTAATTTGTTCAATTACAGTTGAGCCCCTGAAAATGGGGGGACTGTGTAGAAAAATAGTTGCAGTTCCTAAAATTTGTACTTGATATTTATGTTCAACCCCTTGAAGTAAAGCTGAAAGTCTGCACTGCAAATTCATTTGGATTGTTTCATTTGTTCTGGTGGCATTGTGCCTGTGTCCAAATATATATGGACCTAACTGTATATATAAATATAAATATATATATATATATATATATACACATACACACACATGTATATTATATACATGTGTATGCCCCCCCCAAGCGTATGACTTTCTTTACTTCTCTGCTATGGGCTCTAGCCCCAGATCTTTTGTAGACCTAGCAACGCTCCTGGTGCCTTGAGTGAAAAAAGGTTGAAAAAAACACTATATTAAACCTTTACTCTCATAAAAAGGTACCAGCACTACTGGTATCTGACACTTCCAGGTTTTGCCCTAAGGACTACAGAACCTCACCCATCTATGTAATAGAGGCGATGGGGGGGTGAGAGTAGTCTTGTCCCTTTTCTGTTGTCATGATACAGTGTAGAGTGTCACTTTAGGAAGGAATGTGTGTTACTGGCAGGATCACCAGGCTTCAATAAAGGGAAAAAAACCTTAAAAAACAAAATGAATGCAACCACCACATCTAAGATCTGGTTAGCTGCTATATTTTCTTTTAGCTACACTTAAATAGCAGTTAAGTTGCTTATTTTGGACGACATGATTATATGTGAATCGCAGTCAGTAGATCCCAGAAGAGTTAACACTGCATTCTATTGTAGAAAAACAATGCCAGGTTACATAAAGCTTCGTTATTCCGTATGATCTCTGGCGGTCTATGAAGGTCAGGGTATTGATCAGTTAAAGTTAATAGAGTAAGCACCTTTCACTTCTTTAACTGTCATACGGCACAGGCGCTCCTCACCGCACTGACATTATCTTCCCCTTTACCGAGAAACAATTAAGAGATTTTCAGAATTCTGTCATACCTGATTCAATGTTTGCAAAAAAAAGAGCAATTAAACTGTATAAATGAAGGTAATTGGCGAAATCATTCTATTAGACTTTTTTTATTTCATTATTGCATTGTAGCGCTATGAGACTCACATAACCAATTACTTTATAACGTTAATTGCCTATTGTATAGCAAGTTAAAAAAAATAATTGAATTTCACCTGCCAGTACATTTTCAAGAACAAACCTGATATAAGCACAATTTATTGCAACTGATATAACTATTGACTTTAATTATTAACTAAGGGCCCATCTGCACTATCACGGTAATGGTAATGCTTTGGTATGATGTAGACTTTGTAGAGTCATTCATTCTGAATGGCACCCAAACCCACCTTGCTGAACAATGTGTGTCATGGTACACCGAAAAAAATGCAGTGGTTTTTGGCCCATCGGGGACTCTATTTAAATGAATAGGCTACCCCATTAAAACACAGGTTATGGTGTGATAACAGGCCAGACTGGCGTAATTGGACCTAAATGTATCCTTTAAGGTGACTTAAAGTGCACTGATGGCACAATCTATACCTCCAGAGATCAGATCTGTGTGAGCCGTTTGGAGACAAGCTGTCACTTGTAAACACAGAAGCCAAGTGATAGTGGTGAGCAGGGAGCAGAGGGTCTGAGCCAGAGGTGGTGGAACTGAGTTCCACCAAGTTCCAGCTGAAAAAAAGCCCTGGTAGTGATAAACAAGTTACAGTCAGGTCCATAAATATTGGGACATCGGCACAATTCTAATCTTTTTGGCTCTATACACCACCACAATGGATTTGAAATAAAACAAACATGATGTGCTTTGAGGGTATTTACATCCAAATCAGGTGAACGGTGTAGGAATTACAACAGTTTGTATATGTGCCTCAAACTTTTTAAGGGACCAAAAGTAATAGGACAATTGGCTGCTCAGCCGTTCCATGGCCAGGTGTGTGTTATTCCCTCATTATCCCATTTACAAGGAGCAGATAAAAGGTCCAGAGTTAATTTCAAGTGTGCTTTTTGGAATCTGTTGCTGTCAACTCTCAATATGAGATCCAAAGAACTGTCACTCTCAGGGAAGCAAGCCATCATTAGGCTTAAAAAACAAAACAAACCCATCAGAGAGATAGCAAAAACATTAGGTGTGGCCAAATCAACTGTTATGAACATCTTTAAAAAGAAAGAAAGCACCGGTGAGCTCAGCAACACCAAAAGACCCGGAAGACCACAGAAAACAACTGTGGTGGATGACCGAATAATTCTTTCCCTGGTGAAGAAAACATCCTTCACAACAGTTGGCCAGATCAAGAACACTCTCCAGGAGGTAGGTGTATGTGTGTCAAAGTCAATTAACAATTAAGAGAAGACTTCACCAGAGTGAATACAGAGGGTTCACCACAAGATGTAAACCATTGGTGAGCCTCAAAAACAGGAAGGCCAGATTAGAGTTTGCCAAACAACATCTAAAAAAGCCTTCACAGTTCTGGAACAACATCCTATGGATAGATGAGACCAATATCAACTTGTACCAGAGTGATGGGAAGAGAAGAGTATGGAGAAAGAAAGGAACTGCTCATGATCCAAAGCATACCACCTCTTCAGTGAAGCATGGTGGTGTTAGTGTCATGGCGTGGGCATGTATGGCTGCCAATGGAACTGGTTCTCTTGTATTTATTGATGATGTGACTGCTGACAAAAGCAGCAGGATGAATTCTGAAGTGTTTCGGGCAATATTATCTGCTCATATTCAATGGCCAAGTCAATCACCTGACCTAATTCCGATTGAGCATGCATTTCACTTGCTGTAGACAAAACTGAAGGGAAAATGCCCCAAGAACAAGCAGGAACTGAAGACAGTTGCAGTAGAGGCCTGGCAGAGCATCACCAGGGATGAAACCCAGCGTCTGGTGATGTCTATGCGTTACAGACTTCAGGCTGTAATTGACTGCAAAGGATTTACAACCAAGTATTAAAAAGTGAAAGTTTGATGGATGATTGTTAACCGCTTCCCGACCGGCCACTGCATATATACGTCAGCAGAATGGCTCGGGCAGGCAGAATCACGTACCTGTACGTGATCGTGCATGTGCCTGCCCGTGGGTCGCGAGCTCCGTGACCCCGGCCGCGGGACCAGCGGACCCGATCGCCGCTGGTATCCCGCGATCGGGTTACGGAGCGGAAGAACGGGGAGAGGTCTATGTAAACAAACCTCTCCCCGCGCTTCCTACACTGACTGTCAGTGATCGGCGGTTCCCTGTCATCGGGAACGCCGATCAATGACGTCACACGTACAGCCACGCCCCCCTACTGTAAAAAAAACACAACACGTCACACTGACTCCTCCCCGCCCCCTAGTGGTTAACCCCCTAACTACAACTGTCATTTACATAGGAATCAGTGCTATTTAAATAGCACTGATTGCTGTATAAATGACAAATGTCCCAAAAATGTGTCAAAAATGTCCGATGTGTCCGCCAAAATGTCGCAGTCACAATAAAAATCGCTGATCGCCACCATTACTAATAAAAAAAAAATATTAATAAAAATGCTATAAAACTATCCCCTATTTTGTAAACGCTATAACTTTTGCGCAAACTAATCAATAATCGCTAATTGCGATTTTTTTTACCAAAAATATGTAGAAGAATACGTATCGGCCTAAACTGAGGAAAAAAAATGTTTTTTTATATATTTTTTGGGGATATTTATTATAGCAAAAAGTAAAAAATATTGCATTTTTTTCAAAATTGTCGCTCTATTTTTGTTTATAGCGCAAAAAATAAAAACCGCAGGGGCGATCAAATACCACCAAAAGAAAGCTCTATTTGTGGGAAAAAAAGGACGCCAATTTTGTTTTGGAGCCACGTCGCATGACCGCGCAATTGTTAGTTAAAACGACGCAGTGCCGAATTGCAAAAAGGGGCCTGGTCCTTTAGCTGCAAATTGGTCCGGGGCTGAAGTGGTTAATCTGTCCCATTACTTTTGGTCCCTTAAAAAGTGGGAGGCAGATATACAAACTGTTGTAATTCTTACACCGTTTACCTCATTTGGATGTAACTACCCTCACATTAAAGCTTAAAGTCTGCAGTTAAAGCACATCTTGTTCGTTTCATTTCAAATCCATTGTGGTGGTGTATAGAGCCAAAAAGATTAGAATTGTGTCGATGTCCCAATATTTATGGACCTGACTGTATACCCTTATACCCCTTTTTTCTTTATTTAACAGCTGTTTATTCCATCTTACACTCACCTGGCTCCCGCACTCGCCCGGGAGACAGCCTTTGCGGCCTTGAGGTGCCCGGTTTGTTGGTGACGGTCCTGCTGGTGAGTACTTTTTCCCATAGGATTTTCCTTCTGATGACCATGGCAGATGGGGATTAATGTACATATTTACCATGTGTAGTGGGTTTGACTGTTGCTGTGGGGCGTCTCACCATTGTGGCTGTTACCTGATGGTCCGCTCCACATTCTGCAGCTATACCATAATATCATGTCTTGTTATATGAAGATTTCTTATGTATATGTTTTCCTTTTAGAATTAACTTTTCTCTGAATTATACTCCTGAAGAAGCGAATCTCCGCGAAACATGTAGAGTCTGTAACTGGAAAAAAATGACTATCTAATCCCCCATCGTGGGTTGATACATCCATTTCTTTCCAGTTCACATCAGAGGAATCTAATTGTTTAAGGTTTTTTCCTATCATGGGATACTTTTACCTTCTGTATGTCATATGTCTGCCCTTTTGGGTATCTTTTAATGGATTTTTTCAATAAATTTATAATTTTATATAAAGCTATTTGAGCATTGTAAGTCTATACCGCACCACCAAAGTCCAAGGTTGCCTCAATTTCATAGTTGTTTTTGTGGTCCTTTACAAAACTTGGTGACATGTTTCATTATTTTCCATTTGTGAGATAAAACGCCTTAAGATTCATAATCTTCATTCACATTCGACAAGACGGCTCGGCGCAACTTTTGCATTCCAATGTTTTCATTGTCGGAGTGGAAAACAGGACTTGTGTTGGTCTGAGCTTTACAAAGGTTAGAATTAATGAGCACAGCTATTCTCAGCACAAGGAAATTGTGACCCGATGGTGCCCACCTTTAAATTAATTGCAATCTACTCATTCAGGCAGGCAGACCTCCTCGAAGGGAAGTCTAGGACTATATGTCAGATAAACATGTTGTTTTAGAGTTTGTTTTGCCAGGTTATTGGTGACAAGGGATGGCCTTACTTCGAAATTTAGTATGTTGTCCTTGCGTACATCTATCAAGGGGCAAGAACAGTGCCATGCTACGAAAGTAGTTACCTCAGGGTGCCTCAAACATAGGACCCAATTTTCCTTGGGCACTTCCTTGCGGAAAAAGTAGCAAAGCAAAAAAATAAAAAAAATAAAAATGTGTTTGGAAGAGAGCAATGATTTTAAATAATGCTTTAAGATCAACATTACAAATACAACATGCCTGGGGGATAACCTTAACCTGCCTGTGAAGTGGCACATCTATATGATACACTATGCTGTCATAAGTATTGGGACACCTGCCTTTACACGCACAACTTTTAAGGCATCCCAGTATAAAGCCTTGTATACACGATCGGATTTTCGGCAGAAAATTGTGTGATGACAGACTGTTGGCTTAAAATCCGACCGTTAGTACGCTCCATCAGACAATTGTTGTCCAACTTTCCACCAACAAATGTTGGATGGCAGGTTAGTAAACTTTCGGCGGATAACGGCCTGTTGTGCTATTGTGTGTACACAAGTCTGTCACACAAGTTGAAAGTACAAAAACACATATGCTCAAAATCAATGCTCCCCAAACATGACATTAGCAGAAGGTGCCCAAAGGGTGGCGCTCAAGAGCTGAAATTCCTCATAGTACGTCACTACATTTGTATTTGTTGGCCGACAATTGCGTTTGTATGCAAGACAAGTTCCTGGCACACGCCCTTCGGACAAAATTCTGACGCTTTGTTTGCCAACAATCTTATTGTGTGTACGAGGCTTTAGTCTGTAGGGTTCAATATTGAGTTGGCCCACCGTTTGCAGCTATAACAGCTTGTGTCTATGGGAATGTTTAACCATTCTTCCAGGAGCACATTTGTGGGGTCAGGCACTGATGTTGGACGAGAAGGCCTGGCTCGCAGTCTGTGCTCTAATTTATCCCAAAGGTGTTCTTTTGGGTTGAGCCACTACTTATATTGGCATGGGGCGGGGTCACCGGAGGCCTGCCTCTTATGACGTCATCATCCAGCATGCCCCATGTGGTAATGTCATAAGGGGAGGGGCATCCGGATGACATCACACGGTGACCCCGCCCCATGCCAATATAAGTAGTGGCACACCACGCACCCAGCAATAGAGCGGGAGAGAGCGTTGAGTTAACATCAGAAGAAGAACAGAGTAAGAAGACATCGGAGAAGACCCGGCAAAGAGCGGGAAGACAGCGGGGAAGACCCGTGAGAGGGAGAAGAACTGGAAAGAGAGCGGAGAGGACCTGGAGAGGGGAGAAGAACCGGCAGAGGCAGAAGACATCAGCTGAGGAGGCAGAAGAGTCGGGGAGGGAGAAGAAGTTGGAAGAGACGCCGAAGTTTCCATAATAAATTACTTTCAAAACCTGTGTACTGCATTTTATTTTTGACACTTTTTTTTTAGGTGAATGAGTAGGGGTACAATGTACCCCATGTATTTCATTGGAGTTCCGCGCTTAGGTAAACACACAAATCCCTGTTCTTTCAGGGGAGAGGAGACATATTGTTTGATCCTACTGAGTAGGAACAACGATATGTCTCCTCCCCCAGTCAGTCACATCCCCTCACAGTTAGAACACATCTAGGGAACACACATTTAACCCCTTGATCGCCCCCTAGTGTTAACCCCTTCCCTACCAGTGACATTTACACAGTAATCAATGTATTTTTATAGCACTGATCGCTGTGTAAATGTCAATGGTCCCAAAAATTTGTCAAAAGTGTCCAATCTGTCCGGAAATCACTGCCATTACTAGTAAAAAAAAAAATGCCATAAAAATGCCATAAATCCTTCCCATAGTTTGTAGACGCTATAACTTTTGCGAAAACCAAGCAATATACGCTTATTGCTATTTTTTATTTATTTTTACCAACAATATGTAGAAGAATATATATTGGCCTAAACTGTTGAAAAAAATTTGTTTTTTAAAAACATTTTTGGGGATATTTTTTATAGCAAAAAGTAAGGATTTACTTGGGTTATCTTTGTGTAATATTAAAATGTATTTGATGATCTGAATCATTAAAGTGTGAGAAATATGCAAAAAAAAAAAAAAAATCAGGAAGGGGATAAATACATTTTTTCACAGCACTGTATGTCATTTCTCATACAAAAATCAACAAAGAGCAAGAACAACAAATTATTTGTATGCGTTATCGAAACAAAATAACTCAACAGTTCACAGCCTCATAAATAAACCACATAAACTAACATACAGTTGCAGAGGTGGATAAACAATTTTTTTGGTAAAGTATATCTGTTCAAATAAGAAAAAGAATTCTAATACAGTAAAGCTACAATAGGACTCCACAGTGAGCATTCCGCTAACTTGATAAAATGCCTTGAGCCAAATATAAATTAGTTGAGGCCGCAGGCAGACTTTGCTGTGCTACAAGTGTATGCAAATCATAATCCTGGGCCAATTGGGAGTCTGTAGTAGAAGATGGCGGAAGAGAATGCTACAGCCGGTTCCCAGCAGGATAGTCGGCATCCTCCATCCAGTACACAATGGTAATACTCAATTACTCAAAAAGAAGCTCCATGGCAGATATTAAAAAAGAAACACCATTTAATTCAGCATTGTGTTTATTTAAATAAAAATAGTTTCATGTTTCGTGTGTATATCAACTAGTAGATCTTCTGGATGCCACCCTGATAGACAGATGGAGGAGTGGCACGCAGGAACCCTGGTTTGGATTAGGTGTCTCATTTGGGAGTTTTTCACTGGGCATCCCTCTGGGGCAATGGTTCTCAACCTTAAAAAGGCTGTAAAGCAATTTTGTTTTTTAAATAAAATAAAAAAGATGGTATACTTAACTCCTCTGTTTAAGGATATTTCACAGAGCAGTCCTGAACCTCTTCTTTTGTTTTTTTTCCCCCAAATAGATCTTTCTTTTGGTGGTATTTGATCAACTCTGCGGTTTTTATTTTTTGCGCTATAAACAAAAATAGAGCGTCAATTTTGAAAAAAATAACATTATTCTTTACTTTTTGCTATAATAAATATCCACAGAAAGGGAAGACACACTTGCATCGCTACCTACTTTTTCCCACCTCAGCGCTAAAGGTATAAATTCAACAGATGTACTCAGGTAAATAAAATACCTGTAAAGAGTAAATAAAGTTCAGCAGCCACTCTTAAAAATAAAAATGTTCAAACCAAATGACTAAACAAGTTTTTTTAAAATCACTTAATAGTAATCTAAAAACGTATTAAATCACAGTAGCGCTATAAACAACGGAAACCGTTGTCACTTTTACATGAATAAAATATAAAAACAATGCATATAAATGCCGATGGTCCTAGAAAGAACGGTGATCATAACAAAACAAAACTAAACAGCAGGGGATGGAAATAAAGTTTGTGAAAGCAGTGGGGAAAGTTGAATCTGTAGATCCCATTGACGGCGAGTGCACCAATCACCGATATCCTTCACCCTGTGCTCCACACGTGCCCCTTAGGGGTTTAAACTCACCAGAATATGGATAAAAGCAAGCCTTAGGGCGTTTTTCAGTTTTTCATAGCGCCTGTATACCGCCTGAAAAAATCCAGCCCCATTCACTCCAGTGTGAAAGCCGGCAGGCTTTCACACTGGAGCGGTGCGCTAGCAGGACGGTCAAAAAAGTCCTGCTAGCAGCATCTTTGGAGCGGGATAGGATTGGTGTATTCACCGGTCCGATACCGCTCCTTCCCATTGATTAGAATGGGACACCGCGGTGCAACCGCGGCAATACCGCCGCAAAGCGCCGCTACGGGGGCTCTCTGCGGGGGGGTCTAATACCGGCGAAAACCACGGCTAAAACGACGGTAAAGCAGCGCTAAATATAGCGCTGCTTTACCGTCACCGCGGCTCCCCGCCCCAGTGTGAAAGGGGCCTAAGTCATCATCATCATCTCCCTGCATCCACCTCTACTACGATCTCCAAGCGTTCAATCAGCCAGACCATATGTAAAGGGGACAAAGCAGACTCCGCATAGGGTTGATCTGTTTGATTCTTTATTTGCATCTTTTTATTAAAAAGTGTTTGACAGTTTCCCACGTATTGCTAATAATGAGAACCACTTGCAGCCTGATGTTGGTTTTCAAGGGACAGGATGGAGCTATTAGACCCAGCAAACATGCCCGTGCTGGGGAGTATGCACGTCTCCCTCACCGCTAAGCACTTCCTTCTCCTGGTTCTCAGCGCTTGCCCGTGGAGCGCAGCGTACGTTCGGTCGCCGTCAGACCAATCCCTGGTAGGTTAAGCGTGTCCTGGGGAGTCATTCTAACTGTGGGGGGCGTGGCCACATGTGGCACATCACTGATCTCTGCTCCGATTACAAGGAGCAGAGATTAGTGACAGTGTCACTAGGCAGAACGGGGAGATGCTTGTTTACATTAGCATCTCCCTGTTCTTCCTCTCCGTGAGACGATCGTGGGTATTCCCGCGGACATCGAGTCTGCAGGACCCACAACCTGACTCACGGAGCTTGCTGCGGGCGCGTGCGCTCGCCCGCAGGCCCCCTCTTAAAGGGCAAGGTACAGGTACGTTAGTTTGCCTGTACGAGCCATTCTACCGCAGTATATCTGCGTGAGGCAGTCGGCAAGCGGTTAAAGGAGGCGTGGCAAGGGGGTGTGTCCCTATGCCTACATATTTTTGCTAATAGGTGTCCCTCATTCCCATCTCAGAAAGTTGGGAGGTATGCTACTGTAGCACTGACCCCCAAAGGAGCTGCTGGTTTTTGTTGGGCTTACCGTTACCTCACCTGTTCACTGTTTCCGTCCTAGGGGTCCCATTGTAAAGTTGATGAAAGAATATTCTCTCCGACATTGGCTTTTCCAAAGATTTATTTGAAAGAGCATGAATTTTGCAATAAAGGGATAGAGGTTTCAGGGTAATTCAGGTACCTTGTAATTGCGGGTTAGAGGTATTACTTTGATCCAGAGGACAACAGCTTCCACAGGCTGGATCTAGCGACCACTGGATAGGCCTCTCTTACTGGCCTAGCAGCCGATGAGATGCTCGGTTAAAGTCTCTGCCACAGGAGACTTGTCAGTATAATGGAATCATTGTGCAATCCTCTGCCACAGGAAGGTACAACCATCAACTTTTTGCAAAGTCGAAGAACTGTCACACAGTACCAGTTTCTTTCAGCCAGTCCGGCGGTACTGTGTGGTAGGTGACCCGGGATGCGTCCTCCAACTGAGTCTCCAGGCTCTTCCAGAGATACCAGCCTTGTTGCTAGAGATACCAGCCTTGTTGCTCGGTCCTCTCTTGGAAAAGTCCTCCCCTGGATCCTCCAGTCGTTTGGCTTCTCCCCGCAGGCAAGACAGCACAGGACCACCCCCTGGATCGATAGGCCCCAATGCTTCTGGGCCTACCCTTCAGTTGCGAAGCCTCGGGCCAGCAGGCCCCGAGACATAGAGTAAGGTAGCACACACCCTAGGCCAGGAGGGCCATGAGGTCGGGATAACGAACCCCAAAAAATGGCGTCTGTACCTTAAATACCCTTACCCAGAATGCACCTCGGGCAGGCCACTCCCACTGGGCTATTTCTGAGTAAAATAGGTACCCAAAGCATTTAGCCTGTTGCATTTCCAACACTTACCGGTGGTGACAGCGACACCCACGGCCAAGTGGAAACTAGCACAACTTAGCCAAACTGGCACACAAACCAGAACTTTCACTTTCACTTTCGTATTTAGTCTGAGCCAAACTGCAGCTACAGACAAACTTAAATTTACAAAATAACAGCATTAGGAGCAGGGCGATACACTACTTACACCTTATCTAAGCTTGAGATTTCTTTTGGACGAGTATTGCGACATTTTTCTCCTTTTCAAAAAAAAGGCAACCCAAACATTATTGTGAAGTGGTTGACAGCGAACCTGCAGTACAAAGCACCACAACACATACAGCATTAGAGAAAATACTGAAGGTGCCCTTTTTCTTCCAGTCCCTTGAAGATGAATGGGCTGATTTGACAACGCATGCTTTAATGTAGAAGATTATATGCTCTGTTAACTCATGGGAGTTAGCACAATGCCCAGAGTGCATGGGCCGGGCCCTTGTAGCTGCGTCCACTTTTAATTACATCACAAGCCTTTATTTGCCTATTCTTTCCCATTGGGGATTCCCTGCGTTCTTCTTTTATCTGACTGGAAGATGACCCCTAGTATGGGTTTGCCGTCATTTGATGATTTTTGACAGCTAATCCATAATTCATGTGACCACACTTCTGTATCCCCCTGGGTTATTGCTGCTCCAGTATAGAATTGTACCAAATGCTGGATGGAATTCCTATGCAGTTTTATAAAGCTGATCTCCAGGCATAGATAAAATATTCAAGTTCAATGCAGCTCCTTAACAATTAATACATAATGCATTTTTATTAATGCAAGTCTAAGTAACCGAATATAATCTAGTGTCAGTCTCTTGTGGTCTCTTCAGGGCAGAGTGTAGAGAAAAGGAGCAAGGCAAGGATCCAACTAGTTATTGTGCTGACAAGGGGCATGCCAATAGGAGGAGAGAGCAGAGTGACAAAGGGATGAGCTCATCACTATCCTGCCTCTCCTTTCACTATCCAGTCATTAGACATGTGCAGAATGAAAACATTTGTTTTGTTTCATTTCAATTCGGTATTTACATAAATTTGTTTAGGAAAATTGGTTTACCTTATATACTCGAGTATAAGCCGAGTTTTTCAGCACATTTTTTTGTGCTTAAAATGCCCCCCTCAGCTTATACTTGAGTCAAGCACTTTTCTGCAGCAGAAAACCAAATTTCCGACCCGAATTGGGGCCCTGTATCTCGGGGGGTTCTTGGTGCTAGGAACCCCAAATTTGGCGTGCAAACCCAGTAGACATGTGCAATGCGTTTCGTTTTTTTACGTTTTTTCCTTCGTTCGTTTTCGTACGAATGAAAGAATCGTTCGAATCGAACGAATCCGAATAATGAATCGTTCGAATCGTTCGAACCGAATGAATCCGAATAACAACGAAAATCCGAAAAACCAAATTAGAAACAACGAATGTACGAATGCAGAAAATCCGAAAAACAAAAAAAAAGGAACAACGAAAATGAACAAAAAAATTCGTACATTCGTAACTTTTTTTTTTGTTAAATTGGTCCCTTACAATGGTGCTGCTTAACGTGCTTCGAATGGATTGAACGAAAAAATTTGTACATTCGTAACTTTTTTTTCGATTCGTAACTTTTTTTTTCGATTCGTAACTTTTTTTTTTTTCCATTCGTAAATTATTAAAATGTAATAATAGCATACACATTACATAAAATTATGAATTATGCTCCGATTACGAATCTACGAATGTTACGAATGTACGAATAAATACGAATGCGTCCGAATTTCGAATAAACGAAAATTAAACTAACGAAAAAACGAATCAACGAAAAATAACTCTTACGAATGTACGAATCGTTACGAATACGAACACCGACGACTTACGAATGTACGAATCATTACGAATCAACGGAAGCGAAAAAAACGAAAATAAACTAATTTTTTCGGAAACGAAAAAACCGAAACGAAAATAAACAAATTTTTTCGGAAACGAAAAAACCGAAACGAAAATAAACAAATTTTTTTTGTTGTGCACATGTCTAAAACCCAGTGGAACCAACACTTCAACATATCCAAAGGGGTTCCTAGTACTAAGTAGCCCCGAGATACAGGGCCCCAAAGTCTGTTCGGAAAATGTCATTCTCTGCTGCAGAAGTGCTTGACATTTTCCGAACCGAATTTGGGCCCCCGTATCTCGGGGCCACTTGGTAATAGGAACCCCATCTTTAGATATATTCTAGTGCTAGTTCGACTGAGTTTTCATACCAAATTTTGGGTTCCTAGCACCAAGTGGCCCTAAGATACAGGGCCCCAAAGTTGGTCAACTGTGTCCATCTGCAGCTATGTTATTTCAGGACCCTTTGTGTCCAGAGACCCCCAACTACCAAGTTTGAAGTTCGGGGGACCTATGGCTGCAAATGGGCACAGTGAGGCATGTAAATGGGCACAGTGAGGCATGCAAATGGGTACAGTGAGGATGCAAATGGGCACTTTTGACCCTCTTTTCCACTTACAGTAGCTGCGCATTTCTCACCCTAGGCTTATACTCGAGTCAATACGTTTTTCCATTTTTTTGTGGTAAAATTAGGTGCCTCTGCTTATATTCGGGTCGGCTTATACTCGAGTATATACGGTAATTAGTCTTCGGAATTCTGTCGAATTTGGAAAATTCTAATTGATACGAATCAAATTCCTTTCTAAATCAAATTTATTCGAGTTTTGAAAGATGCTTATATTCTTTCTACTCCATTCTAGTCTATTGTTTTTACTATTCTATTCTTTTCTTTTCTATTATATTCTATTTATTATTATTTATTCTTTTTGAAATTCGAAAAACAGTTATATTGTTATATTCTATTCTATTCTATTGTTTATCCTGTTTAATTATTTGATTTTCTATTCTATTCTAATCTTTTATATTCTATAGAAAGAAAAACACAATAAGGGAGCCCCCAAAGCTGCATAACCCAAAAGTATACAAAAAAACAGGAAGTTTCCCCAAGCGTTTTTTAGTAGCAGAGAATTTGTATAAAAATTTAAAGAATCATTTATTTTACAGACAATAATGATTTCAAATGAACAATAATGAATCATCCATATAGGTGGTGCGACATAAAAACAAACATGGAACATCACTCATAGCAAAGAACACCCTATGTACAAGCATTGTTTGCCAATTGTATTTGTAACATATGAATCCACATGAAAAACCCTAATGCATTTCGACCCTTGCGATTTCTGGTCTCTTCAGGGAGATTTATATTCTAGGAAAATATCAAAATATCTAATTGAAGACTTTGGACAATATAAAAAATGTAGGTATAGCATTTTAAATTGAGTATAAAATGTATATTCTTTCTATTTTATTCTGTTCTATTATCTATTCTATTCCTTTATTTTTAATTTTATTATGTTCTTTTATTTTCTATTCTAATTTGTTCTATTTTACTCTATTCTTTTATTATCTATTCTAGTTTGTTCTGTTTTACCCTATTCTTTTATTTTCTATTCTATTCCTTTATTTTTTATTCTATTTTTTTTATTCTTTTATTTTCTATTCTGTTCTGTTTTACTTTATTACATTACAGTATCTCACAAAAGTGAGTACACCCCTCACATTTTTGTAAATATTTTATTCTATCTTTTCATGTGACAACACTGAAGAAATTACACTTTGCTACAATGTAAAGTAGTGAGTGTACAGCTTGTATAACAGTGTAAATTTGCTGTCCCCTCAAAATAACTCAACACACAGTCATTAATGTCTAAACCGCTGGCAACAAAAGTGAGTACACCCCTAAGTGAAAATGTCCAAATTGGGCCCAATTAGCCATTTTCCCTCCCCGGTGTGATGTGACTCGTTAGTGTTGCAATGTCTTAGGTGTGACTGGGGAGCAGGTGTGTTAAATTTGATGTTATGTCTCTAACTCTCTCATACTGGTCACTGGAAGTTCAACATGGCACCTCATGGCAAAAAACTCTCTTAGGATCTGAAAAAAATTATCGTTGCTCTACATAAAGATGGCCTAGGCCAGTGATGGTGAACCTTGGCACCCCAGATGTTTTGAAACTACATTTCCCATGATGCTCATGCACTCTGCAGTGTAGTGGAGCATCATGGGAACTGTAGTTCCAAAACATCTGGGGTGCCAAGGTTCGCCATCACTGGCCTAGGCTATAAGAAGATTGCCAAGACCCTGAAAATGAGCTGCAGCACGGTGGCCAAAACCATATAGCGATTTAACAGGACAGGATCCACTCAAAACAGTCCTCGCCATAGTCGTCCAAAGAAGTTGAGTGCACGTGCTCATCGTCATATCCAGAGGTTGTCTTTGGGAAATAGATGTATGAGTGCTGCCAGCATTGCTTCAGCGGTTGAAGGGGTGGGGGGTCGGCATATCAGTGCTCAGATCATACGCCGCACACTGCATCAAAGTGGTCTGCATGGCTGTCGTCACAGAAGGAAGCCTCTTCTAAAGATGATGCACAAGGAAAAAACAGTTAGGCCTCTTTCACACGGGGCGGATCAGGGGGGGTCGCCAGAGTGATCTCCGCTGAGCAGGAAGATGACAGGTCCGTCTCTGCACACTGCGCAGGGACGGACCTGTCAGAGCGCCGCTCTCCCCTATGGAAGATCGGGTGACGACAGACTGCAGAGTCCGCCGTCATCCGATCCGATGACGGATGGAAAAATAGCTTTTTCCTCCGTCACACTTTTTCGGATCGGAGCGGGTCAGATGTCAGCGGACATGTCAGCGCTGACATCCGACGCTCCATAGACCTCTATGGAGCATCCATTCAGGTCCGTCTGAAAAACTGACAGGCGGATCTGAACGGATCGGCCGTGTGAAAGAGACCTTCCTGTGGGGGAAATCTCTGGATTGAAGCTGAATATGGAAGAACTGTTTTTCTTATTTTATATTATGAGCTTAAATTTATATTATAATGAGTCATTCCTTAGTATCTTTTTATTTTGTCCAAAATTCTACTTTATGGGTAATATCCAATGGTTTTGTACAAACCTAATTCTAAAAAAGTTGGGACGCTGTGTAAAATCTACATAAAACAGAATGCAATGATTTGCAAATCTCATAAACCCATGTTTTATTCACAATAGAAAATAGAAAAAATGTAGAAGTAATATCTACATTCTACTATTCTAATATTCTATATATTCTCAAAGGGGCATTTCTGGATGTATAGCAAAGTCTTTGTGTAATATGTCAGTGTCCTCTCTCTCCTAGAGGGTGTGTAGAGGAGAAGTGTATTTGTCTTTATCCAAGGCCACATTTCCAACTTACTTTTAGGAATTAGTTTCTTAGTAGAAATTGAAGAATCCTTCGTTCGTACAATACTTCCAGAAAGGTTGTTTATTGTTCAGAAAGTTAAGCAAAGACTTACAATAATGGCATCTGGTAACATATGGTATGGTGATGGCTTCAGAAAGAGGAAGGAATATCAGATGTTACATTCTCCAAAGCAGGGATCTTCAAACTACGGCCCTCCAGCTGTTGTGGAACTACACATCCCACGAGGCTTTGTAAAACTCTGACATTCACAGACATGACTGGGCATGATGGGAATTGTAGTTCCTGAACAACTTGAGGGCCATAGTTTGAGGACCCCTGCTCCAAAGTGTAGAGTTCCTTCTCTTCCCACCTCTCTTCCTCCTACCATACAACCTTTAGCCATTCTTATACTGTTTCATAATGTAATGTCAGCATTTCCTAGTAACTATCAGCAAAGAGGTACTCACCGAGGCCAAGATGCAGAGAGCGGTGGCTTATGCGACTCAGTGCACACCACCCCTGAAGGTGATACAGGGAGTGGGCTGCACCAAGAGGCACAAGCCTCCAGCAGGAAACCTGACTTGTGTGAAGGTCTGGAAGATGGCTTGTGCAGGATGGACTGGACCATAAGGCACGTAGCTAGCAGGACTGTAAGCCAGGTAAGGAGAGTCCAGAAACAGGCCGAGGGTCAAACACAGGTAAACAGTCCAGGAGCCAGCAAGGCTAAGTACTGAAGGCAGAAGAGAATCCAGAGGCAGGCTGATGGTCAAACACAGGAGACTGAAGATAATCCATGTACAGGCCGAGGGTCAAACACTGGAGAGAGCAGGAAGTCAGTTAAACAAGCCAGGGGTTGGGTCAGGAGAGAATCAGCGTGGTCTTCAAAACAATCCGGGTCACAACAGGTAATGGTAAACGGGAACAGGAAGCAGAGGAACACAGGTGAGCTGAGACAAACCAGCAACTTGTCTGTCTACCAAGGCTCCTTTTATAGGCTGGTCAGGGGATTCACGTTATGCGTGCGCTTGTGTGCACGCGCGCGGGCCGCTCAGTAGAGCCGCGAATGCGCTTGCGCTGGATCGCCCATCCATGGCGCATTTGTGTGCGCCAAGGCGTCGTTCCGCTGCGCCACGCGCAGGGAGATGGCGAGGTTGATCCAAGTTACTTCCCTGATAGTAACACTCATATTTGCATATATGCTTTATATGGTTTCAGTCTAAAGATAAGTAGCATAACTCCACCCATTGTCCTGACATAGTTACTCAGAATAGATGTATCTATACAGCAAAACCACTCCTCTCTGCCCTCTGTCCCTGTGTGTTCTGTGACCTTCAGAAACCATCACTAATTACATATAACATTCATGTGTTTCATATATTTTTCAGAAACTTTTATCACTTAAAATATGAATTAACTCAAAATCTTCTAACAAAAACATATCAAATGTTTAAACTGAGAAAATGGACCATTTAAAAAAAAGTAAGGTCATTTTGAAATTGATGGCAGCAACATGTCTCAAAAAAGTTGGGACAGAGTCATATTTAGCACGGTGTAGCATCCACTCTTCTTTTAACAACATGTATGGGTACTTAGGAGACCAGTTGCTGTAGTTTTTAGAGAGGAATTCTGTCTCATTATTGCCTGATATAGGATTCCAACTGCTCAACAGACCTGGGTCTTCTTTGTTAAATTTTTACATTTCAAGATGCGCCAAATATTTTGAATTGGTGAAAGGTTTCGGCTGCAGGCAGGCCAGTTAGGCACCCGAACTCTTCTAATATGAAGTCATGCTGTTGTCATACATGCAGTATTTGGTTTAGTATTGCCCTGCTGAAACTGATGGTGCCTTTCCACTGATGTGCAAACTGCCTATTCCATACACACTAATGCACCTCCATACCATTAGAGATGCAGGCTTTTTAACTAAGTGCTGGTAGCAAGCCGGAGGGTCCCTCTCCTCTTTAGTCCGGAGAACACGGTGCCCATGGTTGCCACAAAGAATGTAAAATTTTGATTTACCACAAAACAGTTTTCCACTTTGCAACAGACCATTTTAAATTAGCTTTGGCCCAGAGAAGATGGTGGGATTTCTGGATCATGTTCAGATATGGTGTCTTCTTTGCATGATAGAGCTTTAAACCCTTGACGCCAACAGTATGCAGATATGCAGCTGGACTGGGCTTTTTTCCGCGAGGCCGCATATGTCTTTGTGCTGGGAGTGCACTGCACAGCTCATTCCCAGCACAGAGACAGGGGTCTCACCAAGAGCCCTGGGCCCCGTACTAATGATCAGGAATCGGAAATCCCAGTTCTGGGTCACCTGATTGCTCTGGTAGCCTCTGATTGGCTATCACATTGATCAGTCTTGTACTAATGATCAGGAAACAGAAATCCCAGTTTCAGGTCACCTGATCGCTGTGGTGGCCTCTGATTGGCTATCACAGTGATCAGTCACAAACATGTCAATGTTTGATCTAGGCTAGTGCCAGGGTTAGTGTTTTGGTCAAGGTCTTGGCCACAGGTCATGGTCCATATATTTTGGATAGGATTTAAAAAAAAAAAAATGTTTTAATTAATTTATTATTTGTTTATTTACTAATACTAGATTATCTGAAGTTACGAATTATCCAAAATAACGAATGCCGCATCTAAACAAATGGAACAGAACAGAACAAATGAATAATAAATAATAATAGTAATAATAAAAAGTTTTTATTATTATTTTTATTGTTATTTATTATTATTAATTTGTTACGTTCCATTTGTTTAGATGCGACATTCGTTATTTTGGATAATTCATAACTTCAGATAAATTTGTATTCGTTATGTTCACTAACAGCCAAATTTTAAAGGAAATTCCAATACAGGGGGTCCCCGACTTACAAACATCCGACTTACAAACGACTCCTACTTACAAACGGAGGAAGACAACAGGAAGTGAGAGGAAATCCACCCATAAGAAGGGAAATTCACTTCTGTAAGAGTTAATATGGGAAAAAGGTGTCTCCACTGAGGCTTTATCACCAGTCCATGTTTCCCTAACAACCCAACATTTTCAAAATCCAATTGTCATTGGGACAGAAAGTGAGGTGAAATCTTCTAAACAGGGGCACAGACAGCAAAACAAATGTTACAGGGGTGATAACCCTTCTATGTTATCTAAAAAACTTAAAAATAGATTTTTTTGGCTGGAGCTACACTTAAAAAATGTACCTGTTCCGACTTACAAACAGATTCAACTTAAAGGGGGATTCCACCCTAAAGTGGAACTCCCGCTTTTCGGAACCCTCCCCCCCTCCGGTGTCACATTTGGCACCTTTCAGGGGGGAGGGGGGTGCAGATACCTGTCTAAGACAGGTATCTGCACCCACTTCCGGGCATAAACTCCCACGGGAGTTTACGTCACCTCCTGTCCCGGCGCGCTGTCTGCCGGGACACACACGTGACCCGGCAGACGGCGCTGAAGATTCTCATTGCGCCGCGCGACTCGCGCATGCGCAGTAGGGAATCGGGAAGTGAAGCCACTTCCTGATTCCCTCACCGAGAATGGCGCCGGCTACAGCAGGGAGCCGAGCGATCGATCGGCCTCTGCTGCCGACACCGCTGGACCCTGGAACAGGTAAGTGTCCATTTTTTAAAAGTCAGCAGCTGCAGTATTTGTAGCTGCTGGCTTTTAAAAATGTTTTTTTCAGTACAATCCCGCTTTAAGAACAAACCTACAATCCCTATCTGGTTTGTAACCCGGGGACCCCCTGTACCTGTAATTTAATAGTTAGTAATAGTTAAGTTGTTATTAGTTATCGTATTTATCGGCGTATAACACGCACCCCAAGTTTAGGAGGACATTTTAAGGAAAAAAACTTTTAGGAGGGAAGTTTAAGGAAAAAAAAAACTTACATTTAAATGCCCATCAATGCAGCCTCATCAGTGTCTATCTGCAGCCTTGTCCATCATTGCAGAATGATCAGTGTCCATTTACAGCCTTGCCCAGTGCCATTTGCAGCTTGCCCAGTGTCATTTGCAGCTTGCCCAGTGTCATTTGCAGCTTGCCCAGCGCCGTTTTCAGCCTTGCCCAGTGTCATTTGTAGGTTGCCCAGTGTCATTTGCAGCTTGCCCATCGCCGTTTTCAGCCTTGCCCAGTGTCATTTGCAGGTTGCCCAGTGTCATTTTCAGCTTGCCCAGCACTGTTTGCAGCTTGCCCAGCACCGTTTGCAGCTTGCCCAGTGTCATTTGCAGCCTTGCCCAGCGTCATTTGCCGCTTGCCCAGTGTCATTTGCAGCTTGCTCATCGCCGTTTGCAGCTTGCCCAGCACCGTTTGCAGCTTGCCCAGTGTCATTTGCAGCTTGCCCACTGTCATTTGCAGCTTGCCCAGTGTCATTTGCAGCTTGCCCATCACCGTTTTCAGCCTTGCCCAGTGTCATTTGCAGGTTGCCCAGTGTCATTTGCAGCTTGTCCAGCACCGTTTGCCGCTTGCCCAGCACCGTTTGCAGCTTGCCCAGTGTCATTTGCAGCTTGCCCAGTGTCGTTTGCAGCTTGCCCAGTGCCATTTGCAGCTTGCCCAGCGCCGTTTGCAGCCTTGCCCACGTTTAAATTTCCCGCCGCAGAGATAGACCGAGCCTGTGTACTCGGCTGGACTCGTCTCGGCTCGTCTCGCAGTCCCTCCCATTCTGGGCGGGACTGCAAGTGGAGCTGAGCCGAGTACACAGTACAGTCGGCTCGGTCTTTTTCGGCAGCGCTCGCACCAGAAACAGCAGGGAGGTGGGACTGCGAGCAGAGCCGAGCACTCGGCTCGGTCTTTTTCGGAGGCGCTCTGTATTTTTCGGCACTGCTTACTATTTTTTGGCGCCGCTCGCTCTTTTCAGCTCACAGACAGTGGGGATCGGCGTATAACACACACCCACGACTTTCCCCCGATTTTAAGGGGGGAAAAGTGAGCGATAAATACAGTAGTTATTATTTCAGATTTTTTAATTTTCGGGTTTTCGGATTTTCAAAGTTACGAATTTCCGAAAAAATTTTTTAAAGGGTTTTCGTTAATTCGAATATTTCAAGGGAGGTAAAAAATTAAAACGAAATGTACATGTCTAAAAATGACCTTATTCTTTTCATAAAATTGTACATTATCTCAGTTTAAACATTTGATATGTTTGCTATTATCTATTGTGAATAAAATATGGGTTTATGAGATTTGAAAATCATAGCATTCTGTTTTTGTGTAGTTTGTACAGTGTGCTAATTTTTTTGGAGTTGGGGTTTTACTGTGCAAGATAGTGATAGCCAGAAAGTATAAAATATTGCAAATAGATATCCATTACCAGTTTTTAGATGTTGCTCTAGGCCCTGTTTCCACATACTCTCCAGTTTCTGCTTACATCCTACCTGGAAAAAAAAAGGTTGCAGTTGAATTTTGTGTGAATTTTCAATCAGAGACAGAGTGTCTAAAAGGAAGCAGATTCTGATGTGCTCTCACTTTAGATAACCCATAATATTCTCTGAATCGTATGTCAAGTGTGCACTCTATATTAATTTTAAATTTGAAATTAAAGATTTTACATATATATATATATTTATATATATATATATATATATATATACACACATACAGTATATATATATATATATATATATATATATATATATATATATATATACATACACAGTATTTAGCAGGATCCCACGGTGAAATCCAGAGAAGAAATCCTCAATGTTAAAAATAGGAAAGAGGCTGGATAGTGCATTATCGTTTTGTTTGTAAATTATAGAAAATAACATTAGGGTACTCACATTTCATTGGTGCTTCCAGCACACCAAACTATAAAAAAACATTAAGTACAAAAATCCTCTCCCAAGTGACTTCAAATCTTGTGTGTGTCAGTAGTTTGCTCAAACAGGCATGAGACGGTTTCCTCCACCGTCCTGGCCCCTCCCCTATATGTGACGACACAGGGCTAATCACATGTCTTCCTCAGGGGGATCTGGTTTGCTTTACGTCTTTAAAGTGGGGTTGCAACCAAAAAACAAAAAGGGGCTTAAAAATCATAAAAAAAAAAAAAAAAAAAAAAAAATAATTGGAAAAAAAAACTTTTTTACTCACCTCTAAATGCCTGTTGCTAGGCGGTCCCTCGAAGTCTGCCACCTTCATTGCCCGGGCAAAAAGTCACTTCCTGTAGGCAACGCACAGTCATCTGGGACATGTCATGTGTCCCAGATGAGTGAGCGTCGAAATCACGGCGCACGGCGCCGCTCGCGCATGCGCAGTGGGTGCCCGGCTGTGAAGCCACAGCGGGTTCCCACATTAAGAATGCCGGCGTCGTGAGCGGAGCGGGGAACGAGGGGGGGGTCCTCGTTCCCCCGCATCGCTGGACCCCGGGGACAGGTAAGTGTCCGATTTTAAAAGTCAGCAGCTGCAGTATTTGTAGCTGCTGACTTTTAATTTTTTTTTTTGCCCGGCCCTCCACTTTAACCACTTGCATACTGGGCACTTAAACCCCCTTCCTGCCCAGACCAATTTTCATCTTTTAGCGCTGACGCAATTTGAATGACAATTATGCGGTCATACAACACTGTTCCCAAATTATATTTTTATTATTTTTTTTCACACAAAGAGAGCTTCCTTTTGGTGGTATTTAATCACAGCTGGGGTTTTTATTTTTTGCTAAACAAACAAAAAAAGATGGAAAATTTTGGAAAGAAAAAAAATCGTTTTCATAGTTTGTTATAAAATTTAACAAATAGGTAATTTTTCTCCTTCATTGAAATGTGCTGATGAGGCGGCACTGGTGGGCACTGATAGGCACAGGTAAGGTGGCACTGATAAGCACAGGTAAGGTGGCACTGATAGGCACAGATAAGGCTGTGCTGATGGGGACAGATAAGGCTGTGCTGATGGGGACAGATAAGGCTGTACTGATGGGGACAGATAAGGCTGTACTGATGGGGACAGATAAGGCGGCACTGATGGGGACAGATAAGGCTGTACTGATGGGCACAGATAAGGCAGCACTGATGGCCACTGATAAGATGGCACTGATGGGCCCTGAAGGGCACTGATAGGTGTTACTGATAGGTACCACTGTTAGATGGCACTGATGGGCACTGATAGGTGGCACTGATGGGCACTGGTAGGTGATACTGATGGTCAGCACTTTTGATGAGGCACTAATTGGTGACACTGACAGGTGGCACTGATATCTGGCACTGTGGGCACTGATGGGTGGCAATGTGGGCACTGGTAGGCAGCACTGTTGTAAACTGGTAGGTGACACTGGCAGGTGGCACAGGTGGGCACACATGAGCTGGCGGGAGCTCTCCTTGATCGGGACCAATGTCCCTCTGAGAGCCGCCGGTGATCGTTTTTTAGGGCTATCAGTGTGAGGAGAAAAAATTGCAGATTACCGGCTCTTTTTACATCACATGATCAGCTGTTATTGGCTGACAGCTGATCACGTGGTAAGGGGTTGGGATCAACCACTTACTCCGATCTGTGATCAGCCGAGTCTCATAGACTCGCTGATCACAGAGGGCGCCGTGCGCCCTGCAGGGGGCGCGCAGGCTGCTTGGGCACGGGTGGCAAAGTAGGTCCGCGCTGTAGCCGTTATTCTGCTATAGCGCGGATCTGAAGAAGTTAATGTCTCAAATATACTGCCGATCTAATGCAAACTGGCATTTAAATATATGTATCTTTTAAAACACATTTAGCCTCTTAGTCATCACATAGGTATAGGAAGAGAAAAAAGACCCCTCAAAGGTGTTTTCTTAGTAATTTAGCAATAATTTTCTTTATCTTGTGTTTGTCGTGTGATTTTTACTGCTGAATAAATTAATAAATCCTGCTAAACAGCAATACCAGACACTATGTAAGCATATAGAATTCTCGTCTATCGGCCTATGCCAGCCTTATCTCACGTCACCCAGCAGTGTGCGCCTGACACTGACAATTTATGGCGGGTAGTGAGCTGGCCCGGATGAGCAATCACGCATAATGGGCGCTCAGGCAATTTTGTTGCTAGCGCCTATCTGTATTAGGTCAGGCTGGAATAGATGACATGGGTAAATGGAGCTCAGTTAACAATGCAAATTCTAGGTGTTTATTCAATATTTACTTATTTTCATTTCGATTCTTCCTGCTTCTTCAAAGGGAACGGCGTCAAGAACATAAGAAAACACTTTAAGTTTGCAAATCCTTCATCTCCAAGGAGACCTGCCCCACTTAGGATCAAAGTGACTGGTGGCATAGATTATGTCACTTAATAGCTCACACGCTTGGTTTGCTACTAAAACATAATTTAAAGATGAATTTTGTGATGTGTTTGAATTGAATATAGTGTGCGCTCATGCCGTGTTTTTAGATACTCAGGTTTTGGCACCTTGGAGGTTTTGGAACTTTCTTTAAAGGTGCATCTAAACCATAGAACAAACATGAAACATCTATTGCAGCTTACCTGTTGTAAGAGGTGATGGCTGCAGTAGTTTTCTTTTTTTCAGGCTAGGTACTTATACTGCAAATTCAGAAAAAATATCTATTGATCCTAAAAGAAACCCAGAGTCATTGCCTTTATCTGCCTTTCTGGTTATCCTCCATAGATTGATAGATTTTCTTGTTCTAGATGCTCTGATACCTCCTGAGGAAGCGACCCTGTCGCGAAACTAGTTGAGGATACCTTTTCTGCATCTGTACTTATCCCTGCACCCTCAACAAGGGGAGTGTAGACCTTTGTTAATCTATTTCTGTGTGTATACCGTGAATGGTTTGCTAAATTTTTATGTATTTTTTTCAATAAATTATACTCAATTTTACTATTTACGTTTATAATTCCTGGGTATCGAGATAGTCCACTTATAACAACAGGTGTTGCATAGTACTATTTTTGGAGTAATACATGCCTATCCGACCTTCCCTTCATTTATTCAATAGGATGATGATACCCACCCCTACTTTTTTTCTATAAACCTGAGGCCGTCTTAACGCTTTTACATAGATTACAAAACAACTCCTCCCTATGCAATGGAGGTGAGGAGGAGTGTGTTGGTAATAAATACAGGAGAGCAGTCTAGAGCAGCCTCTCAACTTTTTACTATGTAAGCATTGAGCCAACTCTTGGGTCTCAGGGAACCACTGCCAATGGTTATATCTACAGCTCACTAATTATTAGTGTATGTAGGTTACCCACCCCAGATCCCTGCACTGTGTACATTACCCACCCCAGACCACTGCACTATGTACGTTACCAACCCCAGACCACTGAACTATGTACGTTACCCACCCCAGACCACTGAACTATGTACGTTACCCACCCCAGACCACTGCACTATGTACGTTACCCACCCCAGACAACTGAACTATGTACGTTACCCACCCCAGACCACTGAACTATGTACGTTACCCACCCCAGATCCCTGCACTGTGTATGTTACCCACCCCAGACCACTGCACTATGTACGTTACCCACCCCAGACAACTGAACTATGTACGTTACCCACCCCAGACCACTGAACTATGTACGTTACCCACCCCAGATCCCTGCACTGTGTACATTACCCACCCCAGACCACTGCACTATGTACGTTACCAACCCCAGACAACTGAACTATGTACGTTACCCACCCCAGACCACTGAACTATGTACGTTACCCACTCCAGACCACTGAATTATGTACATTACCACCCCAGACCACTGAACTATGTACGTTACCCACTCCAGACCCCTGCACTGTGTATGTTACCCACCCCAGATCCCTGCACTGTGTACGTTACCCACCCCAGACCACTGAACTATGTACGTTACCCATTCCAGACCACTGAACTATGTACGTTACCCACCCCAGACCAATGAATTATGTACATTACCACCCCAGACCACTGAACTATGTACGTTACCCACTCCAGACCCCTGCACTTTGTATGTTACCCACCTCAGACCCCACCACTATGTACGTTCCCTACCTCAGACCCCTGCGCTATGTACGTTCCCCACCTCAGACCCCTGCACTATGTACGTTCCCCACCTCAGGCCCCAGCACTATATACGTTCCCCACCTCAGACCCCAGCACTATGTACGTTCCCCACCTCAGACCCCGGTATGTATGTTCCCCACCTCAGACCCCACCACTATGTACGTTCCTCACCTCAGACCCCAGCACTATGTACGTTCCTCACCTCAGACCCCAGCACTATGTACGTTCCCCCACCTCAGACCCCACCACTATGTATGTTCCCCACCTCAGACCCCACCACTATGTACGTTCCCCACCTCAGACCCCACCACTATGTACGTTCCCCACCTCAGACCCCAGGACTATGTACATTCCCCACCTCAGACCCCACCACTATGTACGTTCCCCACCTCAGACCCCACCACTATGTACGTTCCCCACCTCAGACCCCACTACTATGTACGTTCCCTAACTCAGACCCCTGCACTATGTACGTTCCCCACCTCAGACCCCACCACTATGTACGTTCCCCACCTCAGACCCCACTACTATGTACGTTCCCTTATGAATCCCCTTATGATCCCCTGATGAAGTCACGAGCACGTGACGTAATGCGTAGGGATTGGCCGGACGTTAGATACCGGAAGTGCTGGAGAACGGAGAGCACACTGTCATCTACCTTGCTGTTTGCATCGTTTTTAATGTAAGGATTTATTTATTATTAAAAGTTGACTATATTAAGACATACTTCACGATTGGGCCCCCCTTTTGTTTTTCCTCCACCCCCACCTCACCGTGAGCGGGCTATCACTGCGGGATCGCAGCTTGTATCACATGCAGGAATCTGGAGGGACATCTCTGTATCAAAAGCTAACAGGGAGGAGAGATATCGTTTAAGGAGCCAGCCCAACAGAAGTGGGTTCGATTTGAGAGCTACCTAAGTGGGAATGTTAAAGTGGAGCTGAGTGCCTGTGCCGTTTTGGATGCCTATCTATATCGCTATTGAGGTGAGAGGCTAGAGAGCACAATCTAGGAACAGGTCCTCACTACCCAACATCCCCCACTTTGGAGAGAGAAGATTATCATTGGTTTAATTTTAAGATACTACTAGAGCCTGCACTGGATTAGAGGCATTACCATTATCACATACCTCCATATGAACTTTACCAGTGGACTTTTATTTATATATATATTCATTTATTTATTCCTATCTGTGGTTCACATTATGCACTTTAATTTATTTATTCATAGACATTTTATATTTATATAAGATATTGATCTATGTATTGTGATTATTTTAGAGCGCCGTCACTCTTTTTTAGCACTTGTTGCACTTTGGAGTCACTAATTTGGTACTATTTATATATTCATGTAATTTATTTATTGTATCTAGTCCAGTGTATATTGATTCTTATATGTGTCACTGGTCAGGGATTACCAGTTTTTTGATACACTTATACACTTTCTTTTGATATTCACACTTTTATTATTGGTGCACATTAGCGCAAAATTACCACTTACTATCATTTACTATGTACTTTCCCTACCTCAGACCCCTGCACTATGTACGTTCCCTACCTCAGACCCCTGCACTATGTACGTTCCCTAACTCAGACCCCACCACTATGTACGTTCCTCACCTCAGACCCCACCACTATGTACGTTCCTCACCTCAGACCCCACCACTATGTACGTTCCCCACCTCAGACCCCACCAGTATGTACGTTCCCCACCTCAGACCCCACCACTATGTACGTTCCCCACCTCAGACCCCACCACTATGTACGTTCCCCACCTCAGACCCCACCACTATGTACGTTCCCCACCTCAGACCCCACCACTATGTACGTTCCCTACCTCAGACCCCACCACTATGTACGTTCCTCACCTCAGACCCCACCACTATGTACGTTCCCCACCTCAGACCCCACCACTATGTACGTTCCCCACCTCAGACCCCACCAGTATGTACGTTCCCCACCTCAGACCCCACCACTATGTACGTTCCCTACCTCAGACCCCACCACTATGTACGTTCCCTACCTCAGACCCCACCAGTATGTACGTTCCCCACCTCAGACCCCACCACTATGTACGTTCCCTACCTCAGACCCCACCACTATGTACGTTCCCTACCTCAGACCCCTGCACTATGTACATTACCCACCTCAGACCCCAGCACTATGTACTTCCCCACCTCAGACCCCTGCACTGTATACGTTCCCCACCTCAGACAATAGCACTATGTATGTTACCTACCCCAGACTCCTGCACTCTGTATGTACAGTAGGCTCAGGTTTAAAGCCCCCATGCTAATGCAATTTTTGCCACACCCACCATTCGCCTCGGCTCGCTATACGCGCCACTATTATCCCTGCCCCCTTAGTTTCCCCTTGTTCCACCCCCATTCTCAGGAATTGGGATTTTCTAACATTCCCAGGTATGACTATCTGTATATCAGGCACTCCTCCCTTTTGACATGATCTGCATACACTGGAGCCTGTTGGTTTTAGTTGGTCAAACCTGAAAGGAGAGGGTGGAGCAGTAAAGCAAATTCTCTGTGCAGCACAACTAAACTGGAATGGACAAATATTTTTTTTCTTTGCAAATTTTGCCAGAGAGAAATGAGTCGTTTTAAACCCCCATCTAATGCTGACAGGATATTTTAGAACAAGCTGATCCTCTTTACAGATACAGTATATCTAAAAGCTTTTTAAATCCACTATAGAATCCCTTTAGATATAATTGGAGCTGTGTAAACAACACACCTGGATAATTGAGGAGGGATTAAAGGTTTTGGCCTGGAATTTTATTCTAAAGTGTCCTGGCCTGGTTGGTTCCGCTCTCCTCTGAAGATCTGAAGCCGCTATTGATGTCTTTGACAGATCAGTGCAGTGGTGAAGAATGTAATTACCATAGCAATGAGCGCCAGCAAGTCAAAAATATATTTCTCCGACACGTCAAGCTTTCCGTTAAAAGACACACGCAGGATTCAAATTTTATAAAGAAAGGAGAAGGGTGTGGAATCGGTGGTTATTGGTACTGGGAATTGGGTGCTGGAAGACCAATTTGCACCAATAACTTAAAGTGGTTGTAAATCTCAGACATGAAATATGAAGAAAGCACATCTCTTTATAGTGTGTACTCGTCTCAATCCAGAGCGCTAAGTGTCACTTCTGTCTGCTGCCTCATTCCTCTGCTATCAGAATGAACTGCTTAAAGTGGTTGTATACCCTAAAATTAAACTTGCACCTACAGGTAAACATAGATTAAGGCTTAGCTGTAGGTACAAGAAATATCTCCTAAACCTGCACGGTTTAGGAGATATTTAAAAAGAAAGTTTTACAGCGTTGTCTATGGCGCATGCGCGCCGTAGACAACGGTGCATTTACAGGGTTAATCCCCATCTTCAACTGTGGCTCACCGCAGTTGAAGTGTCCCGCGCGCATGCGCCGGAGCGGCGATACCTGGAAGGGTATCTGTTTGGATATGGATGCGGCCGGAGGGGGAGAAGAACACGGCGTTGGGGGCCCCGATCTAAGGTAAGTGATACATAATGAGCTAGCATGCTAGTCATACTAGCTCATTATGACTTTGTCTTGCTGGTAGATAACCCAAAATTTTTTTTTTAAATGGGTATACAACCACTTTAAGATGAGTTTTCCTGATACCAAGAGAAAAAAGGGGTCAGAGAAGGGATCTCCAGCACACAGCCTGTGATTGACAGCCCCCGCCCCATGCAATTTCACTATCCACCTACTTTGAGACATACAATAAATAGCAGCTAGACTTAAAATCAGTTTAATGCATCAGATCAGGCAGCTATTGTGATTGGTTGCCAGCTGTTACAGCATATCATTACCGCTTACTGACTGGTTGCTAGAGGTTACAGCACACATTACTGGAAAGAATGGGGTAAATACTGCGCTGTATATATATATCGTATTTAAATGTGTGGAGCAGCTAACATTGCCGAAAGACTATCGGTAGGGTAAGATTTATATCTATCACTATATATTTATTTATATAGTTTTTTCACCCAGCACTTAAATCTCAATTTTGAGTTTTTACGATTATTATATCACAAGTCATTTGTTTACATAATTGTCACATATTGCTCTCATCACAGAATCACTTGGTATTAACTCACTATTTTAACCACATGTGTATTTTTAACCTTTTAATTGGGTTTTATTGCATAAATCATTTTTATATTTATGCTCCAATAAGGTTTTTTATTTTATTTTATTTTATTTTTTTTTATTTCTATCTCTATTTATATGGTACTAAGACAGATAAGCTACATCCGGGAATTTGCCCCCCCCCCCCCCCCCCTACTTTTGTGTCTTTTGTATAAGGTATCACACCTAAACATATATTAATAGTGCCAGTTCTTAAAAATACCTATTTTCATTCTAGCGCTACATTTATACATACACATACAGCACACATTACGGCTCACTGATTAGTTGCTAGAGGTTAGAGCAAATGATTTCTGCTTGTTAATTGGTTGCTAGAGATTACTGTACAGTAATACTGCTCACTGATGCTGCCGGCTGCAGCTGTTTACTTATGAATGCCGCCGCTATTTACATATGAATGCCCGTGTTTTGCCAAAAACTATCCCCCCATCGGATAGTGTCCGCCCCGTACTGCGCAGGCACATCGCTTGCGCAGTACAGAGGACAAGGAGACTTCGAAAGTCTCCGAAGATGAACGGCGCCTGCGCACTTGCTAGTACCTTCTGCCCTGAGTCCAGGTTCAAGGCCCACCATGCAAGTGGACATATGGTAGCACTTTGTAACAGGGCCCCTCGCGGGCTCGCTTTGCTCGCCACTCTCAGGGCACTGCCTCGCTTCGCTCTGCAATTTTTTTATTCTAACTCTATCTCCACTTGGATGGTGGGGATTGAACCTGGACTGCGCAGGTGCCGTTCATCTTTGGAGACCTGCACAAGCGCAGTACAGGGCAGACACTATCCGACAGGGGACAGTATTCGACAAGACACCAGGACTAGAAGCAGAGCATCGGGAAATGCGGCCAGCAGGTTCTGTATCCCTCCACAGAGAGAAACAAGTCCCTTGTAATTAGTGCTGTTTCCATCAAGACAACTACATGTAAAGATATGTGACATTCTGATACATGTTAGGGATGCTAAATTCTGATTAAGCTTTTATGGGGGTGTTATAAGAATTTTTGAGGGTGCCCTGGTGGCTGGTGTCCGGGTGACAGGCAGTCAGAAAGCTGGGCAAATGATGTAAAAACCGGCCTGTCCAGGTGAATCCTGGACAGGTGGCAACCCTAGCCCCTTCCCTCTAATCAGCTTTCAGAGCTCTCCTCACTGAGCTCTGCAGAGTATAACTTTAGCTGTCCTCCCCCTTTTTCTGAAAGCTCAGACACGCTTTATAAATTCCGGACTTTGCACAGATGTAGAGAAGAGAATACTGCAGATAAACAGGTACAACTTATGTAGGAGGATTTGTTTCATCTCTGTGCAACACCTGAGAATAGTCCCTTCACTGGGTATATGTAAGTGTTTACAACCACTTTAGCACAATCTGTACAAAGGAACACGTCAGCACTAAGGTATAACAAACAAGCCACTGGCAAGTGAGGATAGATCTAAAATAAACTATTTTGCAGCATCAATACACATAATACCCATGCACACTGCAGCTCAAAAACGCCTGATTTATAGGCGTTTGAGTTTTTTTTTTCCTTATGCCTTTAAAGGGGAGGGCCAGCCGGAAAAAAAAACCTTAAAAGTCAGCAGCTACAAACACTGTAGCTGCTGACTTTTAATAAGCCGACTTACCTGTCCTGGGTGCCTGCGATGTCGGCCGCCCGAGACCGATCGTCCCTCGGATCTCGGTTCCCGGCGCCGCCATTCCACCTAAGTGAAACAGGCAGCGTAGCCTTGCTGGCTTCACTGCCCGTTTCCTACTGCGCATGCGCGAGTCACGCGGCGCTTTGTGAATGGGGAACGCGATGTGTTGTGGGACACACAGTTCCCATAACACACTGCGCCCCATTCACTAGAAGACGGCGCTAGGAGCAGAAGACAGAACAGCTCAGCGGAACAAGAATAGGCAGATTAGGATGATCTGCCTAGCAACAGCCATTTCTGGTAAGTAAAAAAAAAAAAATGTTTTTTTTTTTTTTTTTCTTTTAAATTTTTATTAACATTTTTATGAAGTTTTTTTTTTCAGGGTGGCCCTCCACTTTAAGTTGGGGTCGCCACCTCATCCCTTTAGGCCCGGTTCAGACTGCTGCGGTGCGGGAGATCGCATATGATTCGCACCGCACTGCAGTTCAAATCATATGCGATCTCTGTGCGATGCAAATTCAGCCATACAGATAGTATGGCTGAATTTGCATCGCATTCGGCCCAAAATCGGACAGGACCCTTTTTTTCGGTCCGCAGCAGAATCGGATCGCATGGTGTTCTCACCATGCGATCCGATTCCTGTCCGAGTTTGCAGATCGCACTGCGATATGCGAGCTGCTATGGGGGTGTCATTAACATTTCATTGACACCCCCAGCAGCTCGCATAGGGCAGTGTGAACTGCCGGCGGGAGACATGCGGTGCGGGAACTCGCAGTGTATTCGCAGCGTTCCCGCACCGCAGCAGTCTGAACCGGGCCTCAAACCTGAACACATATGAATTACACAGGTTCTGAGGCTAATTAAATGCAGATAAGACACCAAGTGAGTTTAATTACCACCTTAATCAGCCACAGAACCTGTGTAATTCATATGGGTTCGGGTTTAAAGGGATGAGGTGGCAACTCTACTTTAAGTGCACCTCCATGTTTACCTATGTGTCCATGGAAACATACACTATATTGTAAAAAGTATTATGGGACTATGTAGGCACTATGCAAGAAGCATAATAATATAATAATAATAATAAATAATAATAATAATACATACATGTATTACTAAACATTATATTTTCATTTTTAAATCATTACCTGATGCTTTTTGGATAGTGTCCACATAGTCCCAACCCTAAAGGGTATTCTTTTGTTACACACAGCAATAAGGGAACTCGCTCTGGACGTGGCCTCTCTGAAACAAGAACTGTCCTCACTAAAATTAGATTCTGCCCCTTCCCCTTATGCCCCGTACACACGAGCGGATTTTCCATTGGAAAAAACTTGGATATTTTTTCCGACGGAATTCCTTTCAAGCTTGTCTTGCATACACACCGTCACACAAAAGTTCTCTGAACTTTCGACCGTCCAGAACGCGGTGACGTACAACACTACGACGAGCCCAGAAAATGAGGTTCAATGCTCCTGAGCATGCGTCGAATTGTTTCCGAGCATGCGTAGGAATTTTGCGCGTGTCGGAATTGGTACAGACCATTGGAATTTCCGATCAGAACTTTTTCCGACCAAAAAATTTAGAAATTGCTCAATCTTTTGCTGGCAGAAATTCCGCCAGCAAAAGTCCGATGGAGCATACACACGATCTCATTTTCCGACCAAAAGCTCTCATCGGACTTTTGCTGGCGGAATTTCCGATCGTGTGTACGGGGCATTAGAATTTTTTTGAAGGGACCAGGAGGAAAATCGGAAATGCTGCTGGTGCATCCGCATTGGACATGTAAACAAGAACCTGAATTAAAAATCTCACGCAAATCTAAACTAGTGGCTCCCAGGGCAGAGGGACAACCCCCAGGACAGTCAACTCAAGGTTCCAGCAAACCAGAGTCTATGGTCGCACCCTGTGGTGGCAGCCCTCGTGATTGGACAAGAGGTCTGATGCCCGATTTAGACAGGTTCTGAGGTCATTGTCATATGACTTCTATGCCCAGCAGTTTGGGACAAAAGACCAACTGGATCCCTCCTGGCTATCCCTCAAGGCGGCCAACAATTTGCCCACCCTGGTAGAAGGTATCACCTAGGTGTGGATGCAGATTTATGATCAAGTGGCTGACAGAGAAGGGGTAGTGGTGACTAACTGCCCAGTAAGCTCAGCACTGCCTCTTGTTCTGGGCATGAACACGTTAAAAGACAAACTTGCCCTGCTTGCTGGCCAAGTTTGAACTTTCCATCTGGCGTGCACGGGGCTGTGGTCTGCGAGCTGTGTGGCTCAACATGACACGGACCTCTGAAGCTCACCAAATGGCAGTGAGAAAACAGCACGAACAAGTGGGAGTCATCCGCACGCCCCCAAAACAAAAACGACTCTACCAAGAGGTAGCTTGGTCTCTTCCCATCGGGGCCAACAAAAAGGTTAAAGGAGTTACAGTAATGGTGGAACCCCGCAAGGACCCAGTGGTGCCAGGGGAGTAACTAGTCACCTGCACCTTGTCCAAGGTACACAAAGGCAGTGTTGGTCATCTTACTTTAAAAAAGTAATTAGTTAAGTTACAAATTACTTCTCCCAAAAAGTAATTGTGTTAGTAACTCAGTTACTACATTGGAAAAGTAATTAGTTACGCAGCAAAGTAACTTTTTTTTTTAAATATTCTATACGTGTAACTAAGGGGCGGGGGTCTAGTATTACTGTAACCAAGGGGCACATTTATTATTATTGTTATATATCGTGTAACCAAGGGGCTGCTCTATTATTCCTCTTACCAAGGGGCAGATCTGTTATAGCGTGTAATCAAGGGGCGGGTCTATTATTATTATATCGTGTAAGGGGCGGATGGCTACAGAAGAGGGCGAATGTTAAATTAATGGGCAGAGCTCGATATATAACAATAAATGCGCCCCTTGGTTACAGTAATACTAGACCCGCCCCTTACTTACACGATAGACGCCCCTTGCAGAGTAGCACGAGCATCAGGAGCGTGCGGCATCGCCTCGTACAATTACATGTTAACTGCACCTGCGCGGTGTAGAGTTCACTCAGAGCTGTTTAGGTTCGGCAATTTTCGGAAGCTCCGTAGTCCTTCGTACTGCGCAAGCCCTGCGCCTGCGCAGTACAGGGGGGTCCTTATCCGGCGGGGGAACTTTTTTGGCAGGACACCGGAATTACACTACTGCCATCTAGTGGCGGTAGATGTAATTGGGGTAACTAAGCCAAAGTAATGGGAACTGAGTTACCATGAGGGGAAAAGTAATCAGTTAGATTACTCGTTACCCTCTAAAGTAACTGCGATAGGTAACTCAGTTTATTTTAACTCAGTTACTTACATCACTGGTCCCATGCACCTTGTCCAAGGTACACAAAGGAAAGACTTTGGTGCAGCGATCAACCTGGGGACAACCCCAGTTTCTATCCCTAACCATACCACCTTAGTAGACCTGTACGTAGTGCCCTGTCACTGGATCTCAGGGGCTCAACCCAGAGTAGAGGCCATTTGTGCTCCGCTACAAGCAGCCATGTCCTCATTGGACGAGACACAATACAAGATACTGTTGGAAGAGCTGGACATCCCCTCACACAGGACTATCCTGCACTGCAACAAAGGCTGCTTTAACAACTGCTTGAAAAGCATCTACTGATTTTTGCTGCTAGCCCCAAAGACTATGGCTTCACTGAGGCCATCAATCACCCAATCCATATGGGGGAAGCTCCACCTATTCGAGAGTGATACCATCATATTCCCCAAACTTTATGGCAGGAGGTCAACATGTTACAGAGCAGGGTGATTGAAGAAAGTCGTAGCGCATGGGCTGCTCTTATGGTTTTGATGCGAAAGAAAAGGCGGTTTTGCGGTTTTGCATAGACTACTGCAACTTAAATGCTTGCAAAGCGATTCTCTGTCTCGTGGCTGTAGCATTTTTATTCACTGGGGCTTCACCGCATCTGCAAGCCAAATGCTCGGCTCGCTGTTGTGGCCTGGTCCTGCAATCTAAAATTGCAGTTCAACTGAAAGATAAACATATAAAAAAACAACAACTGGCGTTTAGCAGGCGGCGCCTCCTGAACGTCTTTCAGCTGCTTCAATACCCCCTCTGACAAGTAATCCACATTGAATCACTTTTTAGAAAGCAGTAAGCAGCACCGCTAATGTGAAAGAAGCTTTAGGCATGCTATGAGCATTGGAACACATAACGAACCTAAAGTGCGGTTTTCTCAAAATTGACTGCAAAAGTGGAATCACGCTTTAAGGATCTACATCGAAATTTGATAAAGTCTTCATCACATAATATAGTTGCCCTGAAAGAGATTCAATTTTTTTTTTCACATCAAAGTCATATACACAGGAATAACTCAGGATGTGTAATAATCAGTGGCGTCGCTAGGGGGTGGCTTTTGGGGCTAGAGCCCCGAATCTTGGGCCCATAGCCCCGAGTCTCTGCAGGGGTTCACAAGGGGAGGGGAGGCTCTCTGGGGACCCTGATGTAAGTGGGGGGCTCTCTGGGGACTCTGATTTTAAGGAGGCGGCCCTTTGGGGACCCTGATTTAAGGGGGGCTCTCTGGGGACCCTAATGTAAGTGAGGCTCTTTAGGAACCCTGATGTAAGGGGGGGCTCTCTGGGGACCCTAATGTAAGTGAGGCTCTTTAGGAACCCTGATGTAAGGGGGGGCTCTCTGGGGAGGCTCTCTGGGGACCCTAATGTAAGTGAGGCTCTTTAGGAACCCTGATGTAAGTGGGGGGCTCTCTGGGGACCCTTATGCAAGGGGGGGCTCTCTGGGGACCCTTATGCAAGGGGGAGGCTCTGGGGACTCTGATGTAAGGAGGAGGCTCTCTGGGGACCCTGATGTAAGGGGGCTCTCTGGGGACCCTGATGTAAGTGGGGGGGGGCTCTCTGGAGATATACACACACACATATATTACTGTATATACATGTGTATGCCCGCCCAAGCATATAACTTTCTTTACTACGCTGCTATGGGCTCCAGCCCCAGATCTTGTAGACCTAGCAACGCCCCTGGTAATAATTAATAATTCACTATAGTTTCCATTTATTGCACCATTTTGACCTTTTGTGAAGTGTTTTACAGGAGTTGTCAAAAATAATTTCTGCAACAAATACAACATTGAGCCACGGAGGTCCGTCATTTACAGTCTTCCATTTGTGTCTTATTGAAGGGAAAAAAATGTTTGCATGTATTCAATAGACAGACCATAGCTGTACAAAATGGGATCTGATCGATTATTATAGCTACTGCTCTGGGTAGATGAGTGAACTGGGGGTGAAGAGCTTCACTTCAAGTTTCTTTATTTTAAACATCTTCAATATTACTCCAAATTAGGGCCCCAGCACCACATTGGGGCCCCAGGGCCATGTCCGTCCAGATTTTACTCGAGTTGCAGCATCACTGATGGGGGCTTCTGATGTAAAAGAGGAACTCTGATGGAAGATGGTTAGGGGATCTGATGAGATGGGGGGTTTCTGATCAGAAAGGAGGGACTCTGATGTAAAGTAGAGGACTCTGAGGTGGAAGGGGGACTTTAATGTGAAGCAAGGGACTCTAAAGTGGAGGGGGGGGGGGGCTCTGATGTGAAAGGAGGAACTCTGATGTGAACATTGGTTTCTGATGTGAAAGAGGGGATTCTAATGTGGAGGGGAGGAACACGGATGTGAAAAGGGGGACTCTACTATAAAAGGAGGCTTCTGCTGTGAAAGGGGACCTCTAAAGTGACGGGAGTGGGGGGGTGGGGGTTAATATTAAAGGGGGCTTCTGATGTGGAATTGAGGGGGGGGGCTCTGATGTGAAAGGAAGGACTGTGATGTGAGTAGGGGCTTCTGATGTGAAAGGAGACTTCTGATGTTAAAGTGGGGACTCCTATGTAAAAGGGGGGACTTTGATGTGGAGGGGAAACTCTAATGTAAAAGGGCACTTCCGTTGTAAAAGAGGCTCAGATGTGAATAGATGGGCTCTGATGTGGAGTGGGGGAGGCTTTGATGTGAAAGGAGGGACTCTGATGTTGAGGGGGGCTTTGATGTGGAGTGGGAAACTCTGATGTGAATGGGGGGACTATGATGTAAAAGGGCACTTCTGTGGTAAAAGGCTGGACTCTGAAGGGAATAGATGGCTTTTGAAGTGGAGGGGGCGGGGGGGGGGGGGGGGGTTGATATGAATAGAGGGACTCTGATGTAAACAGAAGCTTCTGATGTGAAAGGGAGGACTCAGATATGAAAGGGGCTTCTGATGTGGAAAGGCACTTCTGTGGTAAAAGGGGGGACTCTGAAGTGAACAGATGGGCTCTGATGTGGAGTGGGGGAGGCATTGATGTGAAAGAAGGGACTCTGATGTGAAAGGGGGGACGCAGATATGAAAATGGGCTTCTGGTGTGAAAGGGCACTTACGCTGTAAAAGGGGGGACTCTGAAGTGAATAGATAAGTAATAGAAGGGCTCTGATGTGGAGGAGGGCTCTGATATGAAAAAGACTCTGATGTGGAGGGGGGAACTCTAATGTAAAAGGGCACTTATGTAGTAAAATGGGGGACTCTGAAGTGAATAGATAGGTTCTGATGTGGGGGGGGGGCTCTAATGTGAAAGGAAGAACTCTGATGTGGAGGGGCTTTGATGTGAATGGAGAGACTCCGATGTGATTGGAGGCTTCTGATGTGATAGGGGTCACTCAAATATGAAAGGGGGCTTTTGATGTGAAAATGAACCTCTGATATGAAAGGGGTACTCTGATGTTTAAGGGCACTTCTGTTGTAAAAGGGGGGACTCTGAAATAAATAGATGGGTTCTGATGTGGAGGTGGGTCTTTCATGTGAAAGGAGGGACTCTGATGTGAATGGGGGCTTCTGATGGGAAAGGGAGGACTCAGATATGAAAGGGCACTTCTAAAAAAAGGGGGGGGGGGGGGGACTTTGATGTGAATATATGGGCTCTGATGTGGAGTGGGGGAGGCTTTGATGTGAAAGTAGGGACTCTGATGTGTAAGGGGGGACTATAAGGTGAAAGGGCACTTCTGTGGTAAAAGGGGGGACTCTGAAGTGAATATGTGGGTTCTGATGTGGAGGGGGGCTTTGATGTGAAAGGAGGGACCCTGCCGTGGAGGGGTGGGGGGGGTGGTATTTATGTTAATAGAAGGACTCTGTGAATGGGGGCTTCTGATGTGAATGGGGAACTCTGATGTGAAAGGGAGGACTCAGATATGAAAGGGTGGGCTTTTGACGTGAAAGGGCACTTCTGTGATAAAAGGGGGGACTCTGAAGTGAATAGATGGGTTCTGATGTGGAGGGGGCTTTCATGTGAATGTGGGCTTCTGATGTGAAAAGGCACTTTTGTGGTAAAAGGGGGACTCTGAAGTGAATAGATGGGCTCTGGTGTGAAGTGGGGGAGGCTTTGATGTGGAAGGGGGGACTCTGATGTGAAAGGGCACTTACGTTATAAAAGGGGGGCTCTGAAGTGAATAGATGGGTTCCAATGTGGAAGGTGGGGGGGGGGACTTTGATGTGAAAGGAGAGACTCTGATGTGAATGGGGGCTTCTGATGTGAAAGGGAGGACTCAGATATCAAAATGGGCTTGTGATGTGATAGGGCACTTACTTTGTAAAAGGGGGGACTCTGAAGCGAATAGGTAAGTAATAGATGGGCTCTGATGTGGAGGGGGCTCTGATGTGAAAAGAGGGACTCTGATGTAAAAGGGCCCTTCTGTGGTAAAACGGGGGACTCTGAAGTGAATAGATGGGTTCTGATGTGGGGGAGGGGGCTCTGATGTGAAAGAAAGAACTCTGATGTGGAGGGGGGAGGCTTTTATGTGAAAGGGGGGACTCTGATGAGAACGGGGGCTTTTGATGTCAAAGGGAGGATTGTGATGCGAAAGGGGTGACAGATATGAAAGGGGGCTCCTGATGTGAAAAGGGACCTCCGATGTGAAAGGGCACTTCCATTGTAAAAGGGGGGACTCTGAAGTGAATAGATGGGCTCTAATGCGGGTGGGGTAGGCTTTGATGTGAAAAGAGAGACTCTAATGTGAAAGGGCAATTCCGTTGTTGTGAAAGGGGGGCTCTGAAGTGCATAGATAGGTTGTTATGTGGAGGGGGGGCTTTGATGTGAAAGGAGGGACTCTGATATTAAAGGGGGGACTTTGATTTGGAGGGGGACCTCTGATGTGAAAGGGGGGACTCTGAAGTGAATAGATGGGCTCTGATGCCGGGTGGGGAGGCTTTTATGTGAAAGGAGAGACTCTGATGTGAAAGGGCACTTCTGTGGTAAGGGGGGGTTGGGCTCTGAAGTGAATAGATGGTCTCTGATGTGGAGGGGGGCTCTGATGTAAAAAGAGGGACTCTGATGTGGAGAGGAGAACTCTGATGTGGAAGGGGGACTCTGATGTGAAAGGGAGGACTTTTATGTGAAAGGGCACTTCTGTGGTAAAGGGGGGGGGGGACTCTGAAGTGAATAGATGTGCTCTGATGGGGAGAGGCTCTGATGTGGATGGGGGGCTTAGATGTGAAAGGAGGGACTCTGATGTGAAAGGGAGGGGCCCTGATGTGGATGGTGGTGGGGGCTTAGATGTGAAAGTGGGGACTTTGATGTGAAAAGGAAGACTTTGATGTGAAAGGGCACTTCTGTGATAAAAGGGGGGACTCTGAAGTGAAAAGATGGGCTCTGATGTGGAGGTTGGGAGGCTTTGATGTGAAAGGAGGGACTCTGATGTGAAAACGACTCTGATGTGAAGTTAATTTTTGCAGAGTCTTTATTCAATTATTTCAATTTTAATCTTTCATTTACAGGCAGTCCCTGTGTTACATACATCCGACTTACATATGACTCGTCATAGGCGTGTGCACAGGGTTTGCTGGATGTGCCTGGGCACTCCCTAATCACCTGGTGCGCATTAGCATTATTGCTGTGTGTAGCAGTGGGGAGATGGGAAAAATGTATGTAGTTTCCATATCTTCAGCGACACCTACTGGCCATGATGCGTTTTTTTTTCCCTGATTGAGGTATTTATGAAAAGAAAAAAAAAAACACATTATGGCCACTAGGTGGTGCTGATGATATAGGAACTGCATACATTAGAGAAAATACGGCGACTTTCGTTCCAGATAGGCAGATGTTTGTCACATCCACACAACAATGTTTTTTTTTTATACAGACCCCTATGAATCAACCTTCACATTTAAAACACAATGCACTCGCTGGGTGGCTGATATCTTATCTCAGCAGTTGTTGAGAAGTGAGGGAGAATAAATGTAGTGAGTAATCGACTCTGCACTTGTTAGGCAATCTCTAGATTTCTTACATTTAGCGCAGTAATAAAAATGTATAAAAGCTAGCATGTAAAAATCATCCAAAATTAATTTAAATAAAATATAAAGCGTGAACAAAGGCAAAACTTCATTTTTATACAATTCCGACGCATAAAGTTCCACGCATGCTCGTAATCAAGCAGAAGAGCCGCACTGGCTATTGAACTTCATCTTTCTCGGCTCGTCGTACGTGTTGTACATCACCACGTTCTTGACGTTCGGAAATTTCCGACCAACTTTGTGTGAACGTGTGTATGCAAGACAAATTTGAGCCAACATCCGTCGGAAAAAAAACATGGATTTTGTTGTTGGAAAATCCTATCGTGTGTACAGGGCATTAGAATTCTTTTTTAAAGCGGTTCTGCACTCTGAAAAAAAAATTTTTTTTTTAGGATGTAATATAAAGTGTGCTTACCTTTATTAGGGGACTCACCTGTTCCATCTTCCATCTCGATCGCCGCCGGTTTTCGTCCGATGAAGTTCCTCGTCTTCTTCTTTAGTGCTGGGGGCCATCTTGCCTGTGGGCATGTGAAACACCCACAGGAACTTTAGATGGCCCAGCATGCACTGCCGTTACTCGCGCGTGCGCAGTAACGGCTCATCTGCCGAGATCTCACGAGATTTCGGCAGATGCGGCCGAAATCTCGGGAGATTTCGGAAGATGTGGCCGAAATCTCGCGAGATTTCGGAAGATGCCCGCACTGACTCCTGGGATCAATGACACCAGATCCCAGGAGACAGTGCGGCGTGACGACGATCGACGCAAGACCCCGCCCGCCGCCGCAGAGGGAGAAGACCGGAAGTCTTCAATTACAAGGTAAGTAAAAAAAAAAAAAAAAAAAAACATTTCATTTAGTACTCTTTGCCTGATTTGGAAGGCAAAGAGATTTACTAAATGAAATGAGTGCAGAACCGCTTTAAGTAACAAGCATATCATACTTACCTCCACTGTGCAGCTCGTTTTGCACAGAGTGGCCCTGTACCTCGTCTTCTGGGGTCCCCCGGACATGCTCGTGGCTCCTCCCCACACCAGATAACCCCCTAGGAGAAACGCTCTCCCAGGGGGGTTACCTTGCGGGCGCGCTCCCGAGTCCAGCATTCGGAGTCCATAGTATGTCTCGTCCCCGCCCCACAGTGCCCACGTCATTGGATTTGATTGACAGCAACGGGAGCCAATGGCTGCGCTTCTATCAAGCTATCCTATCAAGAGCAGAGAAACCAGAGTAGAGAGAGAGCGCGTCCCCGCCGGGTCAAGTTCCAGGGCTCAGGTAAGTAAAACGGGGGGCTGGGAGGTCGGTCACTGACAGGTGTTTTTTTCACCTTAATGCATAAGATGCATTAAGGTAAAAAACACAACGGTTTACAACCCCTTTAAGGTAACTACTGCAAACATCATAAAAAATATTGCACAGACTAAAAACATACAATAGGCTTCCCTTTAACCACTTGCCGACCGCCGCACACCGATATACGTCGGCACAATGGCAGCGGTGGGCAAATGGGCGTACCTGTACGTCCCCTTTAATTTGCGGGGGTTGGGGGCACACGCGCTCCCACCATGTACAGCGTGACCATGCCCGCGGGTCCTGCGGACTCGATGTCCACCTGTGTCCCGCGATCATGTCATAGAGAGGCAGAACGGGGAGATGCCTATGTAAACAAGGCATTTCCCCGTTCTTCCTAGTGACATGACAGCGATCACTGCTCTCTGTCATCGGGAGCAGTGATCACTGTCATGTCAGTGGAAGCCCATCCCCCCCACAGTTAGAATCACTCCCTGGGACACACTTAACCCCTTGGTCGCCCCCTAGTGTTTAAAGCCCTTCCCTGCCAGTGTCATTTACAGTAATCAGTGCATTTTTATAGCACTGATCGCTGTATAAATGACAAAAAATTGTCTCAAAACTGTTGAATGTGTCCGCCATAATGTCGCAGTCACTATAAAAATCGCAGATCGCCGCCATAACTAATAAAAAAAAATTGATAATAAAAATGCCATAAATCTATCCCCTATTTTGTAGACGCTAAAACTTTTGTGCAAGCCAATCAATATACGCTTATTGTGATTTTTTTAGCAAAAATATGTAGAATAATACGTATCGGCCTAAACTAAGGAAAAAAAAAATTTTTTTTTATATATTTTTGGGGATATTTATTATAGCAAGAAGTAAAAAATATTGCTTTTTTTTTTCAAAATTGTTGCTCTTTTTTTGTTTATATCGCAAAAAATAAAAACCACAGAGGTGATCAAATACCACCAAAAGAAAGATCTATTTGTGGGGAAAAAAGGAAGTCAATTTTGTTTGGGTGCAATGTCGCACGACTGCGCAATTGTCAGTTAAAGCGACGCAGTGCCGAATCGTGAAAAGTGCTCTGGTCAGGAAGGGGGTAAATCTTTCTGGGGCTGAAGTGGTTAAAGGGGTGTTTTAATACTGACATGCATTTTTTTCTTTGACCCCTAGGAAGCGCTAGATGTGCAGTATTAATAAAAAATAAATATTAAAAAAGGAAAAAATAAAAATAAAAAATACAAAGCAACAAGATATTTAGGTAAAACAAAACTCACATGTTTTGACAGCTTGAAATTAATGAAATGCAGATTGCCTACAGAGAGACCTTTGTCTGGTAAACACCAGTGCCAAGATGGAGCACTCAGAGCTTGTTCCTGGCACTCCCTGGAGCTTAGCGCAGAGGCTTGGCATAGACCTGCACAGCTGAATACAGACAAGTGTTTGGCATCCCACCATGGTAAGATGGAAATGGACTTCAGCTTTTGTGAGGGTCAGTGCTTTCCTCATCGAGTTTGTAATAGAAGCTCAATTGGAACCGTAAGGCCATTACATGTTCATGCTCATAATTATGAGCAACGGCTCAATACAGAACGGCATTAGCGCAGGCGCAAACATATTGGCGCGTGCACAAGAAGAATTGTGCATATGCACATGTGCGTTATGAATGGTCTTCAGCTAGTTCCTGTTTTACCTGTGCCTTGACTTGCTATATCTGCCTACTAGGGTTGCCGCCTCATCACTTTAAAACCGAACACATAGTAATGAATTAATTCTTTGGCTGATTAACTGCTTAAGGACCAGCTGCTGCAGTTATACTGTGGCAGGTTGGCTCCCCTGCGCGAATTGCTGTACCTGTACGGCGGCTCGCATAGTTGCGGGCGCACGCAGTCGCACTCGATGTCTGCCGGCGGCCCACGATCGCCTAATACAGAGGCAGAATGGTGATCTGCCTTTCTAAACAAGTGATCGGGAACAGTGATCTCTGTCATGTCCCAGGCAGCCCATCTCCCACACAGTTAGAACACACCCAGGGAACAGTTAGCCCCTTGATCGCCACCTAGTGTTAACCCCTTCCCAGCCATTGTCCTTTTTACATTAATCAGTGCATTTTTATAGCACTGATCAATGTAATAATGTCACTGGTCCCCAAAAAGTGTCATTTGGGGTCAGATTTGTCCGCTGCAATGTTGCAGTCCCGCTAAAAATTGCAAAAAAAAATAAAAAATTGACTCTCTTTGTTTGTTTATAGCGCAAAAGAAAAAGAAAGTTCTATTTGGGAAAAAAAGGATGTCAATTTTTTTGGGGTAGAACGCCACACAACCGTGCAATTGTCAGTTAAAGCGACGCAGTGCCGTATCACAAAAAATGGTCATTAGAGGGGAAAATCCTTCTGGTCCTTAAGTGGTTAAGGTGGTAATTAAACTCACTTGGTGCCATATCAGCATTAAATTAGCCTCAGAACCTGTGTAATTCATATGTGTTCGGGTTTAAAGGGTTGAGGTGGCAACCCTACTGCCTACCCATGCTTGACCCAGCTTGCCCTTGACCAGTCTCTGAATTCCTGCCTGCCTATTGTGACCTTGGCTTGTGCTCTGACTCTGCCCCTGTCTTGTGCTTCTGTGCCTTGCTGCCCCAATTGTGTATCGACTCCAGCCTGTATCCTGACTCTGCTTCCGTCTTATGTTTCTGTACCTTCGCTACCCAGCTGTTGATGACCTTTCGGCTTGTGTCCCGGCTATGCTGCTGTCTGCTGATCAAGCTTAACCATGTTCTAGTTCCTGGTTCCTGCCTGGTGATCCTTAGCCCTCTGCTCCCTGCAAAACCTCAGCTGGCGCTGTCTGTTATACCTTCCCTCGTGCCACTCCGGTCATCACTAGCAGGGGTGTTGGACAAGAGGTGTAAGAGAAGCCCTCTCTACAGCTCAATCTCCACCAGGTAAATGACAGAGTTCTTGTACTAAGTCCTATAGATTTTTTTGCTAAAGAAGAATTCCAGGTATATACCAATGTGGCTATACCAATACCATAGCTGTGGGATGACTTTAGGACAGGGGTATCAAACTTAATTTCATTGCGGGCCACATCAGCATCATGATTGCCCTCAAGGGGTTGGTTGTATCTGTAAGACTATATACATTTATCCAGGGCTTTTTTTCTTAGAGAATAAGTGCAGGAACTCAACCACAGCCCCCTGCCGAACCGCATCGAACAGTGGGTTCGTGCATTATGGAAGTTGACTGCTCATGGCCACCATTAAGAGAATGCTTTGAATTTTCAGAATGAATGCAAAGCATTCTAGGACTAGACGAAGTGGAGAGGCGGCCCGTGACATCACACTCTCCATCTTGTCCAATTAGGGAATGCTTTGCATTCATTGAGTAAATGCAAAGCATTCTCTGAATGGCGCCCAGAAGATGACACGGAAACTAGTAGAGATCACTGAAGTAGTAGTGCCTACTGCAGTAATTTGCAGCTTCTAGAGGGATCCCACAGGTATGGTATATGCATAGTTACAATGGACCAAGCTGGACCAATGTAACTGTGTATAAAATGCCATATCTGGAATTCTTCTTTAACCAGTTTTTGGCCGGCCTATTGTCAAGTGGATGGGACATTCGTTGTTCTGGGTGGACGTCATATGGCCTTGTGTTTCCGCCAGACACAATTGATTAATCAGTGTACCTGCCTGCTGCTGGTACCATGTGATCGCTGTGACCAATCACAGCAGATCACATGACAATTGTAAACAATGGATGGCTTCCTTTCTTGGATGGCTTCCTTGGTCACAGTGATCACACGGTACAGACAGGGCCAATCACAGCTCATATCTACCATGTGATTAGCTGTGGTTAATCACAGCTAATCACAAGAAAACACAGTTAATGAATCAGTTTCATTCATTAAAAATGGTTGCTTATACAAGTGAAATTCACGGGTACAAACAATCATAAACTCAAAAAAAAAAGAAAAATAAATCCTGATCACTTCCCCAGAGTAGTTCAGTGTTACTATGGTAACTTTGTATTACTCAGGTCATAGTGTGTTAAAAAAACTAAAATTAAAAAAAACTAAACTAAAACAATGTAATAAAAAAATATTTAAAACAAATTATTACTTTTTTTTTTTTTTTTACATACTGTCACCAGTCAGTTCCAGTCAATATACACTGATTTGGGTTATTTTCACCAAAGAAATATAGCAGAATATATTCTGTCCTACATTTATGAAGAAAGATTATTTATTTATTTGCAAAATTTTATAACAGAAACGAAGAAAAACATGTTTTTCTTCAAAAGTGTCGTTCTTTTTTTTTTGTTTATTAAGCAAGAGAAAAAAAAAAAACAGCGGTGATTAAATACCACTAACAGAAAGCTCTATTTGTGTAAAAAAAAAATAAAAAATGTCATATGGGTACAGTGTTGCATGACCACGCAATTGTCATTCATAGTGTGACAACTCTAAAAGCTGAAAATTGGCCTGGGCAGTAAGGGGGTGAAAGTGCCCAGTATTGAAGAGGTTAATATATGATGACCTGTCCTCGGGAGTAATGTGTAGCTGGTTTGTAGTAGGATCATCAAAAGTGGTGAGTGTGATAAGGTCAATCCATTCTAGGGCCTTCCTATATAGGTAGAGTGTCATGTTTAAAGGTCATGGTCTTGCATCATTACAATGTAAAGGCAGTAAACTGGGTCAATGACCTTTTTTTATATTCGTGTAGCCTTACGTGAAGTGTGTTTACTACTTAGATGCCAGATGACAAATGAAAGCTGAAATCAGGCCTGCAATAGGAGTGCTTGCTTTGCTAATTGATGAGTAGAAGAGGAAGGACGTACGTGAAATTGAACGAGAGAAAAAAGCTCAGCGTGAGGGATGGCCATGTAGCAATGTTAAAGGATATTATTCTTAAACTGACCCCTACCCACCAGCACCCCCCAAAAATCCTATACTCACCTGTACGTGACCTGCAAGATCAAGATGCTTTGTGGCCCATGGGGAGTAAACACTCCTTTAGCTTTTTCTGGGTATACATGTAAAAACACATTCCTATGAAGAGACCATATATGGTTTAAACACACTAAAGAAGCCCTCTATGTAAGAAAGAATGCAGTATGAGGCTCTCAAAAATGTTTTTGACACAGGTTCTATGTCCTATATGCCCACATTCCCTTTTTTTTATAAATACCACATCAAAAACAATAAGTAGCCATGGATGTTTTGAGGGCGTATAGGCAAAGACACTACCCGTATGAAAACATAATGTTTATTGTACATCATTTTTTTTTTAAATCACATATACTGTCCATTGTGATGGTTCACACATTGTTCATCCAAGCAATTTACATGTGGACTGCGAATGATCTACTTTGATATCAATACGATGGAACCTAATCTTTAAAATCAAAGGCATACATGGTCTGCTAGCGCCAACTACAGCCCCATACACCCGGTCGGATTTTCCGATGGATTCTGTCCTATCGAACAATGTTGTCGGAAATTCCGACCGTGTGTAGGCACCATCGGACATTTTCCATCAGATTGTCCGACAGACAAAGTTGTATCTCCTGCTCTAAAAATTTTCCGACAACAGAGTCCGATCACACCAATTCCGATCGTGTGTAGCGAATTCCGACAGACAAAGTGCCACGCATGCTCAGATCACATTACAAGACCAAAGCTATTGGCTACTAGCCTCTACGTAGTCCCGTCGTAGGCAACAAACGTCACCACGTTCAGAATGATCGGATTTTCCGACAACTTTGTCCGACCGTGTGTATGCAACACCAGTGTCGGACTAAATCCGTCGGACCAAATCCGATGGATTTGGTGGTTGGATTTTCCGACCGTGTGTATGGGGCTTACGTGTGAAGCATCTTTAACCCAGAAGAAGGGCGACAGAGGGCGGTAAAAGGTTATAGAGCATCAGATCCCTACCCTGGGGGCTCCAAGATAAACACACAGCTCTGTGCTGTTCCAATCTCGAACAAAGTAATTCTCCCATTTATAATACCAATCAACTGGTAGTATAATGTTGCTCCCAGTTAGCATACCTCCAGTCTGCTGGGAGTATGCTGACTGGATACATTGGACTTGGTTACTTGGATTTGGATCTATGTGATTGGATTACCCTGGACCCTCTATGGACAATATTATACTACCAGTTGATTGGTAATAAAAATGGCAGAATTACTTTGCTGGAGATTGGAACAGAAAATGTCTGTGTGATTATGACAGCACCCCCAGGGTAGGGATCTGATGCTCTATGATATTTTACCACCCTCTGTCGCTCTTCTTCTGGGTAAAAGATGCAGAGGGATGCAGACAATGCATGCCTTTGATTTTTTAGATTGGGTTCCATTGTATTGGTATCATTCACATGTGCTCCTGAAGAAGATCATTCAAAACTTATTTTTCGTTAGATGAAGCAATGTGTGAACCCTCACAATAGACATGTGTTATATACACGATTAAAAAAAATTGATGTATGATAAACTATAAATATAGTATAGAGTATATGTAGTGTCTTTACCTATATGTTCTCAAAAGTCCATGGCTACTTATTGTTTTTGGTGTTGTCTAGAATATGAAGTTGGCTGGTCGAGTTGCAGTGATGGCTGTGTGGCTCCCGATGGGTTCTAAAGTGGCGATCCAGCAAGAATGTAAATAGACAAGTAAAAGATTTTGGAGGGGTCGGGTGCCGATCCATAAAGACATGGTTTGATGAGTTTGTTGTAAAAAAAAAGTGGCCTGCACCCTGACCTCAACCCTACTAAACACCTTTGGGTTGAGATGAAACACCAAATTTGAGCTTCGCCTTTTCGTCCAATGTCAATACCTGCCCTCTAAAATCGTTTGGCTGAATGGGCAAAACTTTCAATAGGCACAATGCAAAATCTTGTGGAAAACCTTCCCAGAAGAGTGGAGGTTGTAGCCAAAAAAAGGCAGAAGCAAAATAATGGAATGCAAATGGGGTTCTGTCCATAGAGAGAAAAAAGAAGCATGTAGATGTAGGAGGTACGTCAATGGAAAGTGTGGCACTGGTGTTTGTGAGACCCATCTGGGAACTAAGTGGTGTGGACAGGAAGGTACCTGAGCAAGAAAGCTGTCTCTGCCTTGATATGACCACCACTAGAGGAGGCTTTTCATTAGCTTCTTGGCCACCCCATAAGACCAGGTTACATGCCCATGAGACAGGATGGGACATCATACATGGCAGTGGATTCGAAGCTCTCAAATATCTGGAGTTGTTTTGGTCTTTTCTTAAGTCTCTTCTAGTCAACAACATAAAAATCCATCACAGTGTTTGTAATCAGTTAATAGCATGAATGCCTTCTTCTCTTCATTCACGTTTCCAGTGATTTTACACCTTCCGGAAGTCCTAAGGGGATATTTGAAGACGGGGAGATTTCCTACTTGGCATAATTGTTCTATTATCACTGATTACTGATTATCTCCTTGTTAACTCAATGAGCAGGTGTGTCATTAAGATACTCCATTTCCTATTACACTAAACAGTATTTTTTCAAGCATATCACACTTCTTATTAAAAGAATGTGTTGTTTTAAATAACCTTAGAAGCTTTGATCATTCTAATCAAGCATATATACAGTATATACCTTTTATACTTTAGCTAGTTGTAGTTGGATACATTTTTACTGGACCTCATCTACAATGTTGAAGAGGGTTTGAAACATACCCCAAATGTGATAGCCACAACTCGGTCACCTTAATCCTATCGCCGAGTGCCAGGGCAGATGCTGATGTTTTGGACGAAGCTTACCCATACCCCCAAACAATGTTTTTGTGACAGGCACTTTAAGGCACTTGAATAAACCAGATGTGAGAAACACGATGACTACCGTATTTTTATAAATACAATATCATTTTTATCATCACAAGGCAATAAAGGCATTTGTTTCTTAAAACAAAGCTTACTTAAGAATAGTACCTAGTCTTCTATCCAGCTAGCAGGTGGCACTCTGCAACCCCTTTGGACTTTTTTTTCTCTATTTTCTTTCAACCAATCATAAAAAGGCAGTTGTTTGCAGAATTCAATAGCTCAAGCTTATCCCTTATTGGGCACCTCCTTCCAAGGTTACAGTCAGATGAAGCAAGTCTGGAAAAGAGAAGAGCTGATGTCTCTTTAGCTAACTCATGGTGAAAAAAATAACCCCAAACCACTTTGTAGCTTGAGAAAGGCACAGTAAGGCACAATCATTGAGTAGGATAGCTAAGTACTGTAGGTAGCAGGGCTTGCATGTTTGCGGAGCCACTTGCCCTGCACGTGGCGGGTACCTTTCACCATGCACACACTCATCAATGCCTGGGACCAGGCAGGGACCACAGTCGTGTGAAAGTCATACATTATTGTGGTTCCCTCGAATTCTCCTCTGAAAATTACATTCCCGTGTCACTACTCACCGTTGCTTGACATGTGAAGCATTTAGGAGGGACACCACTGAGCCCATTCCCTCTCCACCAGTCCAGCATACCTCTGTCACCTCACTCCCAGTGACATAATGGGGTCCCGCCATGCACATAGCGCAGACCTCATGCCTGCAGATGTTAACTCCTTCCTTCCCATACTATGCGGCAATGATATGGGTCTCCGTAATGTGGTTTGGTCTTGGTTGCTATAGGAGATAGACCGCTGGGGAGGAAGCCAGATCACTGACCCCTCGCTACCAGAGGACCCTTCACCTGCACCAGGTACCACGCTTTATGACCGGCTGCAATGTACCTTGCACTACAGTAGTACTTAGTTGCCTATAGCAACTGCATTACTTCTCCTGATTGACAAGTAGGCCTATTGTAGTGGCTTTACTTCACACTCCACATTTGCTCTACTTTTCTAGTTCTTTCAAATACCAGGAACCAGGCTTAGAACAGTTGATGCAACTTTGAAACGCTTTGGCAATGCAGTCCAGTGTGAACAATTGCAACAGAGTATTCCTTTACTATCTCTTCTTGGCTGCCCAGGCATACCTCCACAAGGTAGTAGTCCATGCTTTGTTTTCCCGAGGAATTGGTAGATCTCTGGACTCTCTGTGCCTCTGATAGACTGCGAGGCGCAGCAGTCCTCCTCCGCAGCAATCACGTCATTCTCTCTCTTGAGCGGGCCGAAGCTCTGGAACCAGAAGCATTTCCCCCTTATTTATGTCACAGGCAGGTAGGCTTGGTCCAAAAAGCCTCGGAACAGCAGCACACGACATTAACTCTTTACCTAGCATGGGCCAGCCAACTGTCTAGCTAACATACTGTAGACAACCTGCCTACATGCATATTTAATGATAGCATACCTCTGCCACCTCACTCCCCATAACAGAATCGTGTCCCTCTGTGCACCTAGCATGGACTTCATGCATGCACATATTAACTCCTTCCTTTCCGTATCGTGCAGCCAGGCTATGAGTCTCTGTAACGCAGGTTCCATACCGTGTGCTCCGGGAGACTGACCGCTGGGGAGGACCCATCACCTGCACCAGGTATCACACTTTATGACCAGCTGCGATGTACCTTGCACTAGTACTTGGTTACTCATAGCAACTGCATTACTTCTGCTTGACTTGCCAAGTAGACCTTTTGTAGTGGCTTTACTTCATACCCGATATTCGCTCTACTGAATCTAGTTCTTTCATATGCCAGAAACCATCATGCACCCCTTTAAATAACTTCAGACCAGGCTTAGAACAGTTGATGCAACTTTTACTGAAACGCTTTGGCAATGCAGTACAATGAGAACAATTACACTAGAGTAGTTCCTGACTATGTCTACTTGGCTGCCCAGGCATACCTCCAAAAGGTAGTAGTCCATGCTTTTTGTTCACCAGGAATTGGTAGATCTCCGGACTCTCGGTTTCTCGGATTGATGGATTGCAAGGTGCAGCAGTCCTCCTCCTCAGCAACCTGTCATTCTTTCTCTTGAGCAGGTCGAAGCTCCAAAACCCGACTTCCCCCTTATTTATGTCACAGGCAGGTAGGCTGGGTCCAAAAAGCCTGGGAGCAGCAGCACAACATTAAACCCTTCCCCTGTCTGGGCCAACCAACTCTCTAGCTAAGCTAATATACTGTAGGCAACCTGCCCACATGCATATGTAATGAGCAAATATGGCTGCCCCGGCATACATGTAAAATTACAAACTATAAACAGAAACAAGCATTTAAAACATTGATGTACACTGGTAAAATTTACATTGAGCTAATCTCATTCGCATTTATATCTATAAAACATGTTAAAAATAGAAATCGTAGGCTGCGTCTCATTTATCTTGCTATCAGAAATTTTTTTTTCTTTATAAATGAAAGCAAGCACTTAAAGATATCTTGTCTTGTAGAACATTCATCAAGGTCTCTTGTGTTCGTTTCCAAATTAAATATAATTAACTTGATGTTATTATGAATGCATTTAGAGTTCATGCTCATTGCCTTTGTTTCAGGAGATATTTCTGAGCTGGTTGGAAATGGCATTGTGTGACATGGCGTGCATGCAATTTTTAGGCATTCCTAAGGAACAGCCGCAAAGTTCATTCTATCTGAGCTTTTATTTGTATTCCCATAATTCATTTTCAGAGAGTGATGCCTCTTTGCGGTACTCAAATATCACTTTTCTTCTCGCTCTGCTGGAAAAAGAAAATGTTCCGTAGAATAAAAAACGGACATAATTGAAGTCTAGGGGCTGTGTTTTAACAAGGCAGACAAGCAATTTGCCTGTTTTGTTTTTCACAGTTATTCTAGCAGCTGTCAATAGCATTCGGAAAAAGCAAAACCAATCTTTCCTTTAGATTAGAACGCCAAGAAGAGGACAGTATACACGTGTGGGTGGGGCCAGGCGTTTACTACCCAGAGAGGAGAGTGCACATGTGGACCAAGGATTGCAGTCAGATGTTAGACCCGTTAAATTTAGGCACCAGAGCTAAGGTCGCTTCTAATGGCACCATGGAGGCCCCCAACCCCTGACCATGCCAACCGTTGAGTGGGGCATTCCCTGCCAACTACGCCAAGTGTTTGGTACCCAGAGCGGAGAGAATGCACAGGGAGACCAAGGATTGCAGTAACAATTATTAACATAAAAGTTCCAACAAGGTGGTGACAGCGTATGTGTAGTAGACATGTGCACAACAAAAAAATTTGTTTATTTTCGTTTCGTTTTTTTAGTTTCCGTTGATTCGTAACGATTCGTAAATTCGTACGTCGTCAGTGTTCGTATTCGTAACGATTCGTACATTCGTAAGACGTCGGTGTTCGCATTCGTAACGATTCGTACATTCGTAAGAGTTATTTTTTCGTTGATTCGTTTTTTCGTTAGTTTAATTTTCGTTTATTCGAAATTCAGACGCATTCGTATTTATTCGTACATTCGTAGATTCGTAATCGGAGCATAATTCATAATTTTATGTAATGTGTATGCTATTATTACATTTTAAGAGACACAGAAAATTAACGAATCTAAAAAAAAAGTTACGAATGTACGAATTTTTTCGTTCAATCCATTCGAAGCACGTTAAGCAGCGCCATTGTAAGAGACACGGAAAATTACGAATCGAAAAAAAAAAAAAGTTACGAATTTACAAATTTTTTTGTTCAATCCATTCGAGGCACGTTAAGCAGCACCATTGTAACGCCCCATACACACGCGCGGATTATCCGAGGACCAGGTACGTCGGATCATGTCCGTCGTACTTTGTCCGATGTTGGTTTTGCGTACCCACGGTCGGACATTCTGAACGTGGTGACGTTTGTTGCCTACGACGGGACTACGTAGAGGCTAGTAGCCAATAGCTTTTGTCTTGTAATGTGATCTGAGCATGCGTAGCACTTTGTCCGTCGGAATTCGCTACACACGATCGGATTTGGTGTGATCGGACTTTGCTGTCAAAAAATCTATCCAGCAGGAGATAGGACTTTGTCCGTCAGACAATCCGATGGAAACTGTCCAATGGTGCCTACACATGGTCGGAATTTCCGACAACATTGTCTGATAGGACAGAATCCATTGGAAAATCCGACCGTGTGTATGGGGCTTAAGGGACACGGAAAATTACCAATTCAACAAAAAAAAAAAGTTACGAATGTACAAATTTTTTCGTTCATTTTCGTTGTTCCTGTTTTCGTTTTTCGGATTTTCTTCATTCGTACATTCGTTGTTTCTAATTAGTTTTTTTCGGATTTTCGTTGTTTTTCGGATTCGTTCGATTCGAACGATTCGTTAATCGGATCCGTTCGATTCGAGCGATTCGTTATTCGTTAAAATCTTTAGCGAATCATTCGTTCATTCGTACAAAAACGAACGAACGAAAATAACGGAAAAAAAAGGAAGAACGAAAAAAAAAGGAACGAATTACACATGTCTAATGTGTAGCATGGCCGAACTGGCATGGCAGCACCTACAGAAAGTTCACAGAGAATTCCTAAAAGCAACTTATGGTGCCAGCAACATCTGACAGAGGAGGTGGCTGGAAGGCGGTCTGGCAACAAGGCACCTGGATGCAGAAGGGCTCCTAGTTGGTGGCACGGGCGAGCAGTCCCTTCTGTCACGTACCTGGTGATGGAGCCTGATGTGGAGAGGAAGGCAATCATTTACACCTCCAGCTCAGTACCCCTGATAAAGACACAGGAGGCACAAGAGCCTGGAGTGGCATGAGCGCCTGGCAGTTCTGGTGATGGTGGTTGCAGATGAAAGGTCCATGCACACTTGGATGCAGGCTTGATCGTGATGCAGGGCAGCAGGCTGGAAGACAGTCAGTAGGCACTTGGCAGCTGGCAGGTCACAGGCAGTAAGCACTCGGCAGGCCAGGAGGTGGCAAACAGCAGGTACTTGTCAGGCTGCAGGTTTAGGGATGGCCTCCACTGGCTGGACACAGAGCAGGTTCAGGCAAGCCCGGCCAGTAACAACACAAGGCTCTCTACTGACAGCAGCGATGTGTTTTTTTTTTCTCCCTGCAAAGGAGACTTTTCAGGGAGAAAAAAACTCCACATTGCTTAGTAAAAACAGCACACAGTAAACTTTGTTAAAAATTTTTTTTTTTTCATTTTGGATAGAGAAAGTGTGGGTTATAACCCCTGTAAGATTTATTTTTGCTATCTTTGTCCCATTGGGGAGATTTACCTTCACTTCCTGTCCCATAGCCAAACAGGAAGTAAGAGGAAATCCCTGCTTAACGGAATCTCTTGGGGACCCCCAGTTCCCCTAAACTAGGGTCCCCATTGGAAGATGCCCTCTTTATTACTTTTCTGTGGACAACCCAAAATGTGGGATTTTCTTTTACTTTTACTCAATGATAATGGTAAACAGGACAAATAGAGAGGGTGAATCTCCCTAATGGGAAACAGACAGCAATAAAAACTGAGAGTGATTCTAATCCATCTCCAAAAAAGGTTTTGCCCTGCTCCTTTAAGCATACAGTTAACCCCTTGATTGCCCCTAATTGGTAACCCCTTCCCAGCCAGTGTCATTATTACAGTGACAGTGTATATCAGTGATGGCGAACCTTTTTGAGCCCGAGTGCCCAAACTGAAATAAATACATTGGTTTTGTGTTGCAAAGTGCCAACACGGCAATTCGCGCACGAGAGAAAGAGAGAGGGGCAGAGAGAGAGAGAGGGGCAGAGATATGCTGAAAGAGAGAGGGGACAGAGAGAGGGAGAGGGGCTGAGAGAGAGGGGGGCAGAGAGAGAGAGGGGTGTGAGAGATATGCTGAGAGAGAGGGGGAACAGAGAGAGGGAGGGGGGCTGAGAGAGAGGGAGGGGGGACAGAGAGAGAGGGGTGTGAGAGAGATGCTGAGAGAGGGGGAACAGAGAGGGAGGGGGCTGAGAGAGAGGGAGGGGGACAGAGAGAGAGGGGTGTGAGAGAGATGCTGAGAGAGGGGGAACAGAGAGAGGGAGGGGGGCTGAGAGAGAGGGAGAGGGGCTGAGAGGGGGCAGAGAGAGAAAGGGGTGTGAGAGATATGCTGAAAGAGAGAGGGAACAGAGAGAGGGAGGGGGGATGAGAGAGAGAGGAGGGGGGGGGTGTGAGAGAGATGCTGAGAGAGAGGGGCAACAGAGAGAAGGAGAGGGGCTGAGAGAGAGGGGTGTTAGAGAAATGCTGAGAGAGAGGGGGAACAGAGAGAGGGAAGGGGGACAGAGAGAGAGAAGGTGGACAGAGAGAGAGAGAGAAGAGGGACAGAGAGAGAGGGGTGCGAGAGGGGTGAGCTGAGAGAGAGGGGGAACAGAGAGAGGAGGACACAAAGAGGGGGGGCTGAAAGAGAGGGATGGGGGCTGAGAGGAAAGAGACACCTCTAGCTCTGTCCTGGACCCTCTTGTGTGCCCACAGAAATGGCTCTGCGTGCCAGCTGTGGCACGCGTGCCATAGGTTCGCCATCACAGATTTCAGTGTCAATTCTCCCCATTTACTGCTACAGGATGGCCACGCTGTGCAGAATCACGTATGTGTATATATATACAGTGCCGATCCTGACCTCCCTGGGGCCCTAAGCAAAATTCTGCTAAGGGGCCCTCTACTTGACCCATCATGCCGTGAGCTATGTAAACTATTTGCCATTGCCACACAGTCACACCTGACACTTCAGTGCTCCCAAAACAATCCTCCCTCCTTTAAACAAAACAGTCAAAGAATAAGTACAACAATATAGAACAGAATGAGGTCCCCAGAGAGCCCCCCTTACATCAGGGTCCTCAGAGAGCCCCCTCCTTACACCAAGGTCCCCAGAGAGCCCCCCTTACACAAGGGTCCCCAGAGAGCCCCCCTTAAATCAGTGTCCTCAGAGAGTCTCCCACTACACCAAGGTCCCCAGTGAGCCCCCCTTACACAAGGGTCCCCAGAGAGCCCCCCGTTAAATCAGTGTCCTCAGAGAGTCTCCCCTTACATCAGGGTCCCCAGAGAGCCTCCCCCTACATCAGGGTCCCCAGAGAGCCTCCCCCTACATCAGGGTCCCCAGAGAGCCTCCCCCTACATTAGGGTCCCCAGAGAGCCTCCCCCTACATTAGGGTCCCCAGAGAGCCTCCCCCTACATTAGGGTCCCCAGAGAGCCTCCCCTTACATCAGGGGCCCCAGCGACCCCCCCCTTACATCAGGGGCCCCAGAGAGCCTCCCCCTACATTAGGTTTCCCAGAGAGCCTCCCCTTACATTAGAGTCTCCAGAGAGCCTCCCCTTACATCAGGGTCCCCAGAAAGCCCCTCCTTACATCAGGGTCCCCAGAGAGCACCCTTACATCAGTGTCCTCAGAGAGCCCCTCCTTACATCAGGGTCCACAGTGAGCCTCCCTACTTAGATCAGGGTCCCCAGAGGGTATCCCCCTACATCAGGGTCCTCAGAGAGCCTCCCCTTACACCAGGGTCCCCAGAGAGCCTCCCCTTACACCAGGCTCCCCAGAGAGCCCCTCCTTACATCAGGGTCCTCAGAGAGCCCCTTCTTACATCAGGGTCCCCAGAGAGCCCCCTTACACCAGGGTCCCCAGAGAGCCCCCCCTTACACCAGGGTCCCCAGAGAGCCCCCCCTTACACCAGGGTCCCAAGAGAGCCTCCCCTTACATTAGTGTCCAAAGAGAGCCTTCGCTCTTAAATTAGTATCCCCAGAGAGCCCCTCCTTACACAGGGTCCCCAGAGAGCCCCCCCTCTGACATTAGTGTCCCCAGGGGGCCCCCTCTTACATCAGTGTCCCCAGGGGGCCCCGTCCTTACATCAGTGTCCCCAGAGGGCCCCGTCCTTACATCAGTGTCCCCAGAGGGCCCCGTCCTTACATCAGTGTCCCCAGAGGGCCCCGTCCTTACATCAGTGTCCCCAGAGGGCCCCGTCCTTACATCAGTGTCCCCAGAGAGCCCCCCCTCTTACATTTGGGCCCCCAAACAGCTGACTTCCCCCCTTGCAGAGGTTCCCCTGTACCTGGCTGGTGGAGGTGGGAGGCAGCGATCGGCAGCTATATGGTGTCCACAGGCAGGGGGATCTCCCTGGGGCTAGTAGTTCTATCTCCGAATGTATACAGCGGAGAGGGGAGGGGCCTCTGACCCGGGCATCAGCAACAGTGTTCAAGCAGAGTGAAAGTGAAACTGATACCTGCCCGGGTCAGAGGCCCCTCCCTTCTCCTCTCCACTGTATACACTGAGAGTACTACAAGCCCCAGGGAGATCCCGCCGCCCACTCAGGCACCATAAAGCTGCCGATCGCCGCCTTCCACCTCCTCCCACCTCTCCTCACTGCACTCTAAATGGCCAGCCAGAGGTGCAGGGGGGATGCTGGGTCTTGGGGGCCCCCCACAGCGGCGGGGCCCTAAGCAGCTTGCATAGTGTGCCTATAGGGCCGATCGGCTCTGTATATATATATATATATATATGTGATCCTGCACTTTCGAGTTTTGGGGGCAAGTGTGTATCGCCCCTGGCCCCGATGTCCGCCTGTACCCGCTGATCGTTCGGTACACTGACAGAATGACAGTCTGCCTATGTAAACAAGGCAGATTGTCATTCTGTGAGTACAGACGGCATGGATTCTGTGTTTCTGTAAAGCAGACACACAACGATCCATGTCTTCCAATAGTAAAAGCACCTCCCCCACTACACTGAAACACCAGCTAGGCACACAATAAACCCTTTGATTGCCCCTGATGTTAACCCCTTCCCTGACAGTGTCATTAGTACAGTGACAGGCCATATTTTTAGCACCGATCACTGTAATAATGTCACTGGTCCCCAAAAAAAGTGTCAAAAGTGTCTGATTTGTCCACCGCAATATTGCAGTAACATAGTTTGTAGACGCTATAATTGTTGCGCAAACCAATCAATACACGCATATTGGGATTTTTTTTTACCAAAAATATGTAGCAGAATACTTATTGGCCTAAACTGAATTCGATTTGTTTACATTTTTCTATTGGACGTGTAGAGCAGAAAGTAAAAAATATATTTTTTTGTTTGTTTTAAACAAAATTGTCGGTGGTTCTTTTGTTTCTAGCGTAAAAGCGTAAATGTATACAGTGTCACGCGACAGCATAATTGTCAATTAAAGTAACGCAGTGCTGTATCACAAAAAATGGCCTGGTCATAAAGGGTATAAAATCTTCCGGAGCTGATATGCCTGCTTACATCTGTTTGTAGTCTCCATCACGTGACAGAGTGACAACACAGAAGCCCAACTGGGTGACAATTGTCACCTTATAACAAGTGCCCTACACAAGGACCTTCATGGCAGGATAAGCAGGTATTCTTTTAATGAGAGCTGCAGATTTAAAGTGATTGAAGTGATTGAAAGCGCCCTAAAATCACATTAATGCTTAATTAAAGCCTATATAAATTTTTTGTGATTGGGTATAAATTTGCTTTAAAGGACAACACAATGAACAGTGTTGGACGTGCAGCAGCCCCGATCAACCAATCAGAAATGATCTCTGCTGATGAGCGCTATGGATGATTGCACTTTGGATTTCCCTCCTGCACAAGCCTGACACCTTTGTGTGATTGTCACAGTCTGGTTTGTAGGTGCAGACTGTCCATTGACAACCTAACAAATGTTGTTGCCTGCATTGATCAATCGGAGATCTCAGCGGCTCTTCATTGAGGGCTCGGGGCACAGTGTCACTTTGACCCCGAGCGGTTTGCCATCGAAAATGTCATTGTGACGTCATTGTGAGTTTAGTCAGGCGGACAAAGAGAGGTCACGTTTGTTCAGCCTGAAGTTCAATATTTGGAGCTGCCAAAGAATGGATTTTTCAGGTTTTACGCACAAAAGATTGCTTTAATGATTAACTCCTTCCCTCCCCATCAGATGGACGTGCTGTCACTGAAAGCTTATCTGTTGCCTGGACTTGCCAAAGGTGTCTTCATTTATTAAACTAAATGCTGTCCATAGAAACCAGCTATAGGCTGCATTCCAGTGCAGGTTACAAAGTGTATCTAAACCCAAAAGCATAATATATTGCAGCTTATCAGTCCCTAGATTTAGTAGCTACATTATTTTTATTTTTTTTCCAGTCTTTTTTCCCCCCTTTATTTTTATCTGGTAATCCTGCAAATAAAACATTTCCTGCCCCAGGGTGGCTACGCTCACTGCTCTACTGTATCTATGGAGATGTAGCAAGGACTCAGGCCTTCTTTGGTATAATGAGAACCTCCAGGACCAGAGATAGCTGACATCCTCCTGTGTGTAGTGGGTTGTGAGGCATAGTGGGTGCAAAGATGGGGAAAGTCATTGGGCGCCAGACACTTCTTGGACGTAAAAGAGGTTTTATTTAAAAAATAGGTTTTATTTAACAGTCCTTTTTGTCTTTTTGGGGGAAGAGAGGGTTAGGGATAGGGACAGGTGACCCTTAGATAGTTGCAAACTCTTTTAGCAGACTCCAAGACTTCAATAGGAGGACAGCTGTGCAGGGACAGGCCTCCAGCAAGAAGCCACATCGGCATTTGTGCAGGAATGCTGTCTCCTATGGCAACAGTCTTTAACAGTTCCTAACACAAAGCATAACAGTTCTTTCAGCTTCACTACAACTTCTCCTTGCAGTTCTTACATACACTGAGCTCCTGGTCTCTCACTAGACCCTCTGATTCACCTGAATCCCATGAGCTCCTCCAATCTTCACGGTGGTATCTTTCTCAATTATTTATTTATTTATTAATTAATTACTGTATCTTCCTCAAGCGTCACCTCCACATCTCTACTGGGTCCCTAACTTGGCACTCTAGATACCCCTCAAGCTTCACCCACGCTGACCTGCTCGGTCTCTAGCTTGACACACAAGGCTGCTCAGCAAGTGGCACCTCCACTGGCTGGGTCCCTAGCTTGGCACTCTAGATACCTCTCAAGCTTCACCCCACTGGCCTGCTCAGTCCCTGACTTGACACACAAGGCTCTTCTGCAAGCGTCACCTCCGCTGGCTGGGTCCCTGGCTTGATTCCCACTGAAGTTTCCCAATTCTTCACCGTCCCCGTCTGGTGAGAATGCTCCTCCGGTACTTGCTTCAGTTACTCACTGTGGTCCCTGGTAATAAGGCGGATAGTTCCTTACTGGAGACAGCTTCCCCTCTACCTCTGACCACTACAGGTTCTCCGGCCGGCATAACCGTCACTTTTGGTTGGACTGCAAGCCGCAGTCCTAACTCTGCATTGCTCTCTTGCCTCTGGATAGGCCCTCAGAGAGCCTAGCAGCCAGATGTGCCCAGGAAAGGCCTAATCTCCGGCCTAGCAGCCCAGGCAATACAAGACACGTCCACCCAGACAGCCATTCAGGTGGCACAGAACATAGATCACTTGACTCCATCCGAATATATAGGCTCTCCCAGCAGGCCAAGGGATTAAAAAAAAAACCTGCCCATTGGCTGAAATACCCCACATACCCATAACCTGACCTTGGGTTGTCCTTCTCATATCTAGTACCAACAAGTACCTGGCCACCTATTGGTAGAAGAGAAAAGTGCAACAAGGCCAAACTTAGGGAGAAACCCATAGATCTCTATCAATCAACCAGGATAACTACTCCTGGCAAGTACATTTTGTGAGGAGCTCCCTGCCTGAACTACAGGGTGTCACAGAGAGAACCATGGTTGTCATTCTAGCGGGGTAAAAAAATATGGTCATCTTCATTAAGGGGTGGGGAGATTAGTAATGTTGTGTAGCCACATAGCCATGTGCAGGGCTGCATGTCCTCCATGTGTACAGCTTCATAGTGGTGGAGCAACTGTACTCTCCTTTAACCCACACCTGCCCAGCATTGGTTGGTCCCCCAGGCCAAGGGTCCCCAGACTTTTCAGTACAGGAGCCACATTGTATATTGTATACATTTTTGTGGACTGAAAAAATCAGTTGTAGAAATTAACAACAAAAAATGTAAATGCATGAAAGAAAATTTTACTTTGAGTTTTTTTTTTGTAATAAGAATTATATGATTTAGAACAACAGAGAGAAAAATGACAGTTAAATAAAAATTCTAGAAATTCCAAATAAACTTGAGCCCATCAGAGTGCCCCTTCACATCAGGGTCTCCATCAGAGCCCCCCGTACATCAGAGAAGGGCTGGATCTTGCCTGTCTGATATGGAAATGCAGTAAAAATGTCACGGGGGCATTGTACAGGGGGCAGCAGGGCAGTGTACAGGGGGCAGCAGGGCAGTGTACAGGGGGTCAGCAGGGCAATGGGAGGGGGGGCACAACTGAAATCTGGGGGGGGGGGGGGCGAAGAGGATGGAAAGTCGGCAGTGTACAGGGGGCAGAAGGGCAGTGCACAGGGGGTCAGCAGAGGAAAGAATAAGAGTTTAGCAGGGCAATGGGGGGCACAACTGAAATATGGGGGGTGGGGCAGAGGATGGAAAGTTGGCATTGTACAGGGGGCAGAAGGGCATTGTACAGTGGGTCAGTAGGGCAGTGTACATGGGGTCAACAGGGCAATGTACATGAAGTCAATAGGGCAGTGTACAGGGGGTCAGCAAGGGGAAGCATAGGAGTTCAGCAGGACAGTGGGGGGGGCACAACTGAAATCTGGGGGGGGGGGCACAGCCCACCCCAGCAGCCCCTAGATCTGGCCTTACATCAGAATCCCCATAAAAGTCCTCTGTTACATAAGAGTCCCTGCCAAAGTCCATCTTACATCAGAGGGCTGAATTAAAGGCACATTAAAGTTAGAAGGAAGATGAACCCACACAATGGAAGACTTTTAATTATTTTACTGGAACACAATTGATTTACACATTTACATCCTTTCAATCATCCCAATGGGGAAACCACATTCCTTAGTGGCAAACAGTAAAACAGCAGGGATAAGAGTTAGGCGTAAGAGCAGCCTATACTTTAGGGGTGCAAGTCTTACATTCCATGATATGAGTAGTCCTTTAAGTCCTACACCTCTTCTTCCTTGCTTTTCCCCAAAGGGCAAGCTCCCAGAAGCTAGATCCCCAAAGATTACATTATTGCTGCCTTGGTCCTTGCATTGCTTTTCATGACCAATTCACACCAGATGGGCTCCAACCAGACTATTTTATATAGAGCTCTCTACTCAAGATGCAGGGGTAGGGCTGGCACTTCCGAATTATCTATGGTACACCCCACTCACTACTCTGGGGACCTCTAGTGGCTACCTAGGCACTTGCACTGCCTACTCTCACTACAGGGTTTCCAACTCAACATCTGGTTGCCAGTTTGGGGAACTACATTGGGCACCTCCATGCTCTTACCCTACACTAGTTAACTAAAGAACATTTTTTTTTTCTGTTATTTTGGTCCAGCTCACAGAAAATGACAAGGACGTGGCATTTCTGGCAAGATCATCTAGTATTTTCTTTACTTGCTGAAAATGTTTTTAACCTGAAAAATTAACATTAATGCAGCCACCACATGTAAAGGCCAGTAAACTGCAACATAATAGATGGTAAGCTCTCAGGAGCAGGGCCCATCTAACCTTTTGTATTGTATTTACTATATTCCATAAACGGCAGTTAGCCAATTGCGTATCAGTTTGCTTGCGGGCAGGTGCAGTCTACTTTCTCCACTGTAGGTAGTGCTCATTCACAGCGGCGTTGCAGAGGAAGTCAAGAGGAACATGGTTACTCTATGGTTTCTTGGGTCACTGGGGAATCTTAACCAGTTGGATGCTGCCATCTGATGTGACTCTGGCAGCCATCTTGGGTCAGGCAGAGCCTATTTAAGACCCTGGCTCCCAGGCTTGGCACGCATTTTGTGTGTGGGTAATGTAGGGACAGGTCACATGTCTGACAGGGATAGTGACTAGTGGCAGGGAAAGGTTCCAGATGAGTGGGGAATAGACAGGGACCATCTTTCTGAACATCTCCTCATTTGGGTACGGACCGGCCAGGCCTCATTCCACCTCTCAAGACAGATGCTGTCAGCACGACAAGACCTGCTCTACTACACATTGTTGCTGCGTTCTGTGAGTGTTTCCAGTCAGCGCCCTCCCGCTGGGCTTGTTGTAAACTGCTGAACCTTTACATTCATACAAGTTCTGTTCTCTGAAACTGGAGTCTGAGTGTTTACTGCTGTCGCACCACGCTGCACCTCCCTACATGCTCATCACCTATGACAGTATATGGTAAAAGTAAATAAAATATGGTATATGTTTATGATCTAATGACTTTCTTAGATATGCAACCTCCAACTATACACATAATGATATTCGGTAGAAAGATTGACTCAAAATCGATCTGACTGACCCATTAAAAGAGTAGACCATTATTTCCTTCCCTGATAATTTGACGTCTGCCCAATTGGGATTTATTTTTGTTCGATTTGTGGATGAAAACTGTGTTAGAATTAGAACAGAACAGGAAGAACCGAATGGAAATTGAGGTGTTTAAAGCTAATTCAAAGCTGCCCCCAGAGCCCGCTATCTGACATCCTGGAGCATGGATTTGACTCTATGTCTTTCTTACTGAAGGAATGGTTCTAATTGAGACAATTGGGGAAACCATTTAAATCCATTCTTTTTGTGGGAAGACCTTTCTGACCTGAGGTCAGAGAAGGACGGAGGAGAGTCTGAGCTTCATCATGTGGGAGAACAGGCATGCAGGGAAGGTGGAGGAGCTAAACCAAGATGGGAGGGGTGTTTTTTTCTGTTATTGGGAAATGTTTTGCCGCGTACACACGATCGGAATTCTCGTCGGAAAAAGCTCTGACGAACGGTTGTTCGACAGCACTATTAAAGGGAAGTTTAATACTTCCGTATTATTTCCTATAGAAAGGTTTTCCGTCTGAAAAATTAAGAACAGGCTCTCAATCCAAAGTCCGTCAGAAATTCCAACAGAAAAAGACCGATGGGCGTACACACGGTCGGAAAATCCAATGAAAAGTTTCCATCGGAAATTCCGACCACGTGTACGCGGCATTTGACTTTATACTTGATATGCTTAATTTTATGCTTTAAAAAAAAATAAAAAAAAAATAAATAAATAAAAAAAAACAGGACTCCTAGCTACATCTTTAAACTCTATTGAGATGCCGGTGTCCATGAATTAAAGCGGTAACTCCAAAAACAATAACAAATAAAAAAATATATATACTATAGCATATACAATTGATAAACAAACCATATTGTAATTTGTTGTGACTAAAAATTACCTTTTCTTTTTAATCTGCAGACACAAAATTCAATGCAATATGGCAATCTGGAAGTGTTCTCTACAACATTGATTTACAGAATGCCCCTGAAAATGTTATTTCCTGCTCGCGTGATTGACTCAGAGTCATTGATATTCTGAGAAGTCTACACTAATGCAGCGTACACACGTTCGGAATTCTCGTTGGAAAAAGCTCTGATCAAACTGTCTTGCCTACACACGGTCACACCAAATTCCGACCGTCAAGAACACGGTGACGTACAACACTAAACGAGCTGAGTTCAATGCTTCCGAGCATGCGTCAAATTGTTTCCGAGCATGCGTAAGAATTTTGCGCATTAGAATTGCTACAGACGATCTGAATTTCCGATAGAAACCTTTTCCGTTGGAAAAATTGAGAATGCTCAGAATGCTCTCAATTTTTTGCTGTCGAAAATTCGGCCAGCAAAATTCCGATGGAGCCTACACACGGTCGCATTTTCCGATGAAAAGCTCTCATCGGTCTTTTTCTGGCCGGAATTCTGATCGTGTGTACGCGGCATAAGATACAATTCAAATTTTAGGGGCCACCCGCAATATGAAATTTGGTTTGGGTTAGATACACCCCAAGGGTTAAATACTTCTGAAGAGACGTCAACACTGGCGATTTTTTAATCAGAGCACTAGGTGAATATAACGAACCATACCCTGCCATTTAGAATCAGTCTGCAAAGGACATGGTGAAACAAACAGCTATTTCTTCAGAGCAGAAAAATGTAGGAATATGCTACAAAAGTTCGATCAAAGCCTATCAGTTGGCAAACATCACCCAAAGGGATTGGATTTTTCTCAACAAAAGTGGAAATACACTTTAAATTAGATTTTGTGATCCAAAACAAATCACCACCACTGTACAGGTAAGATATTATCTGGCTTGGTTAGAGGAAATCTTATCACTGAAAGTGAGGTTTGAACAGGCAAAGGTTTGGGCCCTTCACCAGTCTACTCTTCACCCCTCCACCACCAAAAAATTGGTTGGAGTTTTACTTGAGTGGTTGTGCTTTACTGCTCCTTTTATATCAGTGGGAGTCTTTGGGAGTCTTTGGGTCTTCCCCAACAGTTCTTCCCTGACCCCAGTTCTAATCATGTGACAAATTTTTATCTCATCAATTCTTCAGCAAGAATCCTGAGTGCACTGTGTGACATACAGTTAACCACTAGATCAGCCTATCTAGACCTTCTAAACATGGAGGAACCCTTGAGGCTTTGAATCTAATATTTACAATATCTACAGCTAAGTACACATTAGCAAGAACAGTAAGTTGAGATATGAGAATAAATGAAAGACTAAGAAATGTGTCACTCTTAGGCCCCTTTCACACTGGGGCGGTTTTCAGGCGGTACAGCGCTAAAAATAGCGCCTGTACACCGCCTGAAAAAAACCGGCCCCATTCACTCCAGTGTGAAAGCCGGCGGGCTTTCACACTGGAGCGGTGCGCTAGCAGGACGGTAAAAAAAGTCCTGCTAGCAGCATCTTTGGAGCGGTGTAGGAGCGGTGTATTTACCGCTCCTATACCGCTCGTTCCCATTGAAATCAATGGGAAACCGCGGGGATACCGCCCGCAAACCGCCGCTGCAGCGGCGGTTTGCGGAGGTTTTTAACCCTTTTGCGGCCGCTAGCGGGGGTTAAAACCACCCCGCTAGCGGCCGCATACCGCGGGTAAAGCGATGGTAAGCAGCGCTAAATATAGCGCTGCTTTACCGTCGCCGCCCCGCACCGCTCAGGTGTGAAAGCAGCCTTAAAGTATTTGATACCCAGGACTGGTCTTTATAATACAATAATTTGCTGTAATAATACTGAAACAAAACTGATAACAATAATAGAAAAAGAATGAAACACAGACACTGAATATTGTAGTGTTCCCTTACAATGGTGGTCTGTGGAAAAGTGACCACTTAAAAAGTGCCCTCTTTAGTGGTGGTCCATGAAAAGCTCTCTTAGAATAGTGTTCAATGGAGAAGAACCCCCTGGTCAAAGGGAAGAGCGCTCCTTAATTTGGTGACCAGTTGGAAGAATGCTCCTCACATTGGTGGCCAGTTGGAAGAATGCTTCTTATATTGGTGGTCAGTGGGAAGAAAGCTCCTTACATTGGCAGTCAGTGGGAAGAATGCTCCTTACATTAGTGATCAGTGGGAAGAATCCCCTTTACATTGGTGGTCAGTAGGAAGAATGCTCCTTACATTGGCAGTCAATGGGAAGAATGTTCCTTACATTGGTGCTCAGTGGGAAAAATATCACTTACATTGGTGGTCAGTGAGAGGAATGCTCCTTACACTGGTGGTCAATAGACATGTGCAGAACGGAAAAATGTGTTGAGTTTCGGATAGATTCGTTATGATTCTAATTTTGTTTTGTTTAGGAATTCGTTTGATTTGGTTTCTAAATTAGTTTAATTTAGTTTTAGTTAAATTTAGTTTCTTTTATAAATTTTCAAACAAATTCCAAATTTTTGGCAAGATTTGAATTCGGATCGGTCGAAAAATGATCGACCAATTTGAATTCCGTGTGAAGAATAGCTGGTTGTTAAGCAGCGGGTTGGGAAGCTGGCCGCCGCGTCCTTAACAACCGATGACTCATCAGCTGTCAGTAGGCTTCCCCACTGAAATGTAAACAAACTGCAATAGAAAATTGAGGAAAAAAACTGCGTGGGGTCCCCCCCAATCTATACCAGGCCCTTTGGGTCTGGTCTGGATTTTAAGGGGATCCCCATGCCAAAATGTAAAAAAAAAAAAAACAGCGTGGGGTCCCCCACAAAAAATTATACCAGACCCTTATACATGCATGCAGCCTGGACAGGTCAGAAAAGGGAGGGGGAGGAAGGAGCGACCCCCCCCTCTTCTAAACCATACCAGGCCACATGCCCTCAACATGCGGGGGTGTATGGAGACAAGGGCCTCTTACTGACAATCCTGGGCTGTGGTTGTGGGGGTCTGCTGGCTTATCGGAATCTGAAAGCCCCCTTTAACAAGGGGGCCCACAGATCCCGCCCCCTCATGTGAATAAGTATGAGGTACATTGTACACCAACTCATTCACCAAAAAGGGTAAAAAAATAAATAAAAACACTACACAGGTTTTTGACAATTCCTTTATTACAAAAAATAAAAAAAACAATGTCCCCAGGTGTAGAACCATCATCAATCCCCACCCTCGCCGCATCCGGAAAAAAAACTCCGCCTGCAAGGATGGCTGACCGCCAAATGCTTCCTCTGCCATTTTACAGTTCTTAAATAAGTAAGGGGTGGGGCCACCTGGTAATGTCACCTGGTGGTCCCGCCTGCTTTTGACGTTACCAACCGGAGCATGCTGGGTCGGTGACATCACAAGGGAGCGGTTCCACCAGGTGATGTCGCCAGGTAGTTCCGCCCCACCTATATTAGAACTGTCAAACGGCTGAGCCTGCAGGAGGTGGTTAGCTTACGTTGATGGTGTTTTCGAGTGTTCAAGTGTTTTTTTTTTTTTTTTTTGGGTCTACATCGGGAAACATTGTTTTGTTTTGTTTTTAATAGGGGACTTGTCAAAAAGCATCTACTGTTTTTCTTTATTTTTGACACTTCTTTTGGTGAACGAGTAGGGCTACCCCCTACTCATTCACATGGGGGGTGGTGGGATCTGGGGGCCCCCTTGTTAAAGGGGGATTCAACATTTTGATAAGCCTCTTGCCCGCAGACCCCCACAACCACCGCTCAGGGTTGTCCGTAACAGGCCCTTGTCCCCATCAACATGGGGAGAATGTGCTTTGGGGTGGGGGGCCAGAAGGGCCTGGTATGGATAGGGGGGGACCCCCACTCTGTTTTTTTTAAGCATTTTTGTATTGCCAGCATTGTTTTGTTAAAATTTCAGCTGGCAGTGGGGAAGCCCACTGACAGCTGATGAGTCATTGGTTGTTAAGTATGCAGTGGCTGGCTTCTAATCGTTCTTAAAATTTGGAATTCAAAAGAAAACAAATAAACAAAATACATTTTTATGATCATTGCTGGTCATTGGGAAGAATGCTCCTTACATGGATCTAAAAGATCATTGATGTCAATGGCTACTTGAGATGATTTCAGAGAAGCTATCCCCAACCATACTCTGGAGGAACCCTAGCTGAGAAGGGCTATCCTAGATGGTTCTCCAGGTAGCACATACAAATCCAAAAATGATTTTCTGTAAAACCTATAAAAGCTCAAAATATCTGTAAAAACAAAAAATATAGAGCAGTAATCCACATCAGCCAATCAGAATGCATCATTTGTCAGTTTAGATGAGTCACAGAGAAAGATGTTCTAATTGGTTGCTGCAGGTTCCTTCTCTTTGTACACAACATTGTGCTGAATGGACCTGTACTATAAGTAATCCTTTACAATAGCCCATGAGAGCCAAAAGATGCTCCTGTCCTATTCGGCATATAGAATACATGTTCTTCTTCCCAGCACAGCTGAAATCTCAGAATCACAATGCACACTGCGAATTTACCTAATGAAAGAAAATGAGGAGCCACGGTTCAACTGTTTAATAATCTTGCATTTTATCACTTTATTTTCAGCTCTCAAAAAATCCCATTAGTTGCACTCTGAGAATATTGCCTTCTGATCTGTTAAATATGTATCACCTTATAAAACAGTGAAGAGCAGAAAAGAAGAACATTTCATGGCACAGTAAAGCCTTCAAAGAACAGAAGGCTTTACCGTGCTGCGCACTGATTCGGTTGGAGGCCTTTTTGATTGCTTTCATCCAAGGGTCTCCATACTTTTCAGTACAAGAGCCACATAATATATTTTACAAATATTCATGGGCCGAAAAAAACATCAGTGTGCATTAAGTATACAACACTGACCATAGCTGTGGGCCAGATAAAATCATGTAGCAGGCCGGTTGTGGCCTGAGGGCCATAGTTTGGAGACCCCAACTTTAGTCCCTTATGACCATAACCTGTATTGTCAGACTGTCCTTTTGGGTCCCACTATAGAAGCCATTGTTTCCTTGCACTGATGATGGCCAAAAAGCCTGAAAAAACTTTATTTGAGCCTACCCTGAAGTCTAGGAGGAGGATGTGTGGCCATTAGGTTCCTTCCCTGCTTTGGGGAGTCTCTCTTCAGGAGTGCCCCCACCTAGGACTTGTTGGTCAGCTTCGGCTAATCATGAGATGAGGGGACCACAAGGCCTTTTGGCTAGGTGGACCTGAGTGTGTCCTAACCCTCTCAAGAATCCTATGCCCTAGGGTTTCAGAGAAGTGTTCTTCCTCTTAGGGAAGGGCCAAAAAGCCTGAAAAATCTGTATTCAGGTCTTCCCCAAAGTCTAGGAGGAGGATGTGTGGCTATGAGGTTCTTAACTCCTCTGCCTTGGGGGGGGTCTCTCTTCAGTAGAGCCCCCACCTAGGACTGCATTGGTCAGCAACTGATTATGAGATGAGGAGCCCACCAGGTCTTTTGGCTAGGTGGACCCGAGTGTGCCTTAACCCTGTAACACATCTTATGCCATAGGAGCTCAGGGAAGGGTTCTTCCTCTTTGGGAGAGGCCAAAAGCTGTATTACGCTCTACCCTAAAGTCTAGAGGGAGGATGTGTGGCCATTAGGGTCCTTCCTCCCCTGCCCTGGGAGGGTCTCTCTTCAGGAGGGCCCCCCCCCCCCCACCTAGGACTTATTGGTCAGCTTCAGCTGATTATGAGATGAGGGGCCTGCCAGGTCTTTTGGCTAGGTGGACCTGAGAGTGTCTTAAAGCGGTTCTGCACCCGTTTTTTTTTTTGGGCTATATGCCAAGGGCATATAGCTCAATTGGGGGACTTACCTGTTCCATCTTCCATCTCGATCGCCGCCGGTTTTCGTCCGATGAAGTTCTTCATCTTCTTCTTTTGTGCTGGGGGCCATCTTGCCTGTGGGCATGTGAAACCCCCACAGGCACTTTAGATGGCCCAGCATGCACCGCCGTTACTCGCGCATGCGCAGTAACGGCACATCTGCCGACATCTCACGAGATTTCGGAAGATGTGGCCGAAATCTCGTGAGATTTCGGAAGATGTCCGCACTGACTCCTGGGAACAATGACACCAGATCCCAGGAGACAGTGCGGCCTGACGACGATCGGCGCAGAGACCCCGCCCACCCCGAAGAGACAGAAGACCGGAAGTCATCAATTACAAGGTAAGTAAAAAAAAAAAAAAAAAAACATTTCATTTAGTACTCTTTGCCTGATTTGGAAGGCAAAGAGATTTACTAAATGAAATGGGTGCAGAACCACTTTAACCCTGTAATGAACCTTATGCTGTAGGGGTCAGGGAAGGGTTCTTCCTCTTCGGGAGGGGCCAAAAAGCCTGAAAAAGCTGTATTCAGGTCTATCCTGATGTCTAGGGGGAGGATGTGTGGCCTTTAGGTTCCTAACTCCCTGCCTTGAGGGGTCTATCTGCAGGAGAGCCTCCCACTAGACATGTTAATACATTTCAGTTTGAATGAAAATTCGGATGAATTATTAGTTATTCAGAGATTCAGATGTATCCGAATCTCTGACTGAAATAGTAACGAATTTCGTTGAAATTAGCTTTGTTTATTTGTTTTCTAACTTCTAATTTCTATCCAAATTTTCGGACTGATTCAAATTTGGATTGGTCGAAAAATGATCGACTGAATCAAATCCTGTGTGAAGAAAAGTTGGTTGTTAAGCGGCGGGCTGGGAAGCCGGCCGCCGCGTCCTTAACAAACATCTCAAGTCCCCCGGAAGGTGCGGGAGACTCCCGCATCTCTGCTGCGGCTCCCGCACACCCGCAAGCTCCTCCCGATTTCCCGGGAATGATCGGTGCGGCGGGGATCAGCTGTGATCACGATCTCCTTTGTATAGATTTTCAGCTGACAGCCGCTTCGCCTTCTCTCCCTTCCGCGGCGGACGGCTAAAAAGCTATACAGGGAGATCGGTGATCACAGCTGTCCCTCCAGCCGCACCACTCATCCCCAGCTGCTCTGTGTACAGGGGGTCCCCGACTTACGAACGCCCGACCTACGAACATCCCCTACTTACGAACGGGGCACTGCGGGGGCCCTCCGCCGTGTTCCGGCCGTTCTGCGCATGCGCGGCCATTCGGAGCCTCGGAAAATGCCGGAAAACTTCGGAAATGTCCGTAATTTGCCACGCATGCGCAGAACGGCATTAGACGGAACATCGGAAATGTCCGGAAATGGCCGTATTTGTCGGTCTGCGCATGCGCGGCCGACTTATGAACATTTCCGACTTAAGTACAGGCGGGCAGTCCATAACGAGTTCGTAACTCGGGGACCCCCTGTACTCCTCCCCCGGCCCCCTCCATGACCTTCTCCGCCCACCCCTATTCTCTTCCCCCCCCTCGTCCCCCGCAGCCTGCTCCCCTCCTCTCCCACGAGCTGTGGGGGGAACTAGTAATAGGACACAGTGAGCAAGATCGCTCCTGTGTCCTGTGGTTGCTGAGCAGAGTAAACTGTATTTACTCTGCTCAGTTTATGAATGGACAGGGGCCTCTGTCTCCTGTTCATTCATCTTTAGTGCTGAGAAAGGGACTGGGGAATGTGTCCTCAGTCCCATTGTCTGTCCCAAAGGGGAAATGTCAGGGGTCTCACCAAAGCCCCCCAAAAAATATTGTTAAAAAAATCTAAAAAATTAAAAAGTGTAAAAAAATTAAATAAACTACTGACCCCACTCTCCCCTGCCCTACCAACACTGTCCACTGCCCCAATCCCCTCCCCCCAAAAAGCATTGTGAAAATATTTTTAAAACAAATTAAATTGTAAAAAAATCAATTATTAAAAATGCCCCTTCCCCTTCCGAAGAAGCACTGTGAAAAAATAGAGTATTATTGAGTAATTTAAAAAATATTCTGCCTTGGGGGCTGGGAATTTGTGGCATGAAGCGCCACCTCCCTGAAATGAGTTTTTGCAGGTAGGGATGTCTGCCTTAACAACCGATGACTCATCAGCTGTCAGTGGGCTTCCCCGCTGACAGCTGAAATGTAAACAAAAGAATACCGGCAATAGAAAATTCTGAAAAAAAAAACAGTGCGGCGTCCCCCCCTCCTAATCCATACCAAGCCCTTCATGTCTGGTAAAGATTCTAGTGGGAACCCTATGCCAAAATGTAAATAAAAAATTGAGTGGGGTCACTCACTCGGCATGCAACTCGGCAGGCCAGGAAAGGGGGCAGCGCCTTTCCCCCTCCTGAACCATACCAGGACACATGCCCTCAACATGGGAGGAGTGCTTTGGGGGTGCTTTTGTCCCCATCAACAAGGTGCTCCATTCCAAAGCACCTTGTTGATGGGGACAAAAGCCTCTTCACCACAACCCTGGGCAGTGGTTGTGGGTGTCTGCGAGCAGGGGGCTTATTGGAAGATCCTGCCCCCCCATGTCAATGAGTATGGGGTACATGGTACCGCTAACCATTCACTAAAAAGTGTAAAAAGTGAATAAAGACACTACATGAGTTTTTGACAATTCCTTTATTCAAAAATCAAAAATCAAAAACAATGTGACCCTGTGTAGATCCATCGTCAATCACACCACCCGCTGCACTGCCGGACCCCCCCAAAAAAAAACTCACCCCCTTGTGACATCATCGACCCAGCAAGCCCTGGTCAGTGATGTCACAAGGGGGTGGGGTCGCCTGTTGACATCATCGGGTGTCTCCGCCCCTTACCTATTTAAGAAATGTTAAACGGGCAGGCAGTCAGCGTGGAGCCTTTGAGATGGGGACAAGGTGCTTTGGGGTGGGGCAGAGCCCCTCCCTGCCCTAAAGCCCCCCCCCACCCATGTTGAGGGCATGTGGCCTGATATGGTTCAGGAGGGGGGGCTGAATGCTCAATTAAGGGTCGCTGACAGCTGATGAGTCATCGGTTGTTAAGGACATGCCCTCCGGCCTTCAGGCACGCTCCTTAACAACCAGCTATTCTTCACACAGAATTCGAACAGTCCAATCATTTTTCAATAGATCCGAATTTGAATGGCTCTTAAAATTTATAAACAAAATGAAATTCAAAATGAATCAACAAAACTAAATTAGTAATGTAGCACTGCCCCCTTGAGGGTTACTTGTTAATGCATGTTCTCTTATACCGTCATGACCTTGTAAACTCTCCAGTCCCTCTGACACTCTAGGTTTAGACATGTTGTGTATACCTTTAAATGACACACAGACACAAAGTGAGTAGTTTCAACTCTCTTCTGGCTTTACTTGAGATGAGAGGTTTAAACAAGAATTATTCAGCCAAATCCTGGGTTCAGCCAAGACAAGGTTGAAATCACACTTGAGCAATAACAATTAGCAATGACACATGAATGAGATGATATACACAATGGGATATTATAGAAAAGCTATCAATAAATATAAGGGAATGTGTCCACTTTAAAGGAGAACCCCGGGCTGACCTATATTACCTTTATCCTAATGAGAAACAGCAAAGAGGAAGAATTGGTAGGTGTATAATATAACCTGGTCTGTCCAATCCAAAATTAAACAACAACAATATTTTGCTTTTAGGACAGTGTTGTTAGTACTCTTAAAGGGGGACCATCTCTCATTAGGATAACAAGAAAAAGAGTTTCTTTTTTCTCTTTTTCTCTTTCTCTCTTTTATGGCGGACTATTTTGGCACAGCATGGGATGGTTGGACGCTTAAAATTCAAAAGAACTGTTCAGGGGAAAAAGGTGCATCTCTGGAGTTGGACGTTTTCATGCATAAACTATATAAAGCACTAGAGAAAAAATCTGGCCTATATTGGCACTATACATTTCTGAACAGATGTATTGATGAGGACATAAACCTGAGTGGTGTAAGGATACAAATATTTCCTAATCTACATAATATGTCTCCTGCTTTTAGAAATGCATGGGAACAAAACCTGCAGAGATGTAACAAAAAAATTATGGAACTGGTGGTCCCTGAATATATGAAGAGCATTAAAAAGAGGTTGATGAAGAAATTAAACAACTTTACGCCCAAAATCAACTATTATGCTCACACCCTTGTATAATGTTAAGGATAAAGAATTAAGTGATCATCTCGAACAATTCAACTCTGATTTAATTAAAAACAAAGAGCAAAAATTTTCAAGAGATAAAATTGCATTTGCAAACCATCAATCATATAGATGGTCTCTTCCGAATTCAAGATATTCTCAGGGCTGGCATCAGGGGGCACAGCAACCTAGGACCCAAAATGAACATGAAATTAGGGACTCAGACTTCTCTAATGCATCTAATAACTCTCGCTTTTCACAAGGTACGGCTAGATCTCATGGAGGAAATCATAATCCCCAAAAGAAACCTTTTAATCACGGGAATGGACGCACAGAAGGCGGTAAGAAAAGACTCCTCGGCGACTCGCACACGGGGGGTTCACATGAACACACTAGGTCCAACCCCAATGAGGAGACTTTGGGCACATCTGCTCACAAATCCTCTATACATGTAGCTGAACATGATAGGGGGTAAGTCAAGCTCTGCACGATCCTCTTCTCTTTCCGGTACCACTACACCTTGGTTTTTTTGCGGTCCAAACGAGGGGGTGGCTCCTCCACTAAAAGAAAGGAAAGTGAGCAGCAATCTGGACCTATTCATAGTCAAAACTCAACAAGAAATGACATCTTGAATGTAATCAACCAGATTACAATTTGTCCACTGAAGAAATAGAAGTACTAGGTCTGGGTCTAACTTTCTGGCCTACTCAGGAAATAGACCAGTTTGAGACCATTAAGGATATAAATTTGTTTGCCCGTAAGCTGACTTACAAGTACCTGTTTGATCAAGAGATAAAGAGAAGGGATAAAGATAAGAAGCTTAGAGATCAATGGAAAACTCTCAGTGAGGGATTTTAGAGCACTAAGAGATCTGATGAATCTCTTGGAAGAGAATGAAAGATTTGAGCCGCAATCACGAAATTCCCTAGTTCTGGAGCAAGATGTTGTTCCCAATGTCCCTAGTGACAATATTTCACAAATTATTATGAAAAAGAAATCAAAGAAACAAACTATTCCAAATATTTTGGCTTACGTTACACAGGTCACAAAGGGAATTGAAAAGTTACAAATATACCCCCACAATGTGGACAATTTGTTCCCCGTTCAGAAACAGGCTTTACAGAAACTTTGTGCACAAGAGGGAATTATCATCAAACCCTCAGATAAAGGGGGCAATATTGTCCTCATGGACAGAGTTCAGTATGTGGCTATGTGTAACAAGACCCTAGAATAAAAAATGGTATAAAAAAAATTTCTGCAGAACATGCCAAGTAGGTTCAAAATGAATTTGACTTACTTCTCTTGGACGCTTTTCAAGGAATCATTACCTAATATCTATATGAGGGTCTTCTTGTGAAACATCCTGATATGCCCACTTTTTATTCCCTTCCCAAGACGCATAAAGATCTGGTGTGTCCCCCGGGAAGACCAATTATATCTGGAAATGGAGCATATACTGAACAGGCTAGTCAACTAATTGACCAATACCTCCACTCCCATGTTGTATCGCTTCCCTCATATGTCCAGGACACACCAGATCTTTTATGACATCTAGAAAATATTCAGGTCCCGGCGGATACTATTTTAGTACATTTTGACAGGCAATGTACTTACCTTTAACGATTCCCACTATCTCCAGGTGCAGGGGGTTGCAATGGGGACTTCGTCTGCCCCATCATATGCCAACCTGTACCTGGGGGGGTGGGAATGTATGCTCTTTTCTGACAACAGGTATGCCAAATATTGGGATTCCATCCTGATGTGGAGTAGGTATATAGATGACGTTTTGATGTTATGGACTGGTTATACCACTGATCTAGTTGAATTCATGCATGACTTAGATCCGAATGCATTTAATTTTAAATTTACCATGCATCAAAGTAAGAACTCCTTTTTCTTCCTGGATATTACAGTTGTTATTGAAGGTGATAGGAATATTAACACTACTCTATATCGAAAGGAGATAGCAGGGAACACCCTCTTACATGCTAGTAGCTTCCATCCGACTCCTCTTATTAACAGTATCCCTTACGAACAATATCTCAGGGTACGCAGAATCTTCTCTAATGATACCCTATTTAACCAGGAAGCGGACGCATTACGAATTAGATTGTCCAATAGGGGATACTCAAAGACAGCGCTTAAAAAAGCATATAAAAGAACATTTAGGCAGACTAGGCAGGAAGCTCTAGTTAAGAGACCCCGACAAATTGAGGAAGACACTACCAGGATTATTATTACTTATAATCGCCCACACTCATGTGTACGGGAAATACTTAAGAAACATTGGTACCTTCTTACCAACAATCCCATTCTCTGTAAATATACAGATTCTAAACCTAATATCACTTTTAGGGGGGCAAGATCACCCAGGGACAGATTGACACAAAGCCATTTCTCTGAAACAGCTAGTGAGGATACCACCTCAAGAGGAACTTGGCAACGTGCACCTTTTGCCCATGGATATATGAAAACCATGCAATGTATCTGCCAAACGGCAGATTGCACTCTGCTGTGCACCATGTCAACTGTCAGACAGAGGGCGTGGTGTACATTGTGTTCTGTGAATGTGGTGACTTCTACTTGGGCAATACCAAACAAGCCTTTTGGCGTCGCATTAAGAATTATATATACTACATTAACAGTAATCAACTGCTTACACCAATAGGACAAGATGTAAATCAAATGCATGCTGGTGATAGTAGTTTAGTAAAATTTGCAGCATTAGAACACATTCCAACAAACTCTCGAGGTGGTAATCACGATAAAAAAATCCTACAAGAGAAATGAGATGGATCCATACATTGGATGCCACTACTGCCCCTGGACATAATGATGCTATTAGTTATAAATAGGGATGAGCCGAACACCCCCCGTTCGGCTCGCACCAGAACCCGCGAACGGACCTAAAGTCTGTGCGAGCTTTAGAACCCTATTAGTTATAATGGATGCGAACATTCAAAATCAAAAGTGCTAATTTTAAAGGCTAATATGCATGTTATTGTCATAAAAAGTGTTTGGGGACCTGGGTCCTGCCCCAGGGGACATGTATCAATGCAATTTTTTTTTTTTAAAACGGCAGTTTTTTTCAGGAGCAGTGATTTTAATAATGCTTAAATTGAAACAATAAAAGTGTAATATTCCTTTAAATTTTGTACCTGGGGGGTGTCTATAGTATGCCTGTGAAGGGGCGCATGTTTCCTGTACTTAGAACTGTCCCTGCAAAAAGTGTAATTTTTGCAAGAAAAAAAGCTATTTAAAATCACTCGCGGCTAATGTGAATTGACGGCTCCCGTAACATAGAGAACAGTCATTCATTGAAAGTCATTCATAAAAAAAAAGTCATTGATAAAAAATAAAAAAAATTAAGAAAAAAAGGGTGGGGATCCCCCCAAATTCAATAACCAGGCCCTTCAATGGCAATGGCAAAATGGCATAGGGTCCCCCTCAAAATCCATACCAGACCCTTGAGGTCTGGTATGGATTTTAAGGGGAACCCCAGCCAAAAAAAATGGCGTGGGGTCCCCCTCAAAATCCATACCAGACCCTTATCCGAGCACGCAACCTGGCAGGCCGCAGGAAAAGAGGGGGGGATGAGAGCGGCCCCCCCTCCCGCCTGAACCGTACCAGGCCACATGCCCTCAACATTGGGAGGATGCTTTGGGGGTCTGAGCCCCCCACAGCACCTTGTCCCCATGTTGATGAGGACAAGGGCCTCTTCCCCACAACCCTGGCCGGTGGTTGTGGGGGTCTGCGGGGGGGGGCTTATCGGAATCTGGAAGCCCCCTTTAACAAGGGGACCCCCAGATCCCGCCCCCCCCTGTGTGAAATGGCATGGGGGTACAAAAGTACCCCTACCTTTTCACCAAAAAAGTGTCAAAAATGGTAAAAATGACAGGAGACGGTCTTTGACAATTCCTTTATTAAAATCTTCTTTCTTCTTTCTTCATCCTTCGGTTTCTTTATCTTCTCCTTTCGTCATCTTCTTCCATCTTCTTCTTCCATCATCTTCTTCCTCCGATCCGCTTCTTCTTGCGCTGGTCTTCTCGTCCGGCATCTTCTTCCATGGCTTTGGCGTCGGCGTCTGTTCTCGGGCCGCTCCTCGCAATGGGAGGCTCCCGCTGTGTGAGGCTTCGCTCCGTCTGACAGGTCTTTTATAACGGAGGGTACCTGGTGACCCCGCCCCCTCTGACGTCATGGGGAAAGCCATAGGGAATTCCCCATGACGTCCCTGTGCGTCAGAGGGGGCGGGGTCACCAGGTGCCCTCCGTTATAAAAGACCTGTCAGACGCAGCGAAGCCTCACACAGCGGGAGCCTCCCATTGCGAGGAGCGGCCCAAGAAGAGACACCGACACCGACGCCGACGCCATGGAAGAAGATGCCGGATGAGAAGGACGAGAAGACCAGCGCAAGAAGAAGCGGATCAGAGGAAGAAGATGATGGAAGAAGAAGATGGAAGAAGATGCCAGAAGGAGAAGATGAAGAAACCGAAGGATGAAGAAAGGAAGACCAGAAGAAAGAAGAAAGAAGATTTTAATAAAGGAATTGTCAAAGACCGTCTCCTGTAATTTTTACCATTTTTGACACTTTTTTGGTGAAATGGTAGGGGTACTTTTGTACCCCCTTACCATTTCACACAGGGGGGGGGGGGGCGGGATCTGGGGGTCCCCTTGTTAAAGGGGGCTTCCAGATTCCGATAAGCCCCCCGCCCGCAGACCCCCACAACCACCGGCCAGGGTTGTGGGGAAGAGGCCCTTGTCCTCATCAACATGGGGACAAGGTGCTTTGGGGGTCTCAGACCCCCAAAGCATCCTCCCAATGTTGAGGGCATGTGGCCTGGTACGGTTCAGGCGGCACAGCACCAAGGGCTAAGAAAAAAATCTGTATCGAGCATTATAATATTAGGCAAAATAACAAAACTCATCCTTCCTCTGGACCCAGAAGAATGGAATAAGGATTTAAATGGACTCAAAGGAACCTGTATTTGGACTGGAATTATAATATTTAATTTCTTCCAATCATGAAGCCTCACCATTATAGTGGAACCTTGGATTGCTAGTAACGCGGTTTACAAGCGTTCCACAATACGTGCTATTTTAAAAACATTTTTAAATCCTTACTCGCTTTGCGAACGCTTTCTCACAAGATGAGCAGGATTCAAGCCTCTGGGGTGTGCAGTACCGCATTTGGCCAGAGGTGCAGGGGGGCGCCGGTGATGCTCGGGTTGCTTACAGCCGCTCTGAGACACTCGGAAACACTCCATTCCTGACAAGCAGTGACTGTGGAACGGATTATCTGAGTTTCCATTATTTCTTTTGTGGAAACTCACTTTGATATACGAGTGCTTTGGATTACAAACATTCTTCTGGAAAGAATTATGCTTGTAATCCAAATTATTACTGTACATGTGACATTACCTTGGGTGGTCTGCATGCAAATACATTCCACCTAGGAACGCCCACTAATCCAGACTGACACACCCATCAAGGTATTTTTAATATTTGCATAACTCCTCCCAAGAGCCAGCCCACTGCTTGTATCAGAGAAGTATTGAGGCAGGGTGTTTTCAGGAAGTAATGTACAGCACCCTGCTGGCCCCTCCCGCCACTCCTGATATGACTACATTACATAGAGAAGCACAGAGACCTAGTGATGATGTCACTAGATCTAAAATAAGGTATGTAATGAAAATGGAAAGATTTTATGTAAAATGCCATTAATATGTTGATGATGATAGGGTAAAGGAGGAACCGGTGAAGGCAAAATATAGGTGGATTACACTTAAGATTTAAACATCTAACTATTTTTCAACCATCCTTATTCATAATGAATTACAGAACTCATTATTTATAGATTTTGAGCAGGAAAAATGTATAATAAATATTTCATACCCTAAAATACACTGGAGGGCATGATCTCTAATACTGATGATGCTGTCATCTATGAGAAATGTTAACAAGTCTATAGAGCCAGCAGGTAACCTTGGTTAAGACAGGCCGATTGGAGGCGTCCTGCAGGTCAGAGACGGTTGCGGAGAAGTAATTTGGTCAATGGGCTGTATGGAATTATTTCCACAATCACTGTGGGTTGTTTCATGAATGAATCATCGGGATCATCCCTGGAGTGTCAGAAATCCATTTTAATCTCCCAAGAAAACATTGCATGCTTGTATATGTGCACAGAATGCAGAGGTTGTACATGTCCCAACACACCTTACTTACCTTATTGTCTTACCCCAAATACAAAGAACTCAATAAGTATCTACAAAGAGCTAAAAGCTAAAGCACCCAGTGCAGGCTAGATTGGTTCTCTATCACCATCTACTGGTCAGAAGGTGTAATGCAACAGCTGCGATTTCAAGCCGAACTAAACCTATTTAACTGTTTTCCAAAACAGCTACATGCTGTAAAGGATAGGATGGTTTAGTTTTGCTTTAAAGTGTAAGTTTACCTTTTTTAGAATAAAATGAAAAGGTGAGCTAATACCCTGCACCCTCCTCTCTCCCCCAGCCCCTGCTATACTTACCTCCATGGGTGCTGAGCTGTCAGTGCCCATGTAGCTAGTCCAGCAGTCCTGTGATTTGAAATCCCTGCTCTTCTCCCTCTTTTTCTACAGCGGTTCCAGGATGGATCAGAGCTGATTCTGATTGGTCAGCGCCAGCACAGAGCATCCCTCTGATCTGTCCCGGAAGAGCCGCAGAATTAGGAAGGAGAGGATCGGGGTGGGAAGGGTGTGCAGTGTTCGTTCATTGTTTCTGATAAGGTAATCTAACCCTTTAAGCTGGCCATACACAGAGCCAATTTCTCGTTCCTCATGAACCGGCTGCAATTCACTTGGTGGGTGGCCCTGCCAGCTCCCTCCTGCCCCACATCCCTTGATGTAAAAAATAAGGAAGCCTGGCAAAAAAATTGTCAGGCGATTAGTGGCTTCATCCAATTGTGCTGTTCAGGTATTCTAATGCCGCGTACACACAACCGGACTTTCCGGCAGACTAGGTCCGATGGAATTAGTCCGTCAGACAATCCGATCGTGTGTGGGCTAATACGATCGTTTTTCGTTATAAAAATTCGACCGACCTAGAAATAAAACATGTTTCAAATCTGTCCGACGGACTCAATTCCTATCGGGAAAACCATTCGTCTGTATGCTGGTCCAACTGACCAAATACGACGCAAGGGAAGCTATTGGCTACTGGCTATTGAACTTCCTTATTTAGTCCCGTTTACGTCATCACATTCAAAACGAACAGATTTTCGAACGGACTTAGTCCGTTAATGTGTGGCCAATTCCGTTCGTTCGGAAAGTCCATCGTAACTCTGCCGAAAGTCCGCTGTGAAGACCGTCAGACCTTTTCTGCCGGAAAGTCCGGTCGTGTGTACGCGGCATTACAGTTGCCTGTTCTGGGTGTCAGAATACAATATCCAGCACTGCAGATTCATCCACTTACACTGTTATGCCCTGTACACACGATAGGATTTTCCGACAACAAAATCCATGTTTTTTTTTTCCGATGGATGTTGGCTCAAACTTGTCTTGCATACACACGTTAAACACAAAGTTGGTTGGAAATTCCGATCGCCAAGAACACGGTGACGTACAACACGTACGACGAACCGAGAAAAATTAAGTTCAATAGCCAGTGCGGCTCTTCTGCTTGATTCTGAGCATGCGTGGAACTTTGTGCGCTGGAATTGTGTACACACGATCGGAATTTACGACAACGGATTTTTTTGTCGGAAAATTTGAGAACCAGCTCTCAAATTTTGTGTGGAAATTCCAATGGAAAATGTCCGATGGAGCCTACACAGGGCCGCAATTTCCGACAACAAGCTCTGATCAAACATTTTCCGTTGGAAAATCCTATCGTGTGTACGGGGCATTAGGCTGCACTAAAATGTGGTCAGTTTCGGAATTATGTGATGAATGGATGGAGGGATGGATGATTGGAGGGATGGTTGATGGATAATGGATGGATGATGCATAGATGGAGGGATGGATAGAGAGATGGGTGGGGATGGATGATGTATGGATGTATAGATGATGGATGGATGAATGGAGGGATGAATGGAGGGATGGATGATGATGACTGGAAGGATGGCTGGATGAATGATGGGTGGATGGAAGGAGGGATGGATGATGGGTATATAATTGATTGAGGGGTGAAGGGAGGATGGATGGATGATGCATGGATAGCTGGAAGGAAGGATGGATGATGGATAGATGGAGGGAAGAATGGATGATGGATAGATGGAGGGAAGGATGGATGGATGATGCATTAATGGATAGATGGAGTGAAGGATGGATGATGGATGGATGGATGATGGATAGATGATGGAGGGAAGGATGGATGGATGGGTGGGTGATGCATGGATGGCCAGCTCAGTGGATTGCTTTATGAAAGGCCTGGATTCTTTCCTAGATACACACAATATAACTGAGTACTGCCATTTATAGGTAAAGCTGATCCAGGGAATATCCAATTGCCTCTCTGGGGATCAGGAAGGATTTTTTTCCCCTGCTGGAGCACATTCTATCATGCTTTGCTGGGGTTTTTCACCTTCCGCTGGATCACCTGTGGGTATAGAATTGTTTTCCCCCTTTTATTGGTTTAACTAGATGGACTTGTGTCTTTTTTCAACCAGACTAACAATGTAACACTGATATATAGATAATGAATGAATGGATGGATGAATGATGGATGGATTGAGGAAAGGATGGATGGATGAAGGATGGATTGCAGAAAGGATGGATGATGGATGATGGCTGGATTGATGAATGATGGATGGATGAAGGATGGATTGCAGAAAGGATGGATGATGGATGCAGGAATGGATTAATGATGGATGGATGGAGGAAAGGATAGAGGGATGGATGTAGGGATGGATGATAGATGGATTGAGGAAAGGATGGAGGGAAGGATGATAGATGGATTGAGGAAAGGGTGGAGGGAAGGATGATAGATGGATTGAGGAAAGGATGGAGGGAAGGATGATGGATGGATTGAGGAAAGGATGGAGGGAAGGATGATAGATGGATTGAGGAAAGGATGGAGGGAAGGATGATAGATGGATTGAGGAAAGGATGGAGGGAAGGATGATAGATGGATTGAGGAAAGGATGGAGGGAAGGATGATGGATGGATTGAGGAAAGGATGGAGGGAAGGATGATAGATGGATTGAGGAAAGGATGGAGGGAAGGATGATAGATGGATTGAGGAAAGGATGGAGGGAAGGATGATAGATGGATTGAGGAAAGGATGGAGGGAAGGATGATAGATGGATTGAGGAAAGGATGGAGGGAAGGATGATAGATGGATTGAGGAAAGGATGGAGGGAAGGATGATAGATGGATTGAGGAAAGGATGGAGGGAAGGATGATAGATGAATTGAGGAAAGGATGGAGGGAAGGATGATAGATGGATTGAGGAAAGGATGGAGGGAAGGATGATAGATGGATTGAGGAAAGGATGGAGGGAAGGATGATAGATGGATTGAGGAAAGGATGGAGGGAAGGATGATAGATGGATTGAGGAAAGGATGGAGGGAAGGATGATGGATGGATTGAGGAAAGGATGGAGGGAAGGATGATAGATGGATTGAGGAAAGGATGGAGGGAAGGATGATGGATGTATTGAGGAAAGGATTGAGGGAAGGATGATAGATGGATTGAGGAAAGGATGATGGATGGATTGAGGAAAGGATGGAGGGAAGGATGATAGATGGATTGAGGAAAGGATGGAGGGAAGGATGATGGATGGATTGAGGAAAGGATGGAGGGAAGGATGATAGATGGATTGAGGAAAGGATGGAGGGAAGGATGATAGATGGATTGAGGAAAGGATGGAGGGAAGGATGATGGATGGATTGAGGAAAGGATGGAGGGAAGGATGATGGATGGATTGAGGAAAGGATGGAGGGAAGGATGATGGATGGATTGAGGAAAGGATGGAGGGAAGGATGATGGATGGATTGAGGAAAGGATGGAGGGAAGGATGATAGATGGATTGAGGAAAGGATGGAGGGAAGGATGATGGATGGATTGAGGAAAGGATGGAGGGAAGGATGATGGATGGATTGAGGAAAGGATGGAGGGAAGGATGATGGATGGATTGAGGAAAGGATGGAGGGAAGGATGATGGATGGATTGAGGAAAGGATGGAGGGAAGGATGATAGATGGATTGAGGAAAGGATGGAGGGAAGGATGATGGATGGATTGAGGAAAGGATGGAGGGAAGGATGATGGATGGATTGAGGAAAGGATGGAGGGAAGGATGATAGATGGATTGAGGAAAGGATGGAGGGAAGGATGATGGATGGATTGAGGAAAGGATGGAGGGAAGGATGATGGATGGATTGAGGAAAGGATGGAGGGAAGGATGATAGATGGATTGAGGAAAGGATGGAGGGAAGGATGATGGATGGATTGAGGAAAGGATGGAGGGAAGGATGATGGATGGATTGAGGAAAGGATGGAGGGAAGGATGATAGATGGATTGAGGAAAGGATGATGGATGGATTGAGGAAAGGATGGAGGGAAGGATGATGGATGGATTGAGGAAAGGATGGAGGGAAGAATGATGGATGGATTGAGGAAAGGATGGAGGGAAGGATGATAGATGGATTGAGGAAAGGATGGAGGGAAGGATGATGGATGGATTGAGGAAAGGATGGAGGGAAGAATGATGGATGGATTGAGGAAAGGATGGAGGGAAGGATGATAGATGGATTGAGGAAAGGATGGAGGGAAGGATGATAGATGGATTGAGGAAAGGGTGGAGGGAAGGATGATGGATGGACACACAGAGAATAAGATAGAAAGTAGGGGATTCGTGTGATCAAGACACAGACTCAAACAATAGGCACCATCGTCCCTTAAAATGCCCAGCGCATAAATAGTGTGATGCAGGTTGCCCAATCTAAGATAGAATGAAAAATAGATAGGACTCAACAAAAAAAAATCAAGAGAGCATAGGAGCAAAACATAGACTTCACACACATATCTTAACATTTACAATACACTGTAGGTAGTTTTAAGTGTTTATTTACTAATAATCACTAATTAGTATTTGCATAAAATGGTGGTCAGTTTAGGAATTATATTGCAGATAGATGGATGAATGGTTGGTAGGGAGCGTAGGTGGGCGGATGGATGGGTGAGAAGGGGGATGGATGAGTGAGAAGGGGGATGGATGGGTGAGAAGGGGGATGGATGGGTGAGAAGAGGGAGGGATGGGTGAGAAGGGGGAGGGATGGGTGAGAATGGGGATGGATGGGTAAGAAGGGGGATAGATGGGTGATAAGGGGGATGGATGGGTAAGAAGGGGGATAGATGGGTGAGAAGGGGGGTGGATGGGTGAGAAGGGGGATAGATGGGTGAGAAGGGGGATGGATGGGTGAGAAGGGGGATGGATGGGTGAGAAGGGGGAGGGATGGGTGAGAAGGGGGATGGATGGGTGAGAAGGGGGATGGATGGGTGAGAAGGGGGAGGGATGGGTGAGAAAAGGGAAGGGATGGGTGAGACGGGGGAGGGATGGGTGAGAAAAGGGAAGGGATGGGTGAGAAAAGGGAAGGGATGGGTGAGAAGGGGGAGGGATGGGTGAGAAGGGGGATGGATGGGTGAGAAGGGGGATGGATGGGTGAGAAAAGGGAAGGGATGGGTGAGACGGGGGAGGGATGGGTGAGACGGGGGAGGGATGGGTGCGAAGGGGGATGGATGGAGGGGGATGGATGGGTGAGAAGGGGGATGGATGGGTGAGAAGGGGGATGGATGGGTGAGAAGGGGGAGGGATGGGTGAGAAGGGGGAGGGATGGGTGAGAAGGGGGATGGATGGGTGAGAAGGGGGATGGATGGGTGAGAAGGGGGAGGGATGGGTGAGAAAAGGGAAGGGATGGGTGAGAAGGGGGATGGATGGGTGAGAAGGGGGATGGATGGGTGAGAAGGGGTAGGGATGGGTGAGAAGGGGGATGGATGGATGAGAAGGGGGTGGATGGGTGAGAAGGTGGGTGGATGGGTGAGAAGGGGGATGGATGGGTGAGAAGGGGGATGGATGGGTGAGACGGGGGAGGGATGGGTGAGAAGGGGGATGGATGGAGGGGGATGGATGGGTGAGAAGGGGGATGGATGGGTGAGAAGGGGGATGGATGGGTGAGAAGGGGTATGGATGGGTGAGAAGGGGGAGGGATGGGTGAGAAGGGGGATGGATGGATGAGAAGGGGGTGGATAGGTGAGAAGGTGGGTGGATGGGTGAGAAGGGGGATGGATGGGTGAGACGGGGGAGGGATGGGTGAGAAGGGGGATGGATGGAGGGGGATGGATGGGTGAGAAGGGGGATGGATGGGTGAGAAGGGGATGGATGGGTGAGAAGGGGGATGGATGGGTGAGAAGGGGATGGATGGGTGAGAAGGGGGATGGATGGGTGAGTAGGGGGATGGATGGGTGAGAAGGGGATGGATGGGTGAGTAGGGGGATGGATGGGTGAGAAGGGGGAGGGATGGGTGAGAAGGGGATGGATGGGTGAGAAGGGGGATGGATGGGTGAGAAGGGGGTGGATGGGTGAGAAGGTGGGTGGATGGGTGAGAAGGGGGATGGATGGGTGAGAAGGGGAAGGGATGGGTGAGACGGGGGATGGATGGGTGAGACGGGGGAGGGATGGGTGAGAAGGGGGCTGGATGGAGGGGGATGGATGGGTGAGAAGGGGGATGGATGGGTAAGAAGGGGGATAGATGGGTGATAAGGGGGATGGATGGGTGAGAAGGGGAATAGATGGGTGAGAAGGGGGAGGGATGGGTGAGAAGGGGGATGGATGGGTGAGAAGGGGGATGGATGGGTAAGAAGGGGGATAGATGGGTGATAAGGGGGATGGATGGGTGAGAAGGGGAATAGATGGGTGAGAAGGGGGAGGGATGGGTGAGAAGGGGGATGGATGGGTGAGAAGGGGGATGGATGGGTAAGAAGGGGGATAGATGGGTGATAAGGGGGATGGATGGGTGAGAAGGGGAATAGATGGATGAGAAGGGGGAGGGATGGGTGAGAAGGGGAATAGATGGGTGAGAAGGGGGAGGGATGGGTGAGACGGGGGATAGATGGGTGAGAAGGGGGATAGATGGGTGAGAAGGGGAATAGATGGGTGAGAAGGGGGAGGGATGGGTGAGAAGGGGGATAGATGGGTGAGAAGGGGGAGGGATGGGTGAGAAGGGGGATGGATGGGTGAGAAGGGGGATAGATGGGTGAGAAGGGGGAGGGATGGGTGAGAAGGGGGATGGATGGGTGAGAAGGGGGATGGATGGGTCAGAAGGGGGATAGATGGGTGATAAGGGGGATGGATGGGTGAGAAGGGGAATAGATGGATGAGAAGGGGGAGGGATGGGTGAGAAGGGGAATAGATGGGTGAGAAGGGGGAGGGATGGGTGAGACGGGGGATAGATGGGTGAGAAGGGGGATAGATGGGTGAGAAGGGGAATAGATGGGTGAGAAGGGGGAGGGATGGGTGAGAAGGGGGATAGATGGGTGAGAAGGGGGAGGGATGGGTGAGAAGGGGGATGGATGGGTGAGAAGGGGGATAGATGGGTGAGAAGGGGGAGGGATGGGTGAGAAGGGGGATGGATGGGTGAGAAGGGGGATAGATGGGTGAGAAGGGGGAGGGATGGGTGAGAAGGGGGAGGGATGGGTGAGAAGGGGGATAGATGGGTGAGAAGGGGGAGGGATGGGTGAGAAGGGGTATGGATGGGTGAGAAGGGGGAGGGATGGGTGAGAAGGGGGAGGGATGGGTGAGTGGATAAATGCATAGATGAGCACCACAGTGAATGAGATAGGTAGGTAGATAGATAGATAGATAGATAGATAGATAGATAGATAGATAGATAGATAGATAGATAGATAGATAGATAGATAGATAGATAGAGAGATAGAACCCCAAAGACAATGAAATGAGGACAGTAGCACAAGACAGACTCCACACAGATCTTAATGATAAATAGATTAATGAAAATATAGATGAATAATATATATTATGTATATTGTACATGACATTTCCTATAAATAAATCCCCATTTATAGAAGACAGAACACCCTGCGGTTGGCAGATGACAACTCTGATTACATCCAATCTGTACACATCAATTAGTCGGGCTCATTAGGAAGACCCGGTCCCCTCTCTGTACTCCTCCAGCACCCATCATAGAGGGATTTGTCATCCTTCTCGGAGACGGCTGATGATAATAAAGGTGAGTATCATACCTCTGTGGAATTAGTCAGCCATACTTAGATAATCTGAAATAAAAATAAAATGTGAGGACATATTGGTATCACAGGCAGGGCCGGGACAAGGGGTGGGCAGGAGGGGGCGACTGCCCCTGGCGCAATGGTTTATTGCAGGGGTGGGGGGCACCCTGACCCTAACCCTTAGGGAAAGAGGGGCGCAGTTTGGCATCTTTGCCCTGGGCGCTGGGTGACCTTGTCCTGTCACTGATCACAGGTAATTATATAGGAAGGGTTGTACAGGGGGTGATGGAAGAAGTGTGCCCCGTCCATGGTAATTGGGTCCAAGCTGTCTTCATTCCAGTATAAAATGGGATATTGAAGTAGGTATTTGAGTGGATCTTTAACAAATGTAAATACTTTTACCAGAATACAATAATAGTTTTCTGGGTGTCATTTCTAATTCTGTATATACGTGGTGGGCACTCACATTTATTCATTACATAGGCAGTGACTGCTTCCTGCTCTACGGCTCTATACAAGGGATGAGCTTTTATTACTCATTTCCAAATGCAGTAACACATTTCTTATCCTGGAGTGACAGCGCTTACTCATTGTACTGTATTTATAGAGGAGCAGTGTTGTTACCCTAGTAAGAGCTACAGAACACCTCCCCCATCTTTTCATCTCCATATCATAGATTGGAGGGGTTCTGTAGTTCACAGAAATACGTGGGTAACATTTTATTGATAAGAATGCAGCACATGCAAAAAAAACAGCTGCCAAGATTTCTGGCAGGATCAACAGGTTTTTTTTTGCTGTTATAGAACAGATATAACACATTTTCTTCAATGTTATCTTTAAATCTGAACTCTAGGAATGAAATGCCTGTTTAGTCTAGGGAGCCAGAGATACGGTGTAATACTTACCTTACTGCTGGCTCCCTCTATCCATGCTCACCTCCTCGAGCACAATGTAGGGATAATAGCTCTGCGCTGTATGTGATGACGATGAGGGACCTTCCACAGCCTGGAAATTTGGGTGGAAGAGACCAGCACTGGGTCCACTGCAAGGGTAGAGCTTGTCTACGTTCCGGAGTTCAGCTTTAACGGACCAAAACCCATCAAAGAAGAGAAGTTCATTGTTAGGGTTGACATATCCTCTAAGACCGGGTTCACACTGAGCTGTGGGAATTAAGCCATGTGAGTTCAGCTTAATTTGCCCGATTTCACTCCCGCGTGTCAGTCCCGATTTCAGACATCCCAATCTGCAAAAAATAATTCCAGGGTGGTTTTGCGCCACCGCTAAACCACCCCCCCCCCCAATGAAATGCAGCCTCACCGTGCCCATTATTTCAGTCTCACCGTGCCCATCATTGCAGCCTTACCGTGCCCATAATCGCAGCCTCACCGTGCCCATAATTGCAGCCTTACCGTGCCCATAATCGCAACCTCACCGTGCCCATAATCGCAGCCTCACCGTGCCCATAATTGCAGCCTTACCGTGCCCATAATCCCAGCCTCACCGTGCCCATAATCCCAGCCTCACTGTGCCCATAATTGCAGCCTTACCGTGCTCATAATCTCAGCCTCATTGTGCCCATAATCCCAGCCTCACCATGCCCATAACTGCAGCCTCAACGTGCCCAAAATTGCAGCCTCACTGTGCCAATAATTGCAGCATTACCAAGCCCATAATCTCAGCATAACAGTGCCCATAATCACAGCCTTACAGTGCCCATAATCGCAGCCTCACCGTGCCCATAATGGCAGCCTCACCGTGCCCATAATCGCAGCCTCACCGCGCCCATAATCGCAGCCTTGCCGTGCCAATAATCGCAGCCTCACTACGGTCAGTGCCTGGATTACACACAGCAGGCATCCCCGCTGTGTCTTGGAATTCAGTGTTAAAACTTTGGCCGCGTTGTGACAAAAGTCCCGCCCTCCTCCTAGATCAGCTCGTGTGATAGACGCAGTGTTCTGTCTATCACACGAGCTGGTCTAGGAGGAGGGCGGGACTTTTGTCACAACGCGGCCAAAGTTTTTTACACTCAGCTCCGCTGTGTGTGACGTAATGGAGGAGGCCACTTGGGCTGCTCTGTCTGTGGCTGAGTGACAGGCTCAGCCGGGAGATCGCCCGGCACTCGCGAGGGACCGGGAGCCCGCACCAAACTGTAGGAGACTCCCGCAACTCGCGGGAAAGTTGAGATGTCTGCGATTTTGGCTGCGATTTCACAGACATCTGTGCAGGTTTGTGCACAGATGTCAATGGAAATCGCCCCATAAAATCGCAAAAAGTAAGCTACTTTTTTAAATCGGTGCGGTGCCGCAAATGCAGCGTTGCACCGATTAGGACGGTACCATTGCCGGCAATTGCAGGCGTTTTGACATGCGATTTGACATGTCAAATCGCATGTCAAAACGTACCAATGTGAACCAGGGCTAAGAGAAAGATAAAGACAGAACTGTAATGAGCCAATGAGAGCTCCTTCTAGTGTTTAATCTACAAATCTCTATACTTATAATACTCACAACGAATCCAATGTTGTCTGGTGTAATCCGCCACCGCACAATGGCCATTGCATTGTCATCAGGGGCCAGCTGCCAGAGCTTCCACTAATTTTAGAGCTTCCCCTCAGATCTACAGCGACTGCACTTTCATGTGCACTTGGATTGCCCTTTAGTAAACCAACCCCTTATGTCGCGTACACACGATCAGATTTTTCGCCAGCAAAAGTCCGATGAGAGCTTTTGGTCGGAAATTTCAACCGTGTGTATGCTCCATGGGACTTTTGCTGGCAGAATTCCCGCCAGCAAAAGATTGAGAGCAGGTTCTCAATTTTTCGGTCGGAAAAAGATCCGAACGGAAATTTCGATCGTCTGTACCAATTCTGACGCACAAAATTTCGACGCATGCTCAGAAGCATTGAAGTTCATTTTCTCGGCTCGTCGTAGTGTTGTACGTCACCACGTTCTTATCGGTCGAAAGTTCAGAGAACTTTTGTCTGACTGCGTGTATGCAAGACAAGCTTGAGCGGAATACACTATAGGATTGTAACAGACCTGGGACACGTTTGGGCACTCCAAAGGGAATAGTAATGTGGCGCACATGGTGCCCCCTCACCCTCCTGTCAAGCCCAGTTCCAAGCTACATTCCTGTCTGAATAATGTGTCTGGGTTTCAGGTGGACTGAAACCAGGACACACAATTCAAAACCCGGACTGTCCTGGTGAATCCCGGACAGGTGGCAACCCAAGTCTATGTAGAATAATGTTTGCCAGCACACCATGGAGCGACACAAATAGCGTCCAAAAAGAGTGGTTCATTGCATGATCACAATATGGGAATAGTGCAACGTTTCGGAGCCGCGCAGGGCCCCTTCGTCAGGCATGTGATCACATGCCTGACGAAGGGGCCCTGCGCGGCTCCGAAACGTTGCACTATTCCCATATTGTGATCATGCAATAAACCACTCCTTTTGGACGCTATTTGTGTCGCTCCATGGTGTGCTGGCAAACATCTTTCTACTGTGATTTGAACCAGTATCCAGCTGGTTGTTGCTACAGCACCCAAAACTGTGAGCATTTCCAGGAACGTGTGCGATGGGAAAATGAAGTACAACCCAAGTATATGGACGCAAATGCTGGACTCGGGAGCACGCCTGCAAGGTAACCCCCTCGGGAGAGCGCTTCTCCTAGGGGGGTTATCTAATGCGGGGAGGAGCCGCGAGAGCCGCCGGGGGACCCCAGAAATGGAGGTTCAGGGCCACTCTGTGCAAAACGAGCTGCACAGTGGAGGTAAGTATGATGTGTTTCTTATTTAAAAAAATAATTAAAACGATCCTTTACAATCATTTTAAATAGTTCAGGAGAGGTTTCAAAACGTCCCGTGTACATTAAGCCTAAGAATTTTGTTTTATTTGGTACTAATTGCTGTTATTGGTAATTTTATTGTGTCTTGTTCTGTTCATTATTTTGATCTTGTGTTGTTTTTGTATCATAATACTTTCCCTTTGGGATTAATAAAGTATTCTGAACCCGAAAGTCACATCCAAGTTGACTTTAACCTCGGCAATGACTGGCACTCACCCGAAAAGTCCTCCAGCTTTCCAGTTTTATGGAAAATGATGGAGAACCTTGAACCTGAGCAGATATCGGGAGTTTTCCTCTCCAGGTCTGTCCAGTTATGACCACCCACCGTTCCTCTCCTCTCAACCCTTGACTGTTTGGATTAGCAGGGAACTGATAACGGAAATCCATAATCCACCTTCCCTGCTCTGTGGCCAGATCAGTCTCATTCTTGGCTTGACACAGAACGGACGGGGCTGAGCCAGGCGCTACTGCTGTGCATGTATGTGCAGCTTCAACGTGAAGGGAGGGAAGAGAGGTGGGGGGGGGGGGGGGACATGAAACATTTCATATTCACATCACACAGGGAACTGACACCTATATCAGCCACTGCTAGGGAAGCAGCAAGCGTTGGGATGTCAGTAGAGGAGCAGCGCACCTGGAATGCTGCCGGAAGGTGCGTGAAATCCTATCGGAGCTGTTAGAGGTCTATAAAACAAAAAAAAAAGAAAGCGGCAAGCTGGTTGCCCTCCGCCACACTCCTGTGGTCACGGACAATGTGAAGGCTGCTTTGTTTCCAGAGAGGCAATGACAATAACTTCAGACTATGGGACTGGATTATAAAGCAGCCTCAAAGACTTGAAAAGGGATCAGTCTGTCGCTGTCGAGCTCGGCGATAACAGGTGCTTGGCAGCAATACGCCGACTGAGCGCAGCTCGGGCGCTCACCGTTCTATCTACAGATTAATGGCACAGCTATGGGAAAGTTACTGGAAGCCACGGAGGAAGGAAAGCAGCCAGGTAAGCCGGGATCATCTGTACGATCACAGAGGGGATTATTTTATAAGAAATTTATCTAAGAGCTTTTATAAGAAATTTATCTAAGAGATCTTATAAGATTTTTATTTTTTTTAAAGAAATTTATCTAAGAGATTTTATAAGAAATTTAGATACGAAATTTTATAAGAAATCTATATAAGAGATTTTATAAGGAATTTATATAAGACATTTTATAAGATTTTTTTTTAAGAAATTTATATAAGTAATTTTATAAGAAATGTATCTAAGAGATTTTATAAGAAACGTATCTAAGAGATTTTATAAGAAATTTATCTAAGAGATTTTATAAGATTTTTTTTTTAAGAAATGTATCTAAGAAGTTTTATAAGAAATGTATCTAAGAGATCTTAGAAGAAATTTATCTAAGAGATTTTATAAGAAATTTAGATACGAAAATTTATAAGAAATCTATATAAGAGATTTTATAAGATTTTTTTAAAGATTTTTTTGTAAGGAATTTATATAAGAAATTTTATAAGATTTTTTTTTTAAAGAAATTTATATAAGAAATTTTATAAGAAATGTATGTAAGAAATTTCATAAGAAATCTATCTAAGAGATTTTATAAGAAACGTATCTAAGAGATTTTATAAGAAATTTATCTAAGAGATTTTATAAGATTTTTTTTTTAAGAAATGTATCTAAGAAATTTTATAAGAAATGTATCTAAGAGATCTTAGAAGAAATGTATCTAAGAGATTTTATAAGAAATTTATATACGAAATTTTATAAGAAATCTATATAAGAGATTTGAAAAGAAATTTTATAAGATTTTTTTTAAAGAAATTTATATAAGAGATTTTATAAAAAAATTATATAAGAAATTTTATAAGATTTTTTTTTTTTTAAAGAAATGTATAAAAGACATTTTATAAGAAATTTATCTAAGAGATTTTAGAAGAAATGTATATAAGAAATTTTATAAGATTTTTTTTTTTAGAAATTTATATAAGAAATTTTATAAGAAATTTATCTAAGAGATTTTAGAAGAAATGTATATAAGAAATTTTAGAAGATTTTTTTTTAGAAATTTATATATGAAATTTTATAAGATTTTTTAAAAGAAATTTATATAAGAGAATTTATAAGAAATTTATATAAGAAATTTTATAAAATTTATTTTTTTAAGAAATTTATATAAGAAATTTTGTAAGAAATGTATTATACAAAATTTATATAAGAAATTTGGAATTTTGGGGAATTCTTAAAAATCACAGGCAATTTCCCCCCCCCCCAAATACCTCAAACTCTGAGAGTTTATTTTTGATTCTGTAGCTCCTTTATTACGTGTCTGCTTTTAATGCTACTATGCTACAAGTTCCGATCACTGCTTAGGGAAATAAATACAGATTTTTTTTCAGGAGAAACGAAGGGTGGATTGGGTTCAGGTGTTGGAGTTTATTACAGATGTCTTTGAATCCAACAAAAATTATAGAAAGATTTAGAAAAAAAAAGGCACAATGCAAAGAGGGGGCTGATAACACCCTCACCAGGATAGGTACGTTCAGGGTCAGGTTTTCAGCAGTCAACTGGCATAATAGTTCATTAGGTGTGTTTGACTTATTTGGTATGACAGTGCGAAGAGCAGGAAGGGTGTGCAGAGAGCAGGGAGGGTGTGCAGAGGGACGTAAGGGTATGCAAAGGGCAGAGTGTGTATGCAAAGGGTAGGGAGGGTATGCAAAGGGTAGGAAGGGTATGCAAAGGGTAGGAAGGGTGTGCAAAGGGAAGAGAGGGGAATGTAAATGGCAGGGATGGTATGAAAAGGGCAGGGATGGTATGAAAAGGGCAGGGAGGGTGTGAAAATTATAGGAAGGGTATGCAAAGGGAAGAGAGGGTATGGAAAAGGGCAGGGAGGGTTAGCAAAGGGCAGGGAGGTTATGCAAAGGACAGGGAGGGCATGCAAAGGGTTCGGAAGGGTATGCAAAGGGCAGGGAGGGTATGTAAAGGGAAGAAACGGTGTACAAATGGCAGGGAAGGTGTGCAAAGGGAAGGGAGGGTATACAAAGGGAAGGGAGAGTATTCAAAGGGAAGGGAGGGTGTGCAAAAGAAAGGGAGGGTGTGCTAAGGGCAGGGATGGTATGCTAAGGGCAGGGATGGTATGCTAAGGGCAGGGATGGTATGCTAAGGGCAGAGATGGTACGCAAAGTGCAGGGAGGGTGTGCAAATTGCAGGGAGGGTATGCAAAGGGCAGGGAGGGTGTGCAAAGGGTAGGGACCCATAGCAACCTATCAGAGGTCTCTCATAGGCTAGGTCCGTCAGGTTATAGTTTTCAGAAATTAACTGGCAAAATAGTTCATTGTGTGTGTTTGGCTTTTTTGTTATGGCAGTGCAAAGGGCAGGGAGGGTATGCAATGGGCAGGAAGGCTGTGCAAAGGGCAGGAAGGGTGTGCAAATGGCAGGAAGGGTATGCAAAGGGAAGGGAGGGTGTGCAAAGGGCAGGGAGGGTATGAAAAAAGTAGAGAGGATGTGCAGAGGGTAGGAAGGGTATGCAAAGGGCAGGGAGGGTGTGCAAAGGGCAGGGAGGGTGTGCAAAGGGCAGGGAGGGTATGTAAAGTGTAGGGAGGGTGTGCAAAGTGCAGGGAGGGTGTGAAAAGCACAGGGAGGGTATGCAAAGGGCAGGAAGGGTGTGCAAAGGGCAGGGAGGGTATGTAAAGGGTAGGGAGGGTGTGCAAAATGCAGGGAGGGTTTGAAAAAAGTAGAGAGGATGTGCAAAGGGTAGGAAGGGTATGCAAAGGGAAAGGAGGGTATGTAAAGGGCAGGGAGGGTGTGCAAAGGGCAGGAAGGGTATGTAAAGGGTAGGGAGGGTGTGCAAAGCGCAGGGAGGGTATGCAAAGGGCAGGGAGGGTGTGCAAAGGGCAGGGAGTGTATGTAAAGGGTAGGGAGGCTGTGCAAAGTGCAGGGAGGGTGTGCAAAGCACAGGGAGGGTATGTAAAGGGCAGGGAGGGTATGTAAAGGGCAGGGAGGGTATGTAAAGGGCAGGGAGGGTGTGTAAAGTGCAGGGAGGGTGTGTAAAGTGCAGGGAGGGTGTGCAAAGGGCAGGGAGGGTGTGCAAAGGGCAGGGAGGGTGTGCAAAGGGCAGGGAGGGTATGTAAAGGGCAGGGAGGGTATGTAAAGGGCAGGGAGGGTATGTAAAGGGCAGGGAGGGTGTGCAAAGTGCAGGGAGGGTGTGCAAAGTGCAGGGAGGGTGTGCAAAGCACTGGGAGGGTATCCAAAGGGCAGGGAGGGCATGCAAAGGGTAGGGTGGTGTGCAAAGGGCAGGGAGGGTATGTAAAGGGCAGGGAGGGTGTGCAAAGTGCAGGGAGGGTGTGCAAAGTGCAGGGAGGGTGTGCAAAGCACTGGGAGGGTATCCAAAGGGCAGGGAGGGCATGCAAAGGGTAGGGTGGTGTGCAAAGGGCAGGGAGGGTAAGTAAAGGGAAGGAATGGTGTACATAGGGCAGGGAGGGTGTGCAAAAGGTAGGGACCCATAGCAACTTAGCAGATGTCTCTCACAGGCTAGGTTCACACTTGAGTATTGGTTTCTTCAAGCATTTTTTTTAAAAGTGTGCTTTTACACGCATTTTCAGGCATAAGCATTTCAGTTTAGACCAATGGAGAGCAGGTTACTAGAAGGAGGAGACTGTCTGTTAGATGCAAATAATGTGCAATAAATACATGTTGTAACGCTTTTCAGGTGCTCCAATTGAAGTCCATAGGACTAAAAATACTTGATCCTGCCCCAAAGAAGTGCCTGTACTTCTATGGTATGATCAGTGACAGCACATTGATCAGATGTGAAGGAGCCCCATAGCAAAAACAAATGGAAATGTCATTGTGGAACCTTGTTGCACTTCTGGAGATGAACGGGTTCTAGGGCTTATTTACATTCCATCAATTTTAGGGTGCACCACCACAATGCATGAGCAGGAATGGGCACTCAAATGACAGTCATCTGGCTGGGTGCTTGGAACATCATCCCTGCTCTTTGCACAGCCTATATCTTATCCCCATAAGTACCAACACACACACACAGCAACCAATCAGAATCTGATCTGACCTCTGCAGAGTGAATTCCGCTTGATTACCGTTGGTTGCTGTATTTAAGAGTTAACAGTTAGGAACGAGAACACGGAATCAGGATGGAGGAATTACGATTGCAGCATTTTTTATGTGGATTCTGCAAAACAGGTAGTGAATAGGTGTGCAGGCTTTGGGGGAACTACAACACCCAGCATGACAATGGGCTGGTGTTAGAAAGCCATGCAATGACTATTTCCAAAGTGCAGTAATCCCAAAAGTAGGTTATTGCACAAGCCAGGCAGAGCCATAGGGTGTCAGTGCATGCAGATACTTGTAGTTCTTCAATTGGAAGGCAGAAGAGCAGGCTTTGCTGAGGCTTAATTCTACATAACTGATATGGTAACAAATATAAGATTAGAGGGTTGGAGAGAGACTACAAGTCCCAGCATACCTGCGAGTTAGTGTGCAGCTGATTCTGGGACTTGTAGTCTTCCATTAAAAAGAAAGGGGAAAAATATGAAGGACGTTCTGAAATGTATTTTATGAAATGAGTCTGTTGTGGATTCAAGTGTCCCTTCAGTTGCTGTGGAACTACAAATCTCAGAGAAGAAGCCCAATGATATTGGATGGTGGAATCTGAATGCAGGCTTGAGCAGATTATCAACATATATGGAATGGGACTACACTGGCAAGGTCCACTGGGACTTGTGGTTCCACAACAGCTAGACAAGCCAATAAGTAGACCTCCCAACTGTGCTAAAAGGCTAGTCTCACACCAATGCGTTTTTTCTCCGATGCGTTTTTATCTGAAATCATTGGGAATGCATCAAAACGCATGGCAAGGAAGGTTAACATGGGTTTTCAACACATGTTGCAATACACTTTGTATTGAGGGCCCCTTTATTGGTGTCCTTGTACCGCACGCTCATTATCATGCATTTTTTTTCATGCATTAACCCCTTGCCGCCCGCATAACACATATGTTGGGGTGGGCTTCAACGCCCACATATGCGTCGCTGGGCACCCACTGCGCACTCCCAGCACAGAGACGGAGCTGTGAAAGACAGCTCTTGTTCCAGATAATGATCGGTAGCTGGCAGGACCGGCCCCGGATCATGTGACCAATGAGACAGCCAATCACAGTAGCAGGGGCGTTGCTAGGTCTACAAAAGATCTGGGGCTGGAGCCCATAGCAGCGTAATAAAGAAAGTCATACACTTGGGCGGGCATATACATGTATATAATATATGTGTGTGTGTGTATATCCCCAGAGAGCCCCCCCTTACAACAGGGTCCCCAGAGAGCCCCCCCTTACATCAGGGTTCCCAGAGAGCCTCCCCCTTACATTAGGGTCCCCAGAGAGCCTCCCCTTACATTAGGGTCCCCAGAGAGCCTCCCCCTTATATTAGGGTCCCCAGAGAGCCTCCCCCTTAAATCAGGGTCCCCAGAGAGCCCCCCCTTAAATCAGGGTCCCCAGAGAGCCCCCCCTTAAATCAGGGTCCCCAGAGAGCCTCCCCTTTAATCAGGGTCCCAGAGAGCCCCCCCTTAAATCAGGGTCCCCAGAGAGCCTCCCCTTTAATCAGGGTCCCCAGAGAGCATCTCCCCCGCATCAGGGTCCCCAGAGAGCCCCCACTTACATCAGGGTCCCCAGAGAGCCTCTCCTGCCCTTGGGGACCCCTGCAGAGACTCGGGGCTATGGGCCACAGATTCGGGGCTATAGCCCCAAAAGCCACCCCCTAGCGACGCCACTGCACTGTAGTCAGATGATTGGACAATCTTTCCTGCTCTCCGGCATTTAATATTTTTTAAAAGGGACGCCAGTGTGGGTGAGAAAGCATTAAGGCAGCCCATTCAAAGGAATATGCAGGCAATGCACTAAAAAGACAGGACCGGAGCTGAGTAGGCATGCATTCAGCGGAGGGGATACATGACAGGGTGGTAAGGGTATCCAGTCAATGGGGGGGTTAACATAAAGCATTTTTATTTAAAAGTAGGCTCTTACCTATTGGCTGAGGAGAAAGGGGGCTTAGCAATTGCAGAGTAGTAATCGGTGGAAGAACATCCCTTCCTCCCGCCCTTCATGTGGTTACGTTAGTTATAGCTGTTTCACTGTTGGCGTTTTGGGGTCCTTGAGGAGGTTGACATCTGGTCATTGGGTAAACGGTGGGGAACCATCTGAGGTATGGTATCCTCGAGTGGAAACGGTTCACTGTGTAGTGACCGGGTATTTTTAAGAACCCTGGGTGGCTGAGGTCAGTTGGCTTCAGGCCCTGAGTCAATAGGTTGCGGCTGGGGTTGCAACTCAGCTAGCTAGTGCCTCAGACACAAAAATGTTAGGTATATATGGTACCGTCAACAGGGCTGGTGCTACCACTAGGCAAACTAGGCAGCCGTCTAGGGTGCCCTGCTGCCTAGGGTGCCCGGCCACTGGTGTTCCTACTCTCTTCTCTCTGCAGCAAGCAACTAAGTCTCAGCATCAGCAAGTAGCCACCAATCCGTTCGCACATAGTGTCAGAGGTGCAGCGGTGGCAGGGGACTGTGTCTGTGTCCAACTCCTGAATGAACGGAAACAAGCAAACATTTATTGATATGTGCTGGTAGGCTGCATTTGATGGGCGCTGGTGAGGCTGCATTGATGGGCACTGGTAAAGCTGCATTGATGGGCACTGGTGAGGCTGCATTTAATGGGTGCTGGTGAGGCTGCATTCGATGCGCGCTGGAGAGGCTGCATTGATGGGCGCTGGAGAGGCTGCATTGAAGGGCGCTGGTGAGGCTGCATTGATGGGCACTTATGAGCCTGCATTGATGGGCGCTGCTGAGGCTGAATTTGATGGGCGCTGGTGAGGCTGCATTTGATGGGCGCTGGTGAGGCTGCATTGATGGGAGCTGGTGAGGCTGCATTGATGGGCACTGATGAGGCTGCATTTGATGTCCGCTTAATTAAAAAAGTGGGGTTTACATGGGCAGGGGTAAGGGGATGGAGTCAGGGGTGGAGACAGGGAGGGCGGCAAAATCAGGTTTCGCCTAGGGTGTCAAAAAACCTTGCACCAGCCCTGACCGTCAAGGATCTCAAAATCAATGTATCTTTGCATTAAGTCGGTTATTATTTTATTTATGTTTGTTATGTGAAATAAAGTTGTTAATTAAAAGGTTGATTTCAGCCATTTAACCCCACCCACATGTGTTGTGTAGTTCTTATATAAGGAAGAGTGTGGCTTTGGTTACAATGAGTGAGTAATTGGCCAGTGGGGTGGTTAGCTCTTAGCTACCCTAGTCATGTCCTAGAAAACAGACACGCGCCATATGGCTACCGTGCGTTGTGGTGCGCTGCAACTCATGTACTTTGGAGATGTATTGCGCTAGTGTGTTCAAAATTAATGGCAGCACAACGTACTAACGTAGGTAACGGCGCTACAGTAACGAACGCGGAAATCTATTTTGTCCCCTAATGTCAACATGCATCATAACATGGTGTGAACCCAGCCTTAACGTTTTGCATTGACTTTATTGGAAACCCCGCCAAGTAAAAACACAAAGGTGTGAATCCAGCCTCAAACTAGATCAGGGTTCCTCCAATGGTTGCTAGGGGTTCCTTAAACAATGACCAATTTTTGCCTCTCAGATAAGTTCCCAGTAACACCAATGATCTTTTTAGCTATCTGTAGGGGTAAATTCCTCCCCAAGACCACAGATGTAAGGAGCACTCTTCCATTGACCACCCCACCGGTGTATTATGAGTTGTAGATATAGCAATTTTTAACAGGGGTTCCCTGAGCCCGAAAGGTTATTTCAAGGGTTCCTCCGTGTTGAAAAGGTTGAGAAAGTCTGATCTAGATCTACCAAAACGACATAGTAGAAGGAGTCCCACCTAAACAATCCACTCTTGTATCTTACCAGGTAGGATCTAGTAGGACATAATTGTTGGTACATCTCAAAAAGATTGTCCAGTTAGATCGTAAGGTGTATGGCCATCTTCAGGGCATGCTGACAATTGTAGTTGTACAATGTAAACTTACACAGTCTCAGCATTACAGAGCAAGTTCAGTTAAAAGTGACCAACAACTTCAAGGTGGACCTGCACCTTTCTATTCCTCATAATCTCCGACAGTCGCCTACGACTCCTCAATACATTTCAGGGGAGACCCTTATTTTCCATCAAGAGATTAAACCCTTGTGAGGTATAACACCCTCATTGAAAAATGCCTCCTCTGCCGCCTTTCTGATTTCTGTAGGAGGAAGCTGGCAGCGAGGGGTTAAATGGCGTGGAATCTCACATGTGGCTGAGCCCTAATTTAGTTTTATCGCTCTGATCGATGCGTAGCGTTAGGGAATTAATTCAGCCGTTATCGGTATTCAGAGAACTATATTTGTCAGGGAAGTTGATGATGGTAAGCCTTTTATTGTTCCCACATCATGAAGACAAATTGGCGATCGGATGATTATACTTTATTTATATCGCCTGTCGTTGGGGCTCTCATGTATCAGCTTTTTTAATCTCTCCTTCTATTTATTTATTTTTTTCTCATTGGCTGCCCCTGAGAGTCTTTTATCATGTTAATTATGATCTGTCTGGATGGGGAAGCTGTGGATGGGGGGGGTTGTTGGTATTGCAATGGTTAGACATGGATAGGAATAGGGAGGCATCCGCAGCGCACAAATTCCCATCCAAAATGTGTGCTGTGTGGAATTTGTACTGTGTGTGATTTGTGTCATGTGTGTATATGTGTGTGATTTGTGCTATGTGTGTATATGTGTGTGATTTGTGCTATGTGTGTATATGTGTGTGATTTGTGCTATGTGTGTATATGTGTGTGATTTGTGCTATGTGTGTATATGTGTGTGATTGGTGCTTTGTGTGTATATGTGTGTGATTTGTGCTATGTGTGTATATGTGTGTGATTTGTGCTATGTGTGTGATTGGTGCTATGTATGTATATGTGTGTGATTGGTGCTATGTGTGTATATGTGTATGATTGGTGCTTTCTGTGTATATGTGTGTGATTTGTGCTATGTGTGTATATGTGTGTGATTGGTGCTATATGTGTATATGTGTGTGATTGGTGCTATATGTGTATATGTGTGTGATTGGTGCTATGTGTGTGATGTGTGATGTGTGTGTATATGTGTGTGAATTGTGCTATGTTATAATTACTGTGCTGCTGATACGTAGTGTATACTTAGCATAAACCACACATACAGTATATACTATCTGTGTAAGTTGTATTGTGTTATAACGACAGCACTGCTGATACATTGTGTATACTTTGTATATGTATGTGGTTTGTAATATGTGTGTAAGTTGTGCTATGTTATGACTGTACTGCTGATTTGTGGTGTATACTTTGTATATGTGTGCATTTTGTACTGTGTGTATATTTGTGATCTGTGTCGTGTGTGTGTACGTGTGTGTGTGTATATATATATATATATATATATATATAACAGTATATATACTACTGTATATGTGTTGGTGATTAGTGCATTATGTATATATGTGATCACTGTGCTGCGTCTGTCCAGTGGTGGGTACAAAGGTGGACCAGTAAATGGTTGTGCCGGTAACCTGGAGCTCTTAGATGAAGCCGTATCCTAGAACTGGATGTGTATGCATATTCGCATTGAATTCCATGTCAGATTTGAATAGACCTAGATTATTCAGGAGCAGACTTCTTCTGACAATGCTCTTTGCCTGGCTGCCCTGCTGCTTTAATGGCTTTATTGTTTAATTATATTGACTTTCTAGTCTGCATGACTGCTGACCCCCCTGAACCCCTGTGCTGGCAATTGACTCGTTTTCAATATACTTGGGATAAGCCGAGACAATATGGGGTTCAGCAGCACATAGACTGAGAGAACATCCAAGTACTTCACACACCTGAACGCATCTAAAAGTGCCTAATGCCGCGTACACACGATCGGAAATTCAGCCAGCAAAAGGTCGGAAAATGCGACCGTGTGTATGCTCCATCTGGCAGAATTCCCACCAGCAAAAGATCGAGAGCAGGTTCTCTATTTTTTGGTCGGAAAAAGTTCCTATCCGAAAATGCGTTTGTCTGTATGCAATTCCAGGGCGCAAAATTCCTACGCAGGCTCAGAAACAATTTGACGCATGCTCGGAAGCATTGAACTTCATTTTCTCGGCTCGTCGTAGTGTTGTACGTCACCGCGTTCTTGCCGGTCGAAAGTTTAGAGAACTTTTGTGTGACCGTGTGTATGCCAGCCAAGCTTGAGCGGAATTCCGTCAGAAAAAGCATCCAAGATTTTTCGGACGGAAATTCTGCACGTGTGTACGCGGCATAAATGTGATTGAAAACGTCTAATGCCGCGTACACACGAGCGGATTTTACCGTCGGAAGGCTGAACCCCATATTGTCTGTTCAATACATTTTTGGCGCTTTGATGAAGTATCAGCGGTCTAAATAGTACCCTGACGTCTCATCTTTGAGACAGAGGATAGGACGGAGGACACATCCTCAGTCCCTTTCTCTGTAGCCTTAGCTGCACTGCAAATGAATTAACAGAAGAGGCTCCTACCCATTCATGAACTGAAGCATAGGAAACACAATTAACTGCAGCTGCTGCCAGCGGTAAAGGAGGGGGCACTCTGGAGGAAATAAGGGGGCACTTTAGAAGCACTAAGAGGCACTCTGGAGGAGTTAGTATCTTCAAAGTGCCCCCCTTACATCCTCCTGTAGAGTGCCCCCTTATGTTCTGCTCCTCCAGGGTGCCCCTATTTAACCACTTGCTTACTGGGCACTTTTACCCCCGTCTTGCACAGGCCATTTTTCAGCTCTTAGCGCTGTCACACTTTGAATGACAATTGCATGGTCATGTAACTCTGTACCCAAATTAAATTTCTATCATTTTTGCACACAAATAGAGCTTTCTTTTGGTTGTATTTAATCACCACTGGGTTTTTATTTTTTGCTAAATAAACGAAAAAAGAACAAAAATGAAAAGGAAAAAAAATGTTTTCATAGTTTGCTATAAAATTTAGCAAACAGGTAATTTTTCTCTTTCACTGATGTGTGCTGAAGAAGCTGCACTGATAGGCTGCACTGAGGGGCATTGATGAGGCGGCACTGATAGGCTGCACTGATTAGCAGGCACTGATAGGTGGTACTGATGAGGAGGCACTCATAGGCAGCACTGAGGGGAACTGATAGGCGGTACTGATAGGCTGCACTGATGGGTGGCACTGATGAGGAGACACTGATGGGCTGCACTGATGGGCGGCACTGATGAGCACTGATAGGCGGCACTGATGGGTGGCAGTGATGGGCTGCACAGATGGGCACTGATAGGCGGCACTGATGGGTGGCAGTGATGGGCTGCACAGATGGGCACTGATAGGCAGCACTAATAGGCTGCACTGATGGGCAATGATAGATGGTACTGATGAGTAGGCACTGATAAGGAGGCTCTGCTAGGCGGCACTCATGGGCACTTGAAAAATAAATAGCAAAAGCCATTTATGGGTGACACTGATAGGCTCCACTGATGAGACAGCATTGACGATGAGGCACTGGGTAGGTGGCACTGATTGCAAGCACTTGAGGGCACTGATTGGCAGCACTGGTGGGCACTGTTGGGACTGCACATATCAGTTTACAGTAGATGTCCCTTTTCCAGAACCTGGCTATCAGCTCTCCTCTCCTTTCCTGGTGCGGCCAGACCAGCTCTTGCTCTTAATGTCCCCCAGGGTTGGGAGATGTGCTGGTTGGAATGCTGAGAAGGAACCAGTGCAGTGACCTCTTATCAAGCCCAAGAAGAGGAGTGGGAGAGCTTGGGAAGGAACACAGAGAAATGTGCAGTGGCTGGGACTCCCAGGAGACCAGAAGAGACAGTAGCTGACCAGAACAGACTTCACCTCCTTCATCAATCACAGGGAGAGGAGGGGGGGAGCGTGCAGGAAAGATCACAGAGTCATCTGTGCTGCGGCTGCAGGGCTACAAGAGACAGTGACAGGCTAGATTGGTGTTAGAGCAGAGGTACTCACAGCTCTTGTAGTTATGCCCAAAGTAGTGCTGGAGGGAGAGAAGTGTCAGCACTGCAGTGAAGAGGAAACCTGCACATCGGCGGTATATGCTGACAGACAGCAGAGCTCTCTCTCTCTGTCCACTCCGGATGTTTGGCAACAGTCAGGGGCGGGCCCCCTGCTAACACCGGGCCCTCGGGCAGTTCCCGATATGCCGAATGGTCAGTCTGCCCCTGACTGCCTGTAAGTTGTATGCAATGCGGGTACCCGTACTGGATTTAGACGGGTTCTCGCATCGCAGCAGTGTGAACCGAGCCTAAATAAGCAGGAAATGGGAGATTTTCTATCTGTGACTGTTCTCGCTAAATAAGCAGGAAGTGAAGAGATTTTCTTTTATTTCCTGTGTAGCACTTACCCCTGTAGCAGCCACTGGTGTATTGGTCCTCTGTTTCCGGATGACAAATATCCTTCCAGCAATGCCACTTCCTCTAATGCAGTGTTTCTCAACCTTTTTTCAGTCAAGGCACCCTTTAAAATTATGGACAGTCTCGGGGCACCCCATTCTAAAATGTAAAAAATATTTCTAATAGCTTTACATAATGCAGCAACATCCACTCGTACGACGCCTAATGTTAGAGGTGATTTATTCTTCCAAAGCAAATCTACTTTTACACAGTGTTACTGACTAGTATTCCAATCTTTCTCTTCTATTATTGTTAGCCCTGTTGGGGGGGGGGGCTTTGGTAAGATATCAGGGGTCTTAACAGACCCTGACACCTGACATCTCCCCTTTTGAGACAGGGAAAGGGACTGAGGACACATGTTTCCCAGTCCCATTCTCAGCAGCCTCAGCTGCACTGAAAATGAATGGAGAGGAGTCAGAGGCTCCTCTCCATTCATAAATTGAAGCATCGTAAACACAGGTTACGATGTTTCAGTTATGTGAATGGACAGAGTCGGTTATCACTGACTGTTCATTCGAAAAAGGAAGGAGCCAGATTTACTGGCTCCTACCTCCGCTCTCCATCCTGAAAGATCGAGGGGGCAGAGGAGGAGAATGGAGGGGGACAGCAGCACGGAGGGGCACACTGAGGAGAACAGAGGGGGACAGCAGAACGGAGGGGGACGGAACAGAGGGGGACACGGAGGAGAACGGAGGGGGACAGCAGAACGGAGGGGGACAGCAGAACGGAGGGGGACACGGAGGAGAACAGAGAAGACAGCAGAACGGAGGGGGACAGAGCGGAGGGGGACACGGAGGAGAATGAAGGGGGACAGAATGGAGGGGGACACGGAGGAGAACGGAGGGGGACAGCAGCATGGAGGGGGACACAGAGGAGAACAGAGGGGGACAGCAGAATGGAGGGGGACAGAAAGGAGGGGGACGCGGAGGAAAATGGAGGGGGACAGCAGAACGGAGGGGGACACGGAGGAGAACAGAGGGGGACAGCAGAACGGAGGGGGACAGAACGGAGGGGAACGCGGAGGAGAATGGAGGGGGACAGCAGAACGGAGGGGGACACGGAGTAGAACTGAAGGGGGACAGCAGAACGGAGGAGAACGGAGTGGGACAGCAGAACAGAGGGGGACAGCAGAACAGAGGGGGACACGCAGGAGAACGGAGGGGGACACGGAGGAGAACAGAGGGGGACATCAGCACGGAGTTGGGCATTGAGGGGGACAGCAGCAAAACAGAGGGGGACTGGAGGAGGATACAGGGACAGTCAGCGGTGATCGGTGCGGCTTTGGGGGCAGTTACAAGCACTGATCACCGCTGTGTAGATTTCACTAAGGCAGCTGAAAGGGGGGGGGGGGAGGGAGAAGCGGAGAAATGGCTGTCAGGCTTTATTGAAATCTATACAGCGTGATCGGTGCTTGTAACTCCCCCTCCGCACCGATCACCCTGACTGTCCAGGTATCGGGTGAAGCATTGCAGCATTTGCCCAAGTACAAGTACTCAAATGCTCGGTATCAGTACCGATACTAGTATCAGTATTGGGACAACCCTACATCGCACCCTTGTGAAATGGGCACTCCCCGGCAAAGTTGGGAGCCATTACAGAAGCAAACACACACTCAGTGTAGTTCCTAGTTCCGCCATCTGTTGTGAGGAAGGCTAATCAGCAACTCGCACCATCCAGATGTAGCTGTGGTATATAAAGCTCACCGGGAGCCAAATTAAGTCTCCATAGTGTAGTATTTATTGGATTTGTATGTTAAAAGCCAAAATAAAATGAATCATAAAAACATGTGACAATGGGTGAGAAAGATTACGAATTGAATGTGTATTTTCACAGGGTCACACTGTGAACACACAGGTAACAGTGTGCCAACGTCCCGATAATGGATATATAGAAACTAAAGGCTAGAAAAATGGACTTTAAAGGCACACGGGTAGACCATATAAAAGTAATTAAATTTTTTATTTTGTAGAAAATTATTAAAAAAGGAGGGAGATTATTACACATAGATATAAATACAATTCATGAAACTAATATTGTATACCCCACACACAGACTCTGACACCACTATGCAAAATAGAAAATTACAGTGATACATCCGAGAGGGCAATGGTTGAAATTCCCATAATAGTATCCAAATAAGGATGTAAACATAGAATGATGTGGGTCAGAATGTGGATCCAGGCACAGAATATTCGCTTAATCGCTCTACATGTTTCGCGTAAGGGTACGCTTCTTCAGGAGCATAAAGATAAATAGGGTAATTTATGTGAACATAAATGACATCAGACTTATTGGAAGGTAAATTAAAAACCAATCAGTCCCAGATAAAAAAAAGTCATATAGTAATCAACCGCAGGGATAGTAGCGTAATAAATTGCTGGTAAGCAAAATTATATGGATATATCCAGAGAAGAGTAGTCACTAACACACAGCTAGAAAAGCCCTGATGCTGGTAATGTAGACCAGCGTGTATGTATTTAGAAGACCTGTTCAAACATTGTAGGGAAACAGGCTCAAAGAGGCTAATACCTTGAAGTTTAGAGCGTGTGTAGTGTGTGTCCAGTTAGCGTCTGCCAGGTGACAAACACACACTACACAGCGCGGCTCTAAACCTCGAGGTATTAGCCTCTTTGAGCCTTCAGCCTGTTTCCCTACAAAGGTCTTCTAAATACATACACGCTGGTCTACATTACCAGCATCAGGACTTTTCTAGCTGTGTGTTAGTGACTACTCTTCCCTGGATATATCCATATACCGTATATACTCGAGTATAAGCCGAGTTTTTCAGCACATTTTTTTGTGCTGAAAGTGCCCCCCTCGGCTTATACTGGAGTCAAGCACTTTTCTGCAGCAAAAAAAAAAATTCCGCCCCGACTTTGGGGCCCCGTATCTCGGGGCCACTTGGGTCACTTGGGTCTAGGAGTCCATTTGGTGTGCCAACCCAGTGGACCTAGCACTATAACATATCCACATATGGGGTTCCTAGCACTAAGTGGCCCCGAGATACGGGGCCCCAAAGTCGGTTCGGAAAATGTCATTCTCTGCTGCAGAAAAGTGCTTGACATTTTCTGACCCGAATTTGGGGCCCCATATCTCGGGGACACTTGGAGCTAGGAACCCCAAATGTGGCATTCAAACCCAGTTGAACTAGCACTACAACATATCCAAAGATGGGGTTCCTAGCACTAAGTGGCCCCGAGATACAGGGCCCCAAACTCGGTTCAGAAAATGTCATTCTCTGCTGCAGAAAAGTGCTTGAGATTTTCTGACCCGAATTTGGGGCCCCATATCTCGGGGACACTTGGTGCTAGGAACCCCAAATGTTGTATTCCAACCCAGTGGAATTAGCACTACAACATATCTAAAGATGGGGTTCCTAACACTAAGTGACCCTGAGATACAGGGCCCCAAATCGGTCAACTGTGTCCATCTGCATGGGCACAGTGAGGCTGCAAATGGGCATCGTTGACCCTCTTTTCCACTTACAGTAGCTGCGCATTTCTCACCCTAGGCTTATACTCGAGTCAATAAGTTTTCCCAGTTGTTTGTGGTAAAATTAGGTGCCTCGGCTTATATTCGGGTCGGCCTATACTCGAGTATATACGGTAATTTTGCTTACCAGCAATTTATTAGGCTACTATCCCTGCGGTTGATGACTATATGATTTTTTATATGGGACTGATTGGTTTTTCATTTACCCTCCAATAAGTCCGATGACATTTATGTTCATATAAATTACACTATTTATCTTTATTCTCCTGAAGAAGTGTACCCTTACGCGCAAGATGTAGAGCGGATAAGCGAATATTCCGTGCCTGGATACACATTCTGACCCACATCATTCTATGTTTACATCCTTATTTGGATACTATTATGGGAATTTCAACCATTGCCCTCTTGGATGTATCACTGTAATTTTCTATTTTGCATAGTGGTGTCAGAGTCTGTGTTTGGGGTATACAATATTAGTTTGATGAATTTTATATATATCTATATGTAATAATCTCCCTCCTTTTTTAATAATTTTTTACAAAATAAAAAATGTAATTACTTTTATATGGTCTACCCGTGTCCCTTTAACCACCTCAGTACAGGGCATTTTCACCCCCTTCCTGACCAAGCCATTTTTCAGCTTTCAGCGCTGACGCACTTTGAATGACAATTGCGCGGTCATACGACACTGTACCCAAATGAAATTGTTATCATTTTTCCCCACAAATAGAGCTTTCTTTTGGTGGTATTTGATCACCTCTGCGTTTTTTATTTTTTGCGCAATAAACAAAAGAAGAGCGACAAATTTAAAAAAAAAACAATATTTTTTACTTTTTGCTATACTAAATATCCCCAAAAAATATATAAAAAAACTTTTTTTTTTTCCTCAGTTTTGGCCGAAACGTATTCTTCTACATATTTTCGGTAATAAAAATCGTAATTAGCGATTATTAATTAGTTTGCGCAAAAGTTATAGCGTTTACAAAATAGGGGATAGTTTTATAGCATTTTTATTAATATTTTTTTTTTTTTACTAGTAATGGTGGTGATCAGCGATTTTTTATTGTGACTGCGACATTATGGCGGACACATCGGACATTTTTGACACATTTTTGGCACCATTGTCATTTATACAGCAATCAATGCTATTTAAATGCATTGATTCCTGTATAAATGACACTGGCAGTGAAGGGGTTAACCACTAGGGGAAGCGGGGAGGGGTTAATTATGTTCCCTGGGAGTGATTCTCACTGTGGGGGGAGGGGACTCACAAGGGGAGGAGACCGATCGGTGTTTCTCTGTACAGAGAACACACCATCGGCTCCTCTCCTCTGACAGGACCGTTGATCTGTGTGTTTATACACACAGATCCACGGTCCCGCTGTGTTACCGGGCAATCGCGGGTGCCCAGCGGACATCGCCGCCGCTGGGCACGCGCATCGGGTGCCCAGTGACACGGCGAGAGCGCGCGCTCCCAGCGGCGCGCGCGCGCGCTCCCTGGAGTGCACAGAAGGGGAGGACGTCATATGACGCCCTCCCACCGTGAGAGCTGCGCCGCCTGGCCTTCATTTGACAGCCGGCGGTCGCAAGGAGGTTAAAGTCCATTTTTCTAGCCCTTAGTTTCTATATATGACAATGGGTGCCACTGCCGACCCTGTATCGGACAGTGGCCTAACGTCAGCACTAGTGTCTCCTCCCCAATGCCTTTTGTCCAACGTTATCAAGGGGTCATCTAGTGTCAGACGTCAAACTAGTTTATATAGCCTCTCAAAACTGCTCAAATCCCGGTGTCTCCTTAAAGAAATTGCAAACCGGAAGTGATCTGTCGGCTATTTTGCTATATAAACTAGTTTGACGCTAAAGGACCCCTTGATAACGTCCTATACACACTAGTGATGACGTCATGCCACTGTCCGATACCGGGTCGGCAGTGGCACCCATTATCATATGATTTCACCAATACGTTTAAATTGCTGATCCTATCATGGGACTGTGCATTTAAATTTATATTTTTCACTATATTTTTTTTTTATTGTTGATTATCATTCAAGATTGGACTTAAATATTTATATATATTTTTTTTCACTTTTGGACTTTATTTCAATGTGCTGTCCATTTATAACACAGTATTCACATTTCATTGCTATTCATTTACTTTTGGTGCTACACACTTTTTCTTAAGATTATTTATAAGTTTGGTATATTACTTATCTGTGTCAGCCGCCGCCCCATCACAGCGCAGAGATACGCCTTTTTTATTTCTGAGAATTTTCATGCAAATTTTCCTAAAACTTTAAATTTTTCTAAAAATTTGTTCCGTTCAAATTTTACTAGTGTATACCCATCTCAACCTTTGCCCACTCAATCCAAAATGAAACCATTGAAAAGCTTGAATGTTATTTAATGCCTTTATATACAATCGATCCATCCGAGCGCTGGAATGTTCTTAAAATGTCAGAAGTTGAAGCACCAAGAGGTAACCCTGAGCCAATCTGCAGCTTCATCTCCCTCTGAATCTGTGCCAGCATCTGTACAGGACAAACCTCTTATCTGGGTTAATAATTCATGCTGCCTTGAATAATGAGATGAACTTTCTGTGGCTGAGAGCAAAGCAAATATTGGGGGATTGCTGGAGCTGGGTCAGTAGACGCAGGAGAAGAGGCAGGCGGTGCATGTGGCGGTGGCGGTGGTGGAGGGGGGGGGGGGGGGGGGGTCTCTTGTATTATTTCAGCACTTGGACAGTATCCTGGTAACACAGAATCTCTGTCAATGGGAACCTGCAGGGAATGGAGTCAATCTCTCCAGTAACCAAGCGTCAACTGCCGCACCCCTTCACTGCAGAAGAAGGTGTCTCATTGACTTCTGTCTTCGGCGTGGTCCAGTCTGGTAACTTAGCTTGAACATCTACTCACATAATAGGGGAATACAATACAATTTGTGCTTCCTTCCAGAGGAATGTCACTGCTTTGTAATGAAGGCATTCTCAGATGGGTCAAAAGATGATCTCATCACTGTGGTGGCGCGCTGTTGAGGTTGATGCTCCAACTAGTTTCTGGATGGTACTGAATTTATTGGACAAACATACCATGACCAGTGCAAGATCATTCCTAGAGTCTGCACATACAGATCTATAAATTTCACAAGCCCCGATAAAGGTGGTTGATGAGTAGCCCTCAAAACACATTGGCCTTTACGTTGGACTATTTTAGTGTGGCGCTTCGCTTTCAGATTCATATTTGAATCGGGGGGGGGGGGGGGGGGCAGGTACAGTTTCACACGTGTAAGGTATAGAAAATGGGACCTTGCTTTCTATTAAGGATTTGGGGTATTTTGCAAGAATAGCGTAGCATGCCTTTGACCCCCAGAGGCATGTGAGGGGACCTCCAGTGGCAGGGTGGACTAGCATTGGGCTAGTCCTTGGCCGACAACGAAGGGTTAAATAACAACAGGGCGCCAGTGCCTTTTTAAAGATTTTATTCCACAAGGGGGTAACCTTTGTGAAATGAAAACTTTTTTTAGATTTTTTTTGTGGAATAAAATCTAAAAATATGAGAGAGGGGGAGGGAATCCTCCTCTCTAGCAGTTCTGTACTAGTAGAGTGTCATTAAGTCCTACCATCTCCATAAGTCTCATCATCCCTACCTTCTCCATAAGTAACCTATTTGATCCTTCAGATGAGTCTTCACACTCTCCATGAGTTCTTTGTTCCCAGAGTCACCTCTGCTACTCCATCCCAGACACATATCCTCTGCGAGGCTCCTTGCACCCAGAGCTTCCAGCAACAGGACTACCCTGGTGGACAAGCAGGCTTCCAGTAGCACACTCCCAGGCTATGCAGCAGACTCATGTAAAGGCCTAACTGGATCACAGTGCCCTACCCACACACCCTCCCTAGGTCGATGGCCAAGGGAAAGAGAGCTCCACAAGGTCATCCCCCAAAATGAGTATCCGGCCTCTCCATGAGTTCCTTGTCCCCAGAGTCCCCTCTGGTACTCCATCCCAGGCATCCCCTGTTGCCTTTCAGGCACTCATCCTCTGCAAGGATCCTTGCATCCAGGGCTTCCAGCAGCAGGACTACCCTGATAGACTAGCAGGCTTCCAGTAACACACTCCTAGGCTATGCAGCAGACACATGCAAATGCCTTGCTGCATCACAGTGCCTTACACACACACACACACACACACACATCCTCCCCAAGCCGATGCCAAGGGGAAAGAGAGCCACAGAAGGTCAGCCCGCAAATATTTATGTTCTCCTCCAGCATGCACCACCGACAATAAGCCTTCTAGTGATTGGCCAGACGTAACATAAATATTCATAACTCAGTACTGTGGCTCCTCACCCTATTGCTAGGATCATACCCCAACAGCACACAGAAGGAACACTGAGTTTATGGAAGGCCAAATGAGTGCAGCACTATCAATCAGCTTGGGCTGTGTGGCTACAGTAATGTTAAAGAGAACCTGGATTATTTAGGTCGGAGTCGCTGAATCTGAATTTAGTTTGATCTCCTTGTGTAAAGTAAAATTCATGATGCTGTGTGTATTGACTCTGATTAGGCAGCTCCAATATCCAATATACAAAATGGCCTCAAGAGGGTGTTTTGGATAAAATCCAAGGGTTACAGGAGAAGAAGAGTGCCACTAGTACTAATAACCGGGAGTCAAAAAAAGTTTGTTTTTATTAATCCAAAAAACAAGCCAACACGTTTCAGGGGTTTCAAGAGCCTTCATCAGGGTTCAATGTGCTGGTTGCGATTGGAGGATATGGGATTAGAAGGGGTTCACTAATTTAAAAAGAAAAACTCTAGAAGCTTGTTTGGCTCTTGCTACTCTTCATTTTTAATCAGTTAATTATTTTCATTCCATGAACCGGCTCTTTTAAACCCCCTGAAATGTGTTGGCTTGTTTTTTTTTACTTTCATAATGAAATAAACACTTTTGGTCTTCCAGTTATCAGCGTTTTTTTTCTTATACTCTTATACTGTTTGGGTGCATGCAAGAATAAGTCTGAAATTACTATATCTGTGCTGGCTTACTGTACCTATGAAGAACTTATAAAATATTTGATTTTGCCTTATTTAGTTTAATTTTGTCTTATTTAGATTTAGTGATTGCCTTGGGTGTTAGTGAAAAACTTTGCGTCATGTTAAGTTAACCACTTCAATACTGGGTGCTTTCAACCCCTCCTGCCGAGGCCAATTTTCAACTTTCAGACATTTTTTGAGATCGATAGAGCTTTTTTTGTTGGTATTTAAAGGAGTTATAAAGTCAGAGTTTTTTTTTATCTTAATGCATTCTATGCATTAAGATAAAAAGCCTTCTGTGTGCAGCAGCCTCCCTCAGCCCCCCTAAGGCCTCATACACACGGAGCTGTAAAGCTAGTAACGACGCCAGGAAAAAAAACAGCGTTAAAAACGCGTTTCTATCACGTCAATTCGCGTTTAGCCGCACTAGCTTTCAGCCGCGTTTCTCTGCCTCTATTCAAAATCAATGGGGGACCCCGACAACCACCGGGCAAGGGTTGTCGGGAAGAGGCCCTTGTCCTCATCAACATGGGGACAGGGTGCTTTGGCCCCCCCCTGCCCCAAAGCACCCACACCCCCCCATGTTGAGGGCACGTGGCCTGGTATAGTCCAGGAGGGGGGCACTCACTCATCGCCCCCCTTTCCTGGGCTGCATGCTTGGATAAGGGTCTGGTATGGATCTTGGGGGGGGGCCCACACCATTTTTTTGGGTGTGGGGGTTCCCCTTAAGATCCATACCAGACCTAAGGGTTTGGTATCATCTTGGGGGGGAACCTCACACAAAAATGTTTTTTTAATTTTGGCAGGGTTCCCCTTCAAGATTCTCAGCACACAAGTCGCACCGCAGGTCGGATCATCTTGATCCGACTTCTGGTGCGACTTCTATTTAAATCAATGGGCTTCCATAGGGAACCATTGGTTTTGAATAAAGGCAGAGAAACGCGTATGTGTATACAGCGTTAAGCCTCATTAAACCGTGTTTAACACCCTTTACTGGCATCTGGCCTTTTTACAGCTCTAGCGCTGGAGCCTCAGAATGCGCTGGTCCTGGATTTTTTTGGGAGCTTAAAAACACCAATGCTTGTTACAGCTCAAAAACGCCATGGTGTGTATGAGGCCATTGAATAAAATGGAGTGGCGTTTTTAAGCTGCAAAAAAAGTGCAAAAATGCAGCTGTAAAAAGGTCCGTGTATATGAGCCCCCTTTCTGTCCAGCAATGTCCATGAGCCCCTCGGCCATCCCTGATTGGCTGAGACACAGCAGTGGCGCCATTGGCTTTGGCGGTTGTCAATCAAAGTCAGTTAGCCAATCGGGAGAGTGAGGGGGCGGACTCGAACGGCCGCTCAGTGTCTGAATAGACATGGAGGTGCAGCTCGCCTCGGGTGCCCCCATAGCAAGCTGCTTGCTGTGGGGGCACTCTACAAGAGGGAGGGGCCCGGAGCACCGAAGAGAGACCCAAGAAGAGGAAGATCCAGGCTGTATGGCATGTTTGTTACTATTTTTTTTGTAAAACAGACTTTACAATCACTTTAATTACCACTGTTTTTTTTTTTTTTTTTTGCTAAACAAATGAAAAAAGACCAAAAATTTACAAAAAAAAAATAAAAAATGTTTTCTGTTATAAAATTTTGCAAATAAGTAATTTTTCTTCTTCTTCTCACTGATGTGCGCAGATGATGGGCGCTGCTAGGTTGAACAAATGGACACTGATAAACCTGCACTGATAGGCAGCACTGATGGGCACATACATCTTTTTGTTAAACAGGTTAGACCAGGGGTGCCCAACCAGTGGCCCGCGGAGCCCTCTGATGTGGCCCGTGACCTCCTGCTCTGGGATGGAATAGAATAGAATACTGTTATTAAAGGTCAGTTTATTACCAAAATCAGTGTATATATAGGCATATCTTTTCTGCAGTGGTTACTGGGCTGCTTTAAAACTGATCCGCAGGTGCAGAGCAGTTTACCTGAGCCACAGACTTCTGTTATTACCTGCAAGTTTGGTGAGCTTTCTGAAAGTGCACCAAACCTGCAGAATATAATAAAAGTCTATTGCAAAGTGCAGAAAAGCCAAAGGTACATTGCATTGCACCCGGTGCTGGTAAACTGCAGTGCATCAGTGTGAAAGCAGCCTTGGGCCCCTTTCACACGGTCAGTCCTACGGTCCAACCAATTGGAACCTCCCTTCACCTCTAAGAAGTGGCAGACATAAACCAACGACTTGTGTCCTACCTCTAATATGATCCGCTAAAAAGTATATTTAGAGCAGACACATACATGCCATCCACCTGCTCCTCTCATTGTGGCCCGCGACCGGTTACCAAAATGCTTAAAGCGGATCGGCACCCATTTCATTTAGTAAATCTCTTTGCCTTCCAAATCAGGCAAAGAGTACTAAATGAAATGTTTTTTTTTTTTTTTTTTTTTTACTTACCTTGTAATTGAAGACTTCCGGTCTTCTCTCTCTGCGGCGGCGGGCGGGGTCTCTGCGTCGATCGTCGTCACGCCGCACTGTCTCCTGGGATCTGGTGTCATTGATCCCAGGAGTCAGTGCGGGCATCTTCCGAAATCTCGCGAGATTTCGGCCACATCTTCCGAAATCTCCCGAGATTTCGGCCACATCTGCCGAAATCTCGTGAGATGTCGGCAGATGTGCCGTTACTGCGCACGCGCTGGGCCATCAACAGTGCCTGTGGGGTTTCACATGCCCACAGGCAAGATGGACCCCAGCAGACAAGAAGAAGACAAGAAGAAGATGAAGATGAAAACCGGCGGCGATCGAGATGGAACATGGAACAGGTAAGTCCCCCAATTGAGCTATATGCCCTTGGCATATAGCCCAAAAAAAAAAAAAAAAGTGTGCAGAGTGCAGAACCGCTTTAAGTGGCCCTCGCTCTTAAAAAGGTTGGGCACCCCTGGGTTAGACAGTATAGGTGTGAGGGAGGAGGGGACAGTTTGGTTGGTTAGGTGTTAGCTGGAATTCCACTTTATGTAAGTAAATAGTTATTGTACCTGCCAGGCTGGTGTGGGCTGCTGGGGCTCAAAGCTGTTTATATGCCAGCCCTAGAGTCAATAGTGATTACCTCCTGACTTGTGTGCACAAAGGAAGTGGAAAAAAGGGCTTGCTGTGTAAAGAGAATGAACATGGTGGGTACGGGTGCTTAGGTACATAAAACTACTGAATACCAAAGCTAGGGGTCATTATTGTCTGGTCCTGTGGGTTGTTATTGTCTGCTGCTGGAGGTTATTATTGTGCAGTGCTGGAGGTTATTATTGTGCAGTGCTGGGGGTTATTATTGTGCAGTGCTGGGGGTTATTATTGTCTGCTGCTGAGGTTATTATTGTGCAGTGTTGGGGTTTTTTATTGTCTGCTGCTGGAGGTTATTATTGTGCAGTGCTGGAGGTTATTATTCTTTGCTGCTGGAGGTTATTATTGTGTAGTGCTGAGATTATTATTGTGCAGTGCTGGGGTTTTTTATTGTCTGCTGCTGGAGGTTATTATTGTGCAGTGCTGGGGGTTATTATTGTGCAGTGCTGGGGGTTATTATTGTCTGCTGCTGAGGTTATTATTGTGCAGTGTTGGGGTTTTTTATTGTCTGCTGCTGGAGGTTATTATTGTGCAGTGCTGGAGGTTATTATTCTTTGCTGCTGGAGGTTATTATTGTGTAGTGCTGAGATTATTATTGTGCAGTGCTGGGGTTTTTTATTGTCTGCTGCTGGAGGTTATTATTGTGCAGTGCTGGGGGTTATTATTGTGCAGTGCTGGGGGTTATTATTGTCTGCTGCTGAGGTTATTATTGTCTACTGCTGGAGGTTATTATTGTGCAGTGCTGGGGGTTATTATTGTGCAGTGCTGGGGGTTATTATTGTCTGCTGCTGAGGTTATTATTGTCTGCTGCTGGAGGTTATTATTGTGTAGTGTTAGGGGTTTTTATTCTTTGCTGCTGGAGGTTATTATTGTGCAGTGCTGGGGGTTATTATTGTGCAGTGCTGGGGGTTATTATTGTCTGCTGCTGAGGTTATTATTGTCTGCTGCTGGAGGTTATTATTGTCTGCTGCTGGAGGTTATTATTGTGTAGTGTTAGGGGTTTTTATTCTTTGCTGCTGGAGGTTATTATTGTGCAGTGCTGGGGGTTATTATTGTCTGCTGCTGGAGGTTATTATTGGGCAGTGCTAGAGGTTATTATTCTTTGCTGCTGGAGGTTATTATTGTGTAGTGCTGAGGTTATTATTGTGCAGTGCTGGGGTTTTTTATTGTCTACTGCTGGAGGTTATTATTGTGCAGTGCTGGGGGTTATTATTGTCTGCTGCTGGAGGTTATTATTGTGCAGTGCTGGGGGTTGTTATTGTCTGCTGCTGGAGGTTATTATTGTGCAGTGCTATGGGCTATTATTGTCTGCTGCTGGAGGTTATTATTGTGCAGTGTTGGGGTTTTTTATTCTTTGCTGCTGGAGGTTATTATTGTGCAGTGCTGGGGGGGTTTATTGTGCAGTGCCGGGGGTTATTATTGTGTGCTACTGGAGGTTATTATTGTGTAGTGTTGTTTTTTTTTTTTATTGTCCAGTGCTGGGGGTTTTTATTCTTTGCTACTGGAGGTTATTATTGTGCAGTGCTGGGGGTTATTGCTTGCCCTGACCTTTTGCAGGAGGTTATTGCTGATGGTTATCTGGGAACTCCCCTCTACATTTTCTGTGAGTCGAGGTTCTTGCCCAATGTTATCAGCCATATCATACTAAAAGAACGACTAATTGAAAACAGTTTGTAATGTCTTTTAATAGGAGCAAAAGATACAAATCTGTGTGAGGAAAACGACTAAATAAAATACCATTAAAACGCACAACAACCGCACACTCCTCTGCTTTTCCTGCATATCACTCTATTTATGAGTGTGGAAATGGCTCGACAAATGTATCACATCAATACCGTGTTTTAAAAGGACTTTTAAGTGGCAGAAAAAGGCTTAAAGTTTGTAGCGGGATCAAGCGTGTGCCCGGCCTTTCTCCTCCTATTGATGTAATCAGATAAAAGAAACCGATGCATTTGATTTAAGTATTTCCTGCGACAATTGCAGTTTAACTCTGGACCAATAACATCCCTCTTCAGACCATATGATACAAATGCTGTCACATATATATATCGATTTTTCCTGAAAGGTTGGAAAATCAATGTGACCGACTGCTGATCCTTCTCTTTATGCATAGAAATGGGAACAAACGTTTGAATGATGGTGACTGATCCCCGGCTGGCATGCGGTGCCAGTGATTTTCATTAAGATATCTGTTTATATTTCATCTACCTAAGTAACCGAAGGCAGACATAAAAGTGAACCTGGCATCAGATAAACTGTAACATTTCCTTGTATCTCTCATAGACATCACAGTATTTCCCCTGACAATGCCTGCATTTGCTTTTTCTCTCCAGAAGGACAGAGCCATCTTTGTTCAGGCATCATCCAGGGTCACCATCCAGTTCCTGGACTGAGATGCCAACTGAGAGATGACCCATGTCATGTAAATCCTGGTGCCTGTGTGGTTCTTGTCGGTGTTCACAAAAGTCTGACAGATCAGCCTCTGTTGCAGCACTGTAGTGTGTTGCGTTGTAAAAAAAAAAAGAGTTGTGTGTTTTTTTTTTTTTTTTTTATCCATAGCTGTGGCTTTAAATTCTATTCATAATGAACAGGCTGTCTTAACATAATGTTGTGAAGAACGTTAACACACTGCAATGGAACACTTAAAGTGGTATTAAACCCAAAACCAAAAATATTATATATTGCAGCTTACCAATCCTTAGATGTGGTGGCTGCATTAGTTTTCTTGTTTTAAGCTTTTTTCCCCTCTGTGTTCACCTGGTGATTTGGTCAGTAACACCTCTCCTGTAATCGAGTGCCCCTGTTTCGTCACATATGGCGACCCATCACATTTGGCTACCCGCTGGACTGTGCATGTGTGACGCCGCCATATGCGTTCCAACACTGTGGCGATCTGCGCTGGCTCAGGATTTTGTGACCACACCCCTGAGTCCAGGTTCAAGCCCCACCATCCAAGTGGACATAGAGTTAGATTATAATTATGCCGAGCGAAGCGAGGCCGTGCCCGAAGCGAACCTGCGAGGGGCCCTGTGGCAAAGTGGTGTCTTACAACAGTGTTGGAACGCATGCGCACTCCAGCGGGTAGCAAAATGTCATGGGTAGCCGAATGTGACGTGACACACCCACTCTTGATGAAGAAGCACAGGGGGCACATTTGACAGCAGCATTGTCAGCCTGGGGGAGGGAGGGACTAGCAGATTTAGATATGCTAACAAATTGAAGCCAAACTCCAGCTCACAGTTACAGCAACATTTTTTCTTTTGGGATAAACGCCCTCGCCTTCTCGGCCCACCGCAGGGCACCCGATGCGCGTGCCCAGCGGCCACGATGTCCGCAGGGCACCCACAATTGCAGGACAGCAGGACCGTACACACACAGATCCACGGTCCTGTCAGAGGAGAGGAACACCGATCGGTCTCCTCCCCTTGTGAATCCCCTCCCCCTACAGTTAGAATCACTCCCAGGGAATATATTAACCCCTCTATCACCCCTGCCAGTCACATTTATACAGTAATCAATGCAATTTTATAGCACGGATCGCTGTATAAATGTCAATGGTCCCAAAAATTTGTCAAAAGTGTCCGATGTGTCCGCCGCAATATCGCAGTCATGATAAAAATCGCAGATCGCCGCCATTACTAGTAAAAAAAAATTATAATAAAAATGCTATAAATCTATCCCCTATTTTGTAGACACTATAACTTTTGCGCAAACCAATCAATATACGCTTATTGTGGTTTTTTTTTTACCAAAAATATGTAGAAGAATACGTATCGGCCTAAACTGTGGAAAAAAATAAAATTGGACATTTAGTATAGCAAAAAGTAAAAATATTGCGTTTTTTTAAACTTGTCACTCTACTTTTGTTTATAGTGCAAAAAAAAAAAAATAAAAACTGCAGAGGTGATCAAATACCACTAAAAGAAAGGTCTATTTGTGGGGAAAACATGATAACAATTTCATCTGGGTACAGTGTAGTATGACCGCGCAATTATCATTCAAATTGCGGCAGCGCTGAAAGCTGAAAAATGGCCTGGGCAGGAAGGGGGTGAAAATGCCCTGTACTGAGGTGGTTAAATATGAATGTACCCTAATACTTTTTAACAGCTCCTGGTTCCTTCCAGCACCAGAACATAGCTGCAGCAACGCTGACTAAAGCTTCAGCCTTTGCTTACCCTGCATTAGTCTCTCCATAAGCTAATGATGTGAATGGTGTTGCGCCCAAATGTTGCGTGCAACATTCGAACCAGCGCATTATTTGCACAATGCCAATTGAAGTGTGCTATCAGTTGCTTGGCGGTTGGAGTTGCTTGGCAATTGATTTATTTTCTACACCTACAGTGTGTGAACACACCGAAGGGCATGACTGTAATTCTATCGACGGCCAGTAGATGTCAGTGCTTTGCACACTGAAGACAGCAAACGAACTATCTTGCTTATACAAAGTAAAAATGAAATGATCTGTTAAAATTCTAATAGGGAGACAGATTTCATGTAACATTTAGGTAATAAAATGCCCTAAGTCAGTTGTTCTCAGCATTAGTGAGACAAGAACCCAGAGCCCACCCTATTTTGAAGCTAATTAGAGCCTTAAGCTTCAAAAATGTGCTTAAAAAAAACCCGAATGAAATCAATGCGTCCGGCGCCCTGCATATAGAATAGGGGTCAGGCGCATGGATTAGGCCGCCACTGTCTCTGAGTGCTGCTTTCCTGAATATCCGGTCAAGGAAAAATGACTTTTAATGCAAGCAATGTATGTAAACTAGGGTAAGTACCTAAACATGCCCTGGTATCAGCCCCTTACTTACATTTCTTGCATTAAAAGTAAGTTTTCCTTGTCAGCACATGAACTGATTGTCTTCTTGTGCTGCTACTTTCTCTTAGGCCCCTTTCACACTGGGGCGGGAGCCGTGGCGACGGTAAAGCGGCGCTATATTTAGCGCCGCTTTACCGTCATTTTAGCCGCGGTATTCGGCCGCTAGCGGTGCGGTTTTAACCCCCGCTAGCGGCCGAAAAAGGGTTAAAATCCCCTGCAAAGTGCCGCCGTAGCGGCGCTTTGCGGCGGTATTGCCGCGATATTACCGCGGTGTCCCATTGAAATCAATGGGTAGGAGCGGTATAGGAGCGGTGAATACACCGCTCCTATACCACTCCAAAGATGCTGCTAGCAGGACTTTTTTGACCGTCCTGCTAGCGCACCGCTCCAGTGTGAAAGCCCGCCGGCTTTCACACTGGAGTGAATGGGGCCGGATTTTTTCAGGCGCTGTACAGGCGCTATTTTAAAAAAAAAATGCCCCAGCGTGAAAGGGGCCTTACACTCCAGCCCTGTTGTACAGAGACTGCAAGGGGCTACTAGTCAAATTGCGCTGCCTGCATTAAAAGAGAGATAAGCTCATCACTGTGCTGCTTCTCCTTCCACTGTCCAGTCACAGGCAGAGGGTGGGTCTTGAATGACCTGGGGGTCAGAGGAAGTAGGTTGAATGATGCTGGCCATCAGACTGAGGACATCTAGTGGCAGAAAAAAGTACTGCAGGAGAAATCTCTGGATTGAAGGCAAACATTGCAGCAGAAGCTGGTTTTGCTATTTTATCTTTTAATGGGCTTTTCATTTTTATCTTGTAACTTTTGTTTAGAGTTCTGTTTTTATGATGAATTCATAAGTCCAGGGCTGCATTAATCTGTGAATTTTTATCTGCCTGGAGTTCAGCTTTAAACATATAAAACCAACCTGTAAAGCTCAGCCACTTCATCCAAACTGTATTATTGTTATGTTTGTGTTTCCTGTAGTTTTGTGGGGATGGTGCGATCGTACGGAGCCAAATCCACAACCGAGAATAAAGATCAGAGTTTCTTGTCCTGCTGGGGGAAGAGATGAATTTCCCAATGCCGTGACATGAATCCAATATGGGAATAATATGACAGTAATTGTCATTGTTCTCCTTCAGTGTGAGATGAGCGTAAAGAAACGGGCTACCTGTAGTCTTTGTATTCACACATCGACTGCTAAAGAAATCTAAAAAACTTAAACTCCAAAATACAATAAAAATGGTTCAAAGGATGAAATTATAGAATAAACTAAAAACAAAACCAGCTTTTTCTGCAATTTTCACCTTCATTTCAGAGATTTGCCTGTACTACTTTATTCTGTTACTAGATGTCCTCAGTCTGATGGCCATCATCATTCAGCCCACTTCCTCTGAGTCCAGCCTGTGACTGGACAGTGAAAGGAGAAGCAGCACAATGGTGAGCTCATCTCTCTGTCACTCTGCTCTCTCCTCCTATCAGCATGCTTCTTGCTGAAATTTGAACTGATTAATTGTTTCTTCCTCTCATGCCCTCCTGTATAGTAACTGCAAGGGGCTGACATCAGGTCACATTCAGGTACTTACACAGTAAGGGTTTTAAAATATATATATATATAATGATCTATTAATGATTACAGATTAATGTATGTATTTTATATCTGCTTGAATATAAAACATCACTGGATCTGTGCAGTAATCCAGACTGAGACCTGCCTCTGCATAGGAACTTCATTGCTCACTGCGGCTCTCTCTCCTTGTGCAGGGTGACTGGTCTTGTCTCCGCCCCCTCCTGTAGTTTTCTGCAGGCAGCCTGTAGTAGGTGGAGCCTGCATAGTCCCTCCCACAGCTCTGCTCTCTCTCTCTCTTTGTGCAGGATGACTGGTCTTGTCTCCACCCCCTCCTGTAGTTTTCTGCAGGCAGCCTGTAGTAGGTGGAGCCTGCATAGTCCCTCCCACAGCTCTGCTCTCTCTCCTTGTGCAGGGTGACTGGTCTTGTCTCCGCCCCCTCCTGTAGTTTTCTTCAGGCAGCCTGTAGTGGGTGGAGTCTGAAAAGTCCCTCCGACAGCTCTGCTCTCTCTCCTTGTGCAGGGTGACTGGTCTTGTCTACGCCCCCTCCTGTAGTTTTCTGCAGGCAGCCTGTAGTGGGTGGAGTCTGAAAAGTCCCTCCCACAGCTCTGCTCTCTCTCCTTGTGCAGGATGACTGGTCTTGTCTCTGCCCCCTCCTGTAGTCTTCTGCAGGAAGCCTGTAGTGGGTGGAGTCTGCATAGTCCCTCCCGCAGCTCTGCTCTCTCTCCCTGTGCAGGATGACTGGTCTTGTCTCCGCCCCTCCTGTAGTCTTCTGCAGGAAGCTTGTAGTGGGTGGAGTCTGCATAGTCCCTCCCACAGCTCTGCACTCTCTCCTTGTGCAGGATGACTGGTCTTGTCTCCACCCCTTCCTGTAGTTTTCTGCAGGAAGCCTGTAGTGGGTGGAGCCTGCATAGTCCCTCCCACAGCTCTGCTCTCTCTCTTTGCGCAGGATGACTGGTCTTGTCTCTGCCCCCTCCTGTAGTCTTCTGCAGGCAGCCTGTAGTGGGTGGAGCCTGCATAGTCCCTCCCACAGCTCTGCTCTCTCTCTCTCTCTCTTTGTGCAGGATGACTGGTCTTGTCTCCACCCCCTCCTGTAGTTTTCTGCAGGCAGCCTGTAGTAGGTGGAGCCTGCATAGTCCCTCCCACAGCTCTGCTCTCTCTCCTTGTGCAGGGTGACTGGTCTTGTCTCCGCCCCCTCCTGTAGTTTTCTGCAGGCAGCCTGTAGTGGGTGGAGTCTGAAAAGTCCCTCCCACAGCTCTGCTCTCTCTCCTTGTGCAGGATGACTGGTCTTGTCTCCGCCCCTTCCTGTAGTTTTCTGCAGGAAGCCTGTAGTGGGTGGAGCCTGCATAGTCCCTCCCACAGCTCTGCTCTCTCTCTTTGTGCAGGATGACTGGTCTTGTCTCTGCCCCCTCCTGTAGTCTTCTGCAGGCAGCCTGTAGTGGGTGGAGCCTGCATAGTCCCTCCCACAGCTCTGCTCTCTCTCTCTCTTTGTGCAGGATGACTGGTCTTGTCTCCACCCCCTCCTGTAGTTTTCTGCAGGCAGCCTGTAGTAGGTGGAGCCTGCATAGTCCCTCCCACAGCTCTGCTCTCTCTCCTTGTGCAGGATGACTGGTCTTGTCTCCGCCCCTCTCTGTAGTTTTCTGCAGGCAGCCTGTAGTGGGTAGAGCCTGCATAGTCCCTCCCACAGCTCTGCTCTCTCTCCTTGTGCAGGATGACTGGTCTTGTCTCTGCCCCTCCTGTAGTCTTTTGCAGGAAGCCTGTAGTGGGTGGAGTCTGCATAGTCCCTCCCACAGCTCTGCTCTCTCTCCTTGTGCAGGATGACTGGTCTTGTCTCCGCCCCTCTCTGTAGTTTTCTGCAAGCAGCCTGTAGTGGGTGGAGCCTGCATAGTCCCTCCCACAGCTCTGCTCTCTCTCTCTCCTTGTGCAGGGTGACTGGTCTTGTCTTCGCCCCTCTCTGTAGTTTTCTGCAGGCAGCCTGTAGTGGGTGGAGCCTGCATAGTCCCTCCCACAGCTCTGCACTCTCTCTTTGTACAGGATGACTGGTCTTGTCTCCGCCCCCCTCTGTAGTTTTCTGCAGGCAGTCTGTAGTAGGTGGAGCCTGCATAGTCCCTCCCACAGCTCTGCTCTCTGCACAGGCTATCTACAGCACAGCAATGATGTCATTTGTAGCATTACAAGGTAATATCTGGGTTTGCAAAGGCATTTGGTGCCCACAAAGTGTATTTATATTCTTTGTGGCTACTAAAATATATGTATATTTAAATGAAGGTTTTTGTGCCCGGAGTTCATCTTTAAAACTTACCCTCTGATGTGCCTTTTACAGAATGCCATGCAAGGCAAACAGATGTGAATCTTCATAAAATGGAGCTTGGAAGATCGCAGACAAATAATCTGTGGATTTGCGTCATTTAAATGGAAATCTAACTATTACGATCTTCTGCAGTTTACATAGTCATATTTGTTTGCCTTTTCTGTTTAAGTCCATATTTACTCTCAGCATTTATTGAAGCTTCAATGGAGCAAGCAAACAACTAAATGTACAGCGGAGATATACACCGATCAGCAATAACATTATGGCCATGACAGGTAAAGTAATAACATTGATTATCTAATTACAAAAGCACCTGAAAGTGGTTGAGATATATTGGTTAGCCAGTAAACATGTTGTCCCTGAAGTTGAGGTGTTGATAGCAGAAAAAATAGGCAAGTATAAGGATTTGAGCGACTTTGCCAAGGTCCAAGTTGTAATGGCTAGGCGACTGGGTCAGAGCAACTCTGGAACTGGGATGTCAGGACCAACCAATTGTGGTCCAAGGAAAGGAAAACCGGCGGAACAGCAACAGAGTTATGAATGGACCCCTTTCACACTGATGTACCATTCAGATGCGCCTGTCAGTTTTGACGGCGGACCTAAACGGGCGCTCCATGCTAGTCTATGGAGTGACGGATGTCAGCGGAGACATGTCCACTGACATCCGACCCGGTCCGATCCGCCAAAAGCAGACGGATGGCTCTACGTCCAGATCCGTCGCTGGCGGATCGGATTGGGTGAGATCTGATGAAAATGGACACGCTGTCTGTTTTCATCCGATCTCTTCATAGAGACCAGCGGTGCTGGACAAGCCCCTCCCCGCTCAGTGAGCAGAGAGGGACCTGTCTTCCGCCGGCTCAGCAGAGATCAACGGAGAGATCTCCCGCTGAGCCGGCGGACAAAGGCGGACTCCGTGCAAGCGGAGTCCGCCTCATGTGAAAGGGGCCTTAGTGTTACTAAACCCAGGACCCGGCATTCACTATATCTGGTCTCCCACAGTACACAGGACATGGAAATGCAAATATTTTAGTAAATATAAACTGCTAAATACCTTTTCTCATCAGCAGTATATAACAGTCTTGTGACTTCTATCAGTGCCTGGTTAAAACTTGTAGGAGGAGTTTTCATTCTCCTCTGACTGTCCAATGAGACTGCAGAACCCCTGACCCTCTGTCTGGACAGTGCTGATTGGACCTGTGCTGATCACATGCACTCTCCCAAGAAAAAAAAAACTCTCTAGCAATACACACCAAACTGAGCATGTGCAGAGTGACTCCTAGGGCTGTGTGCTATCAGGAGACAGATTAGGAGAGAGTGGAAGAAGGGGAGGTTAAGGATTAAGCAGCCTTTTTACACAATGCAGAAGATTAACCCCTTCATTTCCACAGTGAGTATAACAAGCGTTCTTTACTGTATATACAGACTGATTTTACTGTTGTGAGTTTAGTAACACTTTAATGCACGTGTGGGGAGCAAAGGCTGGCCTGTGCAGTCCAATCCAATAGAAGAGCTTCTGTAGCACAAACTGGTGAAAAAGTTATCGCTGGTTTTGATAGAAAGGTGTCAGAACACACAGAGCGTCACAGTTTGTTGTGTATGGGGCTGTGTAGCCACAGAGCGGTCAGGGTGCCCATGCCGACCTGTGTCCACAGCCAAAAAGGCCAGCAATGGGCAGGTGAGCATCAGAACTGGAATGGAAGAAGATGTCTTTGAGTTCTTGACTTGGCCTCCACATTCTTCAGATCTCAGTCCAGTCGAGAATTTCTTGGGTGTGCTAGAAAAAGAAGTCCAATTCATGGAGACCCCACCTAACACCTTACAGAACCTAAAGGATGTGCTACTGACAGCTTGGTGCCAGATATCACAGCATACCTTCAGAGGTCTAGTGGAGTCCATGCCTGGATGGGTCAGGGCTGTTTTGGCAGCAAAAGGGGAACCTACTGAATATTAGTTGGGTGGTCATAATAAAGATATACAGTATTTCACAAAAGTGAGTACACCCCTCACATTTTTGTAAACATTTTATTCTATCTTTTCATGTGACAACACTGAAGAAATTACACTTTGCTACAATGTAAAGTAGTGAGTGTACAGCTTGTATAACAGTGTAAATTTGCTGTCTCCTCAAAATAACACAACACAGCTATTAATGTCTAAACCTCTGGCAACAAAAGTGAGTACACCCCTAAGTGAAAATGTCCAATTTGGGCCCAATTAGCCATTTTCCCTCCCCGGTGTCATGTGACTCGTTAGTGTTACAAGGTCTCAGGTGTGAATGGGGAGCGGGTGTGTTAAATTTGGTGTTATCGCTCTCACTCTCTCATACTGGTCACTGGAAGTTCAACATGGCACCTCATGGCAAAGAACTCTCTGAGGATCTGAAAAAAAAAAATTGTTGTTCTACATAAAGATGGCCTAGGCTATAAGAAGATTATCAAGACCTTGAAACTGAGCTGCAGCACGGTGGCCAAGACCATACAGCGGTTTAACAGGACAGGTTCCACGCAGAACAGGCCTCGCCATGGTCGACCAAAGAAGTTGAGTGCACGTGCTCAGCGTCATATCCAGAGGTTGTCTTTGGGAAATAGACATATAAGTGCTGCCAGCATTACTGCAGAGGTTGAAGGGGTTGGGGGTCAGCCTGTCAGTGCTCAGACCATACGCCGCACACTGCATCAAATGTGTCTGCATGGGTGTGTTCCTAGAAGGAAGCCTCTTCTAAAGATGATGCACAAGAAAGCCCGCAAACAGTTTGCTGAAGACAAGCAGACTAAGGACATGGATTACTGGAATCATGTCCTGTGGTCTGATGAGTCCAAGATAAACTTATTTGGTTCAGATGGTTTCAAGTGTGTGGCGGCAACCAGGTGAGGAGTACAAAGACAAGTGTGTCTTGCCTACAGTCAAGCATGGTGGTGGGAGTGTAATAGTCTGATGTTGCATAAGTGCTCCCGGCACTGGGGAGCTACAGTTCATTGAGGGAACCATGAATGAACCAACCTGTACTGTGACATAATGAAGCAGAGGATGATCCCCTCCCTTTGGAGACTGGGCCCCAGGGCAGTATTCCAACATAACGACCCCAAACACACCTCCAAGATGACCACTGCCTTGCTAAAGAAGCTGAGGGTAAAGATGATGGACTGGCCAAGCATGTCTCCAGACCTAAACCCTATTGAGCATCTGTGGGACATCCTTAAACGGAAGGTGGAGGAGCGCAAGGTCTCTAAAAAAATATCCCAAGCTTTGAACATCTCACAGAGCACTGTTCAATCCATCATCCAAAAATGGAAAGAGTATGGCACAACTGCAAACCTACCAGTCATGGCAGTCCACCTAAACTGACAGGCAAGGAGATCATTAATCAGAGAAGCAGCCAAGAGGCCCATGGTAACTCTGGAGGAGCTGCAAAGATCCACAGCTCAGGTGGGAGAATCTGTCCAGAGGACAACTATTAGTCGTGCACTCAACAAATCTGCCCTTTATGGAAGAGTGGCAAGAAGAAAGCCATTGTTGAAAGAAAGCCATAAGAAGTCCTGTTTGCAGTTTTGCGAGAAGCCATGTGGGGGACACAGCAAACATGTGGAAGAAGGTGTTCTGGTCAGATGAGACCAAAATTAAACTTTTTGGCCTTTTGTGGTGGAAAACTAAAACTAACACTGCACATCACCCTGAACACACCATCCCCACAGTGAACCATGGTGGTGGTAGCATCATGTTGTGGGGATACTTTTCTTCAGCAGGGACAGGGAAGCTGGTCAGAGTTGATAGGAAAATGGATGGAGCCAAATACAGGACAAACTTAGAAGAAAACCTGTAATGCCGCGTACACACGGTCGGAATTCTCATCGGAAAAAGCTCTGATGGTTTTCCCGTCGGAATTCCGACGGAATTTCGCTCAAACTGTCTTGCCTACACACGGTCACACCAAATTCCGACGCAACACCACGCCTTAAAAAACGTTCGACTGCACTATAAAAGGGAAGTTTAATGCTTCTGAGCATGCGTCAAATTGTTTCCGAGCATGCGTCGGAATTTTGCGTGTCGGAATTGCATACACACGATCGGAAAATCCGATAGAAAGGTTTTCCGTCTGAAAAATTAAGAACAGGTTCTCAATCCAAAGTCCGTCGTAAATTCCGACAGAAAAAGACCGATGGGCATACACACGGTCAGAAAATCCGATGAAAAGCTCCCATCGGACTGTTTCTATCGGAAATTCCAACCGTGTGTACGCGGCATTAGAGTCTGCAAAAGAATTTAGACTGGGGCAGATGTTCACCTTCCAGCTGGACAATGACCCCAAACATACAGCCAGAGCTACAATGGAATGGTTTAGATCAAAGCATATTCATGTGTTAGAATGGCCCAGTCAAAGTCCAGACCTAAATCCAATTAAGAATCTGTAGAAAACCTTGAAAATTGATGTTCACAGACGCTCTCCATCCAATCTGACAGAGCTTGAGCTATTTTGCAAAGAAGAATGGGCAAAAAGGTCACTCTCTAGATGTGCAAAGCTGGTAGAGACAACCACAAAAAGACTTACAGCTGTAATTGCAGTAAAGGTGGTTCTACAAAGTATTGACTCCGGGGGGCTGAATACAAATGTACTCCACACTTTTCACATATTTATTTGTAAAAAGTTTTGAAAACCATTTATCATTTTCCTTCCACTTCACAATTATGTGCCACTTTGTGTTGGTCTATCACATAAAATCCCAATAAAATACATTTTTGGTTGTAACACGACAAAATGTGGAAAATTTCCAGGGGTGTGAATACTTTTTTCAAGGCTTTATGGATACCTTTTAATTTGGTTGTGAGTTAGTACCAGGAAATAGACACAAGACTGTTCAGTAGTAAATGAATTCAATGTATTGGTATGCATTAGAACAAATGGTGGGTCAAAATCAGCATAAAGAGTGCATATAAACATAAACAGCAATTTGAATGATAATACTGCAATTGGGTTAGAGTGTAGTGTAAGGGAATGGCTAGAGTATGGTGCAGCGTCCCCTGAGAGATACCTTCTAAACTAAGCAAAGGGGCAAAGGTCTCTGTCTAGCAACTGTAAAGGGGCCATCTTTAGTCCTGACTCTTAAGCCAGCTAGTGTTGGGGCCCAATGATACTGTTAGGGCGCATGAGGACAGTCACAATAAGATCTGCAGGCAGTAACTGAGCTATAAGGCAGCTGTGTGTAGTTAGTTTCTAAGGCCTCACTCTCTAGTGGCAACAGATCATGGCCACAAGGACCTCTTAGCAGAGCCAGTGGCACAGCAGCAGTGGTCCCTCTGGTTAGGTGTCTGCTCACATCTCGGTTGCCTGCTGGACTGCGGTCCAGAGCACAGCATGGGCTGTTTCCTGGCAACTAAATAGTTACATAGTTAGTCAGGTTGAAAAAAGACACAAGTCCATCTAGTTCAACCAATAAAAGAGAAACAAAAAAAAGCATAGTCCCTCACTAGGTGCTCCTCGGATATAGACGCAGTAAGGGCTCAGTCCCTCTCTTTCTCCCTCTGGGATGGTCCCACAACACAGAGCCGAAGGTCCTCTCACTCTCTTGCCCCACACTGCACTGCTCCCTATAGCAGAATTTGCTTGGGAAACAATCCATTTATCTACCAGGTCTGATGGGGGCTGTAGTTCAGACCCTATTACTTTCAGTGGGCAGTACTTCCAAGGTGACTACATGTCCCATGATCCTCCTCGAGCCCCCCCAATTGGTCTACTGCCATTGCATGCCAGGAAGAGGGAGGGGAGTGATCTTCATACAGAGCTGCTGCTGAAGCTGCACAGTGGAGAAACTCAGGGTGAGAGGAGGTGGCTGCACAAAAAAAAACTGTCCGTGGCCAATTGCCAGCCATAGCGCCACCAGTTGCTGCATCAAGAGGTGTCCATGTGAATGTAGCCTAAGGCTAGCGTCACAGTCAGAAAAATGCACTGCACTTTAGCACAGTTGCCGGTAGATATGTGCACAACAAAAAAATTAGTTTATTTTCGTTTCGTTTTTTTCATTTCCGTTGATTCGTAACGATTCGTAAATTCGTAAGTCGTCGGTGTTCGTATTCGTAACGATTCGTACATTCGTAAGTCGTCGGTGTTCGTATTCGTAACGATTCGTACATTCGTAAGAGTTATTTTTTCGTTGATTCGTTTTTTCGTTAGTTCAATTTTCATTTATTCGAAATTTGGACGCATTCGTATTTATTCGTACATTCGTAACATTCGTAGATTCGTAAATCGGAGCATAATTCATAATTTTATGTAATGTGTATGCTATTATTACATTTTAAGAGACACGGAAAATTACGAATCGAAAAAAAAAGTTACGAATGTACACATTTTTTCGTTCAATCCATTCGAACCACGTTAAGCAGCGCCATTGTAAGAGACACGGAAAATTACCAATTCAACTAAAAAAAAAGTTACGAATGTACGAATATTTTCGTTCATTTTCATTTTCGTTGTTCCTGTTTTCGTTTTTCGGATTTTCTTCATTCGTACATTCGTTGTTTCTAAATAGTTTTTTTCGGATTTTCGTTGTTTTTTGGATTCGTTCGATTCGAACGATTCGTTAATCGGATTTGTTCGATTCGAACGATTCGTTATTCGTTAAAATTTTTAGCGAATCGTTCGTTCATTCGTACGAAAACGAACGAACGAAAATAACGGAAAAAAAAGAAAAACGAAAAACAACTAAACGAATTGCACATGTCTAGTTGCCGGTTAATGGGACCCCCACGCATCTGCAAACATGTGTCAAGGACTCCTTTTCCATGTTTCATGTGCTCAGGGTATTGAAATGAATGGGCTTCCCTACATGTGATGCATGGGGACCTGCGTAAACCACACTTGCATTTTAATAGCATAAACACGTGTAATTATAAGTTTAATCACATTAGCTTTAAATTCCATGTTAGTCACGTATTCTAGCCTGCCATGCAGCATGCCTTTCACGGCAAAGGTAAAATTAGCTGAGCGTCCCTGGTCGTGCTTTATTTGCACTTTGCTCTCTGTCTCTGCTTCAATAAAGTTTTCCTTCCGTCCTATCTTCTCGGTCTCTGGTTGCGAAGTACAATGCAATGGCGAAGGGCAATGAAGCGTACTTTTACATTACGGACTATTCATACATCGCAATTATTCCATTTGAAAGCTTTTTCTAAAGATATTTATAGTTTCTATTACAGATCCCATTATCGCTTCATTATGAGTACATGGACAAATCACGGCACAGGCAGTTCAATTACTAGAGCCTCCTCAACACATTTAAAAACCCCAATTAAAGTCAACCTATGGTGAGAATTATAGGGTACACACATAAGGGGAACCAGATTAGAACAGACCTCCTTTTAATAATATCCAATGCTGTGAATAACCAGCTCATTGATAAGGCAGGCTCCCTCGTTGAGTCTGTCCACATATATATACCAGAGAACCCCAAGAAAGGAGAAGTCTGAATATGTCCGAAAAAAGCAGCAATGGTAATAAAGCCCAGAATATGTTTTTGTTTTTTAAATAATAGAATACAGTATAAGAGTCAAGGCATTTCCAGGTTTTAGGCACTGATGAAGGGGGAGTGTCTCCTGAAACATGTTGGCTCTTGTATGCCATTATTTAGTAAAACTCTTTCTGGGCTCTATGATTATATGTGGCATGTTTACTGATTCATACACGTGAGAAGTACGGGGGCCCCCTTTTTCTGACCTCCATCTGATAAATGCTTATTTCCTGGCTGTTATAGAAGCAGAGAAGTCTACAGAGGATTGGGTTGAGTCTCAGATGCCCCCTGTTTGGAGAGCACACTGGGTGCTGCAAGATGAAGCTTGGGGGGGTATAAAGATGAAGGTTCCCACTGGTGTCTCAGAAGTTTTGGGATGGGCAGCAGGGAGGGCTGGAAATAGTTTTAGGATTTTGAGCGTGAGCATCCATTCCATGCTCCCCTTTGTGTGCAGTGAATCCCGGAGTGCCCAGTTCTAAACACTTCTCGGTTCGCAAATGAGATTCTTACTGGCTGTGGCAGGGTTGGCAGCATATTGGGGACTTTTAGCCCCTGATCTACTCAGGCTCAGTGCAGGTCTAATAGAACCCTGATGATGACCTGTCACCAAGCGATTACTGTCAAATAGGTGGGTTGTCAGCCTTGTTTTGCCCCATCCTTTTATGTGCTGTCTAAGGCAAGCTAGCAAGGAGATGGCTGCTTTGTTAGATGGCATTTTTCTCCAAGTACTTGCCTGCGTGCCTTGAACATTATAGCTGACAAGTCCCTCTTTCCAGCATTCCTTGTGAAAGGCTTGTTGTGGGAAAGTGCTTGGAGATGTAGAAAAGTGCCATGTGTAATACAGCCATCTCGTTGTTAGCTGCATTGTCTGATGGTTGTGAAGGAAGGAGGGGTTCCGTCTGACCTTACAACTAGTGTCAGGATCCCGATATGAACCTGTAACCTCGGCTGTGTTTGGCAATATCTCTTCTTGCTGAGCCACCTGATATGCTGGACAGCTCCCTGCCTGATTCCTTATACAACCTGGCCTTATGTCACTTGAACTCTTTGCTCCTCCCATGCACTTCCTATTTAAGCCATGCCTTTGCACTTCCTGTTTGCAAGATTATTGTGCTCTGTCCAGCCAATATCTTGCTCTTGTCGCTCCTGCTGCCGTCCGTGTCTTTGCTACTACTTGTTATCGGCCTTTGGCTTGTTCCTCAACTATGCTTTTGCTGGATCCCAACCTGCAATCACTTGTTACCGACCTTTAGCTTGTTCCTCAACTATATTTCTGCTTGTTCCCAAGCTGTAACCACTCACTACCAATCTTTGGCTTGTTCCTCGACAATACTTCTGCTTGATCCTCACCTGCTATATCTGCTACTGGACCCCAGCTTGCTCACCTCCTGGTGAGGTGATCCTGAGGACCGCAACCTGGTACTAACACGCAGAAAAACCCATCTCCACTATCAGGAGTTCTGGTGAACACTGTTTAGTGCTTAGACTTTGCACCTTGAGGGACATCTGCCAGGGTGACCCGCTGGTGTACTTATCCAGCTGGTTGGTGGGAGCCTCTCTACTGTTATAGCTACTGGTCTACGAATCTTACCCCTGACCATGACACCCTCCTCCCTTCATAGCCACCCAACAACACAGCTAGCAAGGAGATGACTGCTTTGATAGATGGTACTTTCCTTCAACTGCAAGCACTTTTGCCTGCTTGCTGTGAACATTATAACTGACAAGCCCCTCTTTCCTGCATTCCTCGTGAGAGGCTTATTTTGGGAAAATGCTTTGAGATAGAGAAAAGTAAAGTCTGTCCGAGCAGCTGCCTCCTTGCTAGCTGCATTGTCGGATGGTTGTGGACCTCACAGCTAGTCTTAGACAGCACATAGGAGAATGGGACAAAGTAGTATGTGTACCTTTTCCCCGGGGAACAGAACCCATTATTAAGAGTCAAACTGAGACTTCTTCTTTACATGAAAACATTTTTTATAAAATAATAAAATATAATAAAATGAAAGACTCCAGTCCCTGCACATGCATACAAATACAGGCAATCAGGGCATAAGTGTGTGCATAAATGTCAATTTTTTTCATCACTTATTAGGTGTTATTAGGTGTCCCCATGCAGACTAGAGTGAGAGGAATCATTTTATGGCCATCATTTATGGTTAACTGTAAGTTGATGAGCTGTGTCAGTCTTTAATGTGTCTTTTTTTTTTTTACTAGAACTTCATTAAAACAGTTACCGTATATACTTGAGTATAAGCCGACCCGAATATAAGCCGAGGCACCTAATTTTACCACAAAAAAATGGGAAAACGTATCGACTTGAGTATAAGCCTAGGGTGAGAAATGCACAGCTACTGTAAGTGGAAAATGGGAACAGAGGGGCGCCAGACTTAGTGCAGTATAAATCATATATTTAATAAAAGCAAGTACTTTTATTAAATATATGATTTCTACTGCACGAAGTCTGGCGCCCCTCTGTTCCCATTTCTACACAGAGCCCATCGCTTCACTCTAAGGGAGCTGCCTCCAGGTGCTAATCATACAAGATCTCGGATCATTTATGGACATTATATTTTAAACAAATGTTTTAATATTATGTGTGCTTATTCATACACACACACATTTTATGTATACCTATATTCCAGTTGCTATATCATTTTATCTTATCACCATATCTAGCGCCGCTGTTCACCCCTGTTTTTACTGTAAGTGGAAAAGAGGGTCAATAATGCCCATTTGCAGCCTCACTGTGCCCATTTGCAGCCATAGGTCCCCCGAACTTCAAACTTGGTAGTTGAGGGTTCATAGATGCCCCCTAGCTGCAGTCAAAATTTGGGGTCTCAGGACCCAAAGGGTCCCAAAATGCTGCAGATTGACACAGTTGACCGATTGTGGGGCCCCGTATCTCGGGACTACTTGGTGCTAGGAACCCCAAATTTGGTGTGCAAACCCAGTGGAACTAGCACTACAACATATCCAGCTGGGGTTCCTAGCACCAAGTGGCCCCGAGATACGGGGCCCCAAAGTCGGTTCGGAAAATGTCAAGCACTTTTCTGCAGGAGAGAATTACATTTTCCGAACAACTGGGTTCGCACACTAAATCTGGGGTTCCTAGCACCAAGTGGCCCCGAGATACGAGGCCCCAAAGTCGGGTCAGAAAATTTAATTCTCTGCTGCAGAAAAGTGCTTGACTCCAGTATAAGCCGAGGGGGGCATTTTCAGCACAAAAAAATGTGCTGAAAAACTCGGCTTATACTCGAGTATATACGGTACTATGACTATTTGACTATAGATGAGTGTTTGACCTCTCCAGTCCTATTGACACTTCTTGCTTGGACGAGGTGTCTGACTCGGTGTTGGTGTTGTGTCCAGAGGGACTGTTAGGCCGAGTGAACATCTGGTATCACCATTTCTGTCACTTCAGGTAGACAATGTCCACAGTTCTGCCCCTCCACCTCCTGACACCTCTGTCTGCACCGTACACCAGATCTCCAGCCACGTGTTCTTTTTTTCACTTTTGTATAAATTGGGGAAGAGGTATATTTTGGTGTCTCTGGTCCTGTTGATGACATTTGTACTTCCTGCCCGAATGATCCAACAAGAAGCAAAGAAAATTCTCCAATAAAGACAGCAACAAAAATCTGTTTAAAGCTCTTTTCCATTCTTTAGAAACTACATTTTGGATATGGTCCTACTTTACAGCATGGGGTCTCCAAACTTTCTAATCAAAGGGCCAGCTTACTGTCCATTAGTCTTTAGGGGTGCCAGACAAGAGCCAGTGGGAGCAGAAAATGTCCTGGCATCACGTGGGAGTAAACAACGCCCCATCACTGGTGTCAGTGGGAGGAATAGTGCCCTATCATCAGTATCAATGGGAGGAATAGTGCCCTATCGTCAGTATCAGTGGGAGGAATAGTGCCCTATCGTCAGTATCAGTGGGAGGAATAGTGCCCCATCGTCAGTATCAATGGGAGGAATAGTGCCCCATCGTCAGTATCAATGGGAGGAATAGTGCCCCATCGTCTGTATCAATGGGAGGAATAGTGCCCTATCATCAGTATCAATGGGAGGAATAGTGCCCTATCGTCAGTATCAATGGGAGGAATAGTGCCCTATCATCAGTATCAATGGGAGGAATAGTGCCCTATCGTCAGTATCAATGGGAGGAATAGTGCCCTATCGTTAGTATCAGTGGGAGGAATAGTGCCCTATCGTCAGTATCAATGGGAGGAATAGTGCCCTATCGTCAGTATCAATGGGAGGTATAGTGCCCTATCGTCAGTATCAGTGGGAGGAATAGTGCCCTATCGTCAGTATCAGTGGGAGGAATAGTGCCCTATCGTCAGTATCAATGGGAGGAATAGTGCCCTATCGTCAGTATCAGTGGGAGGAATAGTGCCCTATCGTCAGTATCAATGGGAGGAATAGTGCCCTATCGTCAGTATCAGTGGGAGGAATAGTGCCCTATCGTCAGTATCAATGGGAGGTATAGTGCCCGATCGTCGGTATCAATGGGAGGTATAGTGCCCGATCGTCGGTATCAATGGGAGATATAGTGCCCGATCGTCGGTATCAATGGGAGGAATAGTGCCCCATCATTGGTGTCAGTGGCAGAAATAATGCCCTTTCATTGGTGTCAGTGGGAGTAATAGTGCCTCTTCGCATACCTCCCAACATTTTGAGATGGGAATGAGGGACACCTACTAGCAAACGTATGACTGCTTTCGGATATTTCGATGGAAAAAGTCAGATCGGATTATGTTGTCAGAAAATCTGATCATGTGTGGGCTCTAGCGGACTTTTTCTGTCGAAATTTTCCGATGGAAAAAAATTGAGAACAGGATCTAAAATTTTCCAACAACAAAATCCAATAGGACTTTTTCTGATCGTATGTAGAGAATTCCGACGCACAAAGTGCCACGCATGCTCAGATGAAATTTGGAGACAAGAAGCTATTGCCTACTGCCCTGTATGTAGTCCCGTCGTACGTTTTGTACGTCACCTCGTTCGGAATGATCGGATTTTCCAACAACTTTGTCCGACCGTGTGTGTGCTACACCAGTTTCGGACAAAATCCGTCGGAAATTATCCGACGGATTTGGGGATCGGAATGTCCGACCGTGTGTACGGGGGCATACTGTGCGGTGAGTGAGGGTTGTCACCTTAGGATCTAGTGTTACTGGATGAAAGTTGAGTTCAAAGGACAGAAAAAAAGCCAGAAAAAAAAAAGAAGAAAACTAATACAGCCACCACATCTAAGGGCTGGCCAGCTGCAATATATTACATTTCTGTTCTGTTGGATTCATATACTTTAAACACGTGTGTGGCTGGACTTTAAAGCGGTGTTCCAGTCTCGATTTATTTTTTTTAAAAGTCAGCAGCTACAAACACTGTAGCTGCTGACTTTTAATAAAGACACTTACCTGTCCAGGGAGCCCGCAATGTCGGCCCCCCCGAGGCCGATCTGTCCATCAGATCGGGTGCCGGTGCCGCCATCTTAACGAAGGGAAACAGTCAGTGGAGACTTGCGGCTTCACTGCCCGTTTCCTACTGCGCATGCGTGAGTCGTGCGGCGCTTTGTGAATGGCCCTGTTGTTTTCTGGGACACACACATGTCCCAGAAGACAACGAGGGAGCTCACCGAAGAGGAGGAAGTGCCACGGAATAGGGAGAGGCAGATTAGGAAGACTGCCTAGCAACACGGGTTTCGGGTAATTAAACTTTTTTACAATGTTTTTTTATATATTTTTTTGAGAATGTTATTTTTAATTTAGGGTGGCCCTCCGCTTTAAACAACAATATCACTCTAATGCCCCGTACACACGGTCGGAATTTCCGACGGAAAATGTCCTATCGGACCATGTTGTCGGAAAATCCGACCGTGTGTGGGCGCTATCTGACTTTTTCCGCTTGAATTTCCGTTGGAAAAAATTTGAGATCCTGCTCTCAAATTTTCCGACAACAAAGTCCGATCTGACTTTTTTCTGATCGTGTGTAGCGACTTCCGATGGACAAAGTGCCACGCATGCTCAGATCAAATTACAAGACCAAAGCTATTGGCTACTAGCCTCTACGTAGTTCCGTCGTACGCAACGAACGTCACCAGGTTCAGAATGATCGGATTTTCCGACAACTTTGTCCGACCGTGTGTATGCAACACCAGTGTCAGACAAAATGCCCCCGTACACACGGTCGGAAATTCCGACCACAAAATCCGTCGGATTTTTTCCGACCGATTTTGTCCGAAACTGATGTTGCATACACACACGGTCGGACAAAGTTGTCGGAAAATCATTCCGAACGTGGTGACGTTTGTTGCGTACGATGGAACTACGTAGAGGCTAGTAGCCAATAGCTTTGGTCTCATAGTTTGATCTGAGCATGCGTGGCACTTTGTCCGTCGGAATTCTCTACACACGATCGGAAAAAGTCCGATCAGATTTTATTGACGGAAAATTTGAGAGCAGGATCTCAAAGTCAGATGGAGCCCACACACGGGCGGATTTTCCGACAACATGGCCTGATCGGACATTTTCCGTCGGAATTTCCGACAGTGTGTACGGGGCATAAGCTGTTAATTTGGCACCATAATCAGCATCGTCTGCGAAGATCTGTAACGATTTTCACAGTAGGCGTTCCAAGTCTCATCTCACAAAGTCACAGATTTCTGTTTTGTATGGGGCAATGTCCTCTGCATGGAGCTAATCCATACGACTGTATTGCAATCCTAGGCACTCTATTGACAGAACCAGCGGACAGACGCTTCCCGCCGCTCAGAATTCTACTGGATTGTCTCCAGGAATCCTGATGAGTCACAAGAACATATAGGATGACTTGGCAGGGCATGCCGTAGCCTGTGGGTCACCGATGAGCCTGGTGGCAGCAATTAGCGTAGACTGTATTGAGACCAACTTTTCCCTTGTCGGATAATAAAGAGGTTTAACGTGTAAGAAGGAAACGGTCGCTGTATAGCCATGACATCTTTACATAGTGGCAATCAATATGAAGGATACTAAAAAGATATAAGAATAAAAGTGAAGGCAAAAGGCTAAATTCACAGTTGAAATATGTTAGGGGTCAAGCCAGGGACCCGGCCATTGGAGGTGACACTTTTTTCTCCAGGTCGAATGTGTATGTAGCCAAGTCCCGGGCCTCGCTAAGGGTTAAGGACAGCTGACATCCTTCTGTGTAGAGTGGGTTACGAGGCATGGTGGGTGTAATGCAAGGTAGATTAATAGGCGCCAGACACTTCTTAAATGCAAACAGATTTATTTTCTCTTAAACAGAACGGTGGGAGAGAGGGTTGGGGCCAGGACACCCTTTAGTAGTTGCAATGTTAATTAGCAGACTCCGAGACTTCTACAGGTAGACAGCCATGCAGGGAAAGGCACCCAGCCGGACACCACATCTGCATGTGTTGACATGCTGTCTCCGATGGCAACAATCTTGAACAGTTTCTAACAAAAGTTGTAATGAACTCTTTCATTTCCTCCACAATCTCCTTTTTAGATCTTCACTCAACTGAGCTCCCAGTCTATCACTTAGACCCGCTGATCCACTTCCACTGAATCTCCTAAGCTCTTCCAATCTACTGAGTATCTTCCTCAAGCGTCACCCTCTCGTCCCTGCTGGGTCCCTAGCTTGGCACTCACAGACACTCTTCAAGCTTCACCCCCCTGACCTGCTAGGTCCCTGGCTTGGTACATAATAATGCTTTGCAAGCGTCGCCTCCAATGGCTGGTTCCCTGTCTTGATATCTGCTCAAGTTTTTCAATTCTTCACCATCCCCGGTTGCTGAGAACACTGCTCCGGTACTTGCTTCAGTTACTCACGGTGGTCCCTGGTAATAAGGTGGTTGGTCCCTTAGTGGCGACAGCTTCCCCTCTACCCCTGACCACGACAGGTTCTTCCGGCCAGCAGAACTGTCACTTCTGGTTGGACTGCAAGCTGCAATCCCAATCCTGCGCTGCTCTCTTGCTTCTGGATAGGCCCTCAGACAGCCTAGCAGCCAGATGTGCCTGGGATAGGTCCAATCTCCGGCCTAGCAGCCCGTGCAATACAACACATATCCTCCCAGACAGCCGTCCAGGTGGCACAGAACCCGATCACTTGACTCCAACCAAATAAATAGGTTCTCCCAGCAGGCCAAGGGACTTAAAAAAATCTCTACCCATTGGCTGAGACACGCCATTCATTCCTAATCTGTCCTTGCAATGCCCTGTCTTATCTAATGTCACCAGATACCCGGCCACCTAGCGACAGAAGAGAGAAGTGCAGCAATTCCAGAATAAGGGTGAAATCAAGTGACCTCCTAGCAATTGGCCAAGGCAACTATCACTTGGCAGATACATTTAAGAGCACCCTGCCTAAACATCAGGGTGCTACATGTAAATTAGGGAAATACTGAATTATGGCCACTAGATGGAGCTGATCATAGGAAATAGGGAATAAATACTATAGTACTATGTGTTATGGGTGTCTGCTGCTCTATATAGTAGCCATAATGGGCACTAGATGAAGCAGATGATAGGAAATAGGGAATAAATACTTGTGTACTATGTGTTATGGTTGTCTGCTCCATCTAGTGGCCATAAAGCAGTAGTTTCCTTAATTGCACAATAAACCTGGAGAGAAAATAGGCTAATAACATTTAATTTGCCGCCATTCGCACAGAAAAAAATGTACAAGAGCCTTCACTGAACACATAACTCTGCAATATTTTTAAAATATACCCCTAAGTGTGAAATGTCTCCAGCTTTCTAATGCAGACAGCACTGCCAAGATCTGACTTCACATTTGTCTGTTGCAGTTAAAGTAAAGCAGTTTAGTCTCTCTAATTGGATAGTGAAAGGGAAGCAAGACACTGATGAGGTCAGCCCTGAGTTCTCTTCTGTCCTATCAGCAAGCACTGTCAGAAGCAATACATTTTGAATGGCTCATATTGCTGTGTATAATCCTTACAGGAGATGAAGATAAATGGAGACTATTTTAAAATACATTTAGGGCTCGGTTACACTTGCTTCAAAATGTGGCATTGGACAAGCTTTTTTAAAATGCACTGAATCAAAGCTCCTGTCACTAAATAAAATGGTTACTGTACAATTCTGTTCACATGTTATGTTTGCTCCGCTTCAAAAAGTATACCCTATGTTGCTTTCTTGGTGATTCAACGTGTCTCCAAAACCTCCATCGAAGTCTATGACAACGCTCGCTAACAGCACCTGCAGCTTTTAAGAGGCTTTTATTCAGAGTTAGATTCACTTTGTTTTGTAGGTATTGCAGGCAGGAGATTTCCCAGGATGCACTGGGAAACCAACAAGTGAACCAGGATATACATCATTATCAGCAGTCACTTCCGGTTCATGTCTATATATTCTGGGAGTGTCTGGTGCAGATGTCACATCTGGTGTGCAGCATGGAGCAACAGAAAAGTCTGGACTTCAACTAGAAAACGGCACACGTGGTGTTCAACATAGAGAGAGAGGACTGAGCAACAGAGGATCAGCAGAGCTGGGGGCCCAGAGCAGGAAAAACTAGCATGTCACACATGGTGCGCAGGGTGAGAGCAATATAGCGGGAGGTGAGCGGGGTCCAGAGAGAGAGGAGGATCAGCAAACCAGAGGATCAGAAGAGTTAGGGGGTTACTACTGAGTGGGGCATCAGCAGAGCTGCGGGTTACCATTTAGCTGGAGGATCAGCAGAGTTGCGGGTTACTACTGAATAGGGCATCAGCAGAGCTGGAGGTTACTACTTAGCTGAGAATCTGCAAAATGAGTGTACCAATATGCTAGAGTTCTGCTGAACGAGGGTACCAATAAGCTGGGGTTCTGCTGAAAGTGGGTACCAATAAGATGGGGTTTTGCTGAACGAGGGTACTAATAAGCTGGGGATCTGCTGAACGAGGGTACTAATAAGCTGGGGATCTGCTGAATGAGGGTACCAATAAGATGGGGATCTGCTGAATGAGGATACTGATAAGCTGGGGTACTGCTGAACGAGGGTACTAATAAGCTGGGGATCTGCTGAGTGGGGGCAGAACTGAGCTGAGGATCTGTTGGGCACCTTTAAAACAAATAGAAAATCAACACACAGGGCATTTGCCACGCTTTTTAAACTTTAAAAAAGCATCACAGAAGCATCAAAAGCACATCAAAAAAGCATGTTGAAGTGGTAGGCCCTTTAATGTGTGTTGAAGCGGAAGCAAGTGTAAATGAGCCCTTACAGAAGCATCACCGAAACTTAATCGAAGCACCACCGAAGCATCAAAAACACATCATAACAGCCAAAGCAAGTGTAAATGAGCCCTTAAAGTCTAAGCAAGTGTAAATGAGCCCTTAAAGTCTAAGCAAGTGTAAATGAGCCCTTAGGAATATTGTTATTTAATTCAAAACTGGGGTGAGTGCTAGTATTTTATATCTGTCTACACTCTTTCTTCAAATTTAGGGCTATTTTTTTTAACCACTTCCCACCTGAGCACTGCACATAAACGGCCAGGTGGGCTATCTCTCCTTCTGAGTGGACGTTCAGGAACGTCCCTCAGAAGGAGCGGGATCAAGCTTTCCCACGCAGTGGCGCGATCCTGATGCGCTCGTGTCACCCGGACACGGCGCATCTTAGATCGGCAGGAGGGCTCCGTGATTGGCCCTCCTGATCACATGACGGCCGTGTCCAATCAAATGTGATGTAAACAAACAGCCGGTTGCTAGGCGATCAGCTGTCCTCTCCTCACACGGAAGTGGTCGCTGAGGAGAGGAGAGTGGATCTCTGCAGCCGGCTGGTGATCAGTGAGTATAAGCTGTTATTTACAGCTTTTTACTCACTGATCACCAGTGTAGTGTAAACACACGTCACTAGAAATGTAAAACACACAGCAAACACACATGTCCCCCAAACACATGTCCCCAAAACACATGTCCCCACATAGTAATGATCCCCAAAACACATGTCCCCCACATATATAACAGTAAAATCACATGTCCCAATGATCATTTGCACACATGTGTCCGTGATCACCTGCGCACATCTGTACATGATCATTTGCGTACATCTGTCCGTGATCACGCAAACCAATTATTATACACTTAACAGGATTTTTTTTTTTACCAAAAACATGTAGCAGAATACAGTTTGGCTTAAATTTATGACAAAATTAGATTTTATTGAATTTCTTTTAAAATAGAATAAAGAAAATATAGTTTTTTTCCAAATTTCCGCTCTTTTTTCGCTTATATCGCAAAAAAAAAAGAGTCGTGAATAAATACCACCAAAAGAAAGCTCTATTTGTGTGAACAAAATGATAAAAATTTTATTCGTGTACAGCGTAGTATGACCGCACAATTGTCAGTGAAAGTACGAGAGCGCTGAAATCTTAAAATTGGTCTGGGAAGGAAGGGTCCAGTATTGATGTGGTTAATGAATGGATACCCAGCATTATTTAAAAAAAAAAAAAAAAAACAGCTTTATCTACTTTACTTCCCTCCTTTCTGGCACTTGTTCATGCATTATTTCAGTTCCACCACTAGATGTCCTCAGTCTTCCACACTGTGTCTGTGCTGGGCTTCGTTCAACAAGGAAGACTGAAGCCTTACTGTGAGTACAGGGTGTCATAGACCTGGCCCCATGGTGCTGGGAGAGCAGCACTACATGTGTGATAACTTGAGACATCTGACGTGTTAATATAATATTGCGTTAAGACAGTCCATTTATATTGAACAGGCTGCCAATGCACAGCAAAAGATGGAAAATTGTACCTGGAGTATTTTATTTTTAACACCGCACAACACTACATATTGATAATTCTTCAGGGTGAGATGTGTCTTAAAATATACAATATAGACCAAACTCTCTGTAGAAGACAAGTACATTTTCTGTGGATAAAGGCAGCCAAGAAAAAATAAAATAAAGGAAAAAAATAAAGAAAAAGGAAAAAAAATTAAGGAAAATCTCCAAGTGACATTTCCCAGTAAACAATAGTCAGCGAAGTTGTCTAATCATTTTTACAGTTGATACAAGACACGACACATGCTATTGTTCTGTCCATAGAGAGTTCAGTAATCAGGTGTTGGCTTATGCAATAAACCATGCATACAAATTGGGAAATTTGCTCGCTGAAGGCGCGGGACAGGAGTCTCCCAAGGTGCCCTTGACAAATCACAGTCTATTGGTGTAATTATGTTTTCTAGCATGTCCACTTTCCAAGATGTCACTCGTAACAATATAACCCGCTAGTATCATGTATGTATTTATTTATCCAGAATTGCTTGTATGGGATATTGAGCCAGGCTGGAGTAAAATCAGGCGTCACGTGCATTGTGCAGTGGATGCCAGTGAAATAAATATGAGCTAATCAGACATTCTTAGCTTGGTGCCATTTTCTGGAATACTAAAGTCACTCTTGCTAGGCGGCAGTTGTAATGTGATGTGAGATTTTTGATTTTAATGTAGAACTTTGTCCATAACACAGAAATCATGGACAAATAAAAAAGCAGGGTGGTACATTGTTATTCAGAAAAACATCTATGTTTAACCTAACAAGCAACTAAAGATGGCATATTAAACCTGTTATTATGTATCTTCTTTTTCACTATCTATTTAAATATTTATTACATGGCAAAGGATACCCAGAGCACTTTGGGTCACCTAAAGAGATGGCACATCAGATCACCTGGCTTTTTCGATTTTTGTCTGATTGAAATCTGGGACTAAAGCCCCATACACACTATCAGTTTTTCTGCTGAGTTTTTCCTTCAGGTTTACCAAAACCATGTAGTGCAAGGGCCTTCCTGATTGCATACAAATTGAAACTCCTAAGGTTTGACCTCATATTATATGGTTTTGGTAAATCTGAAGGAAAAACTCAGCAGTAAAACTGATAGTGTGTATGGGGCTTAAGATGTCCGGTAAAGGAGGAGTCATTGCTCTCATGACTCATTTGATTTCTATTAACAACAGCTTTTATGCAAAGCTGAAACGGAAATAGCAGAATATGTGAAAAGGAGACTAATGCTCCATCTACTGGCTAAATAAAAGGCAGCATAGTATTATTTGCAATATGTCATATTTGTATACATATTTTAACTTTGTTCTTATTTTATAAAAAAAAAAAAAAAAATATTGCGCAGGTTAACAGACAGATAAAAGTGCAAACTGCTGGCAACAACACAACAGGACCAATCATGATCAACGTGAAACAATAAAAAAATTTGCCGCGCTAAACATAGATATTAAATAAACAAGTGTCCTGTTCTAAATAGTGTAGGTCAACTCCTTGACAAACATCCAATAACAGCGAGTGTAATTTGATGTGTGTTTTGATCACCCAAGTTCACCTCCTTACCAGAGATCTAGACTCCAAATTATAAGTCTAGACGGGCGTGATATGCTGATTTGCACGTATAGAAGATCCAATCAGCTTCCTCTATTATATTGCAGGTGGTGGTACTGTCATTTAAAGCAAGGAAAAACTGCGCTGGACAATAATTACACTAAGACCTCTGAGCAGCAACACCACATGTGATACACACAAATAACAATAAATACAAAAAAAATGGTTGCGCTGTGAATATTAAACCAAAAACCTATAAATGTCGAAATATAAGAATATAAGTGATATTAAGTTTATAAATACACCTAAATTTTGTATGTGAAAAAAAATTACTTAAATTATACCAATACATTTATAATAATAAATCCAGGACAAATGATGTCCAAAGACAAGTCCATGAATTAAAATAAGAAAGTCCCAAATTGTGAAATGCTAAATAGCAATTCAACTTGTGATGACATCCATAATGATAAAGGTGACTTTAGTGAAAAAAATCCCACCACCGTCTGGATTTTGCGCTTACCAGCTGCCAAAGATATTGTGCCTGTGGCTATTGCCCAGCCAGGGCCTTTTCCTCACGGTTTTTCCAGGGCCAATCAGGTCGTTCAGTCTGTGTAGGCTCCACTATTTCGGCTGATCAGGACTGCTAGTCAGAACTACAGACTTGACCGATGTTCCTTACCTCACTAGGTAGTATGGTTGTGGCTCATGGACAGAAAAGGCAAAACAATAAGACCATAGGTGGAACGCCATAGGCGTATAAAGTAAACAGAAATAAAAACGAATCAGTAGTTAAAAATTTGCGGCCGGTTGGCTGCAATACACACGCCCGTGCTAGACAGCGGGACATTGCACGCTGTGACGTCAGCACGTCGCTCCTCCCTACGAGTTTCGTCTGAGGTATGACGTAGTCATGGGGCACATGGTACTGTCGTGGCTGATGGCAAAACTTACACCATAATAGGGCAGAAATCCGGTACAAAATGAGCATTAATAGATCCAAGACATCCTAGAAGTCGATCGTCCGGAATACAGGGTTGGCGTGCGTGGTATCTTACGGACATAGTCTCCATGTCCTACACCTCGCAAATATATACTGTCCCAAAATAGGCCAATTTTTGGACAGTATTTAGTCGCGTGGTGTAGAACATGGTCCCTTCAGTTTTATACCTGATTTCTGGCCCTGACAGCCATAACAGTACCACCACCTGCACTATAACAGAGGAAGCTGATTGGATCTTCTATACTTGCATATCACGCCTGTCTAGACTTATAATTTGGGGTCTTGACCTCTGGTAAGGAGGCATTTTATATCAATATTGGTGGAGATGCACTTGGGTGATCAAAACGCACATCAATTACTCTTGCTGTTATTGAATGTTTATCAAGGAATTTACCTGCACTATTTAGAACAGCACTAGTTGTTCACACTTTATGGACACTTGTTTATTCAATATCTGTTTAGCGCAACATTTTTTATTGTTTCACGCTTACATTTTTAACACTTTGACTTGGCCAACAAGATCACCTGTCCATCTTATTTGATTTGCATTATCTATTAAAGTTAAACTAAACTTTCCTATTGGTTTCAGCCAAGGAAGCTGCCATCTTGGCCTCTGTTTGATCTTCAGCTGCCATGATGCTACACATGTGATCAGTTATGACACCAGCCATTTGATGGTTGACAGTTTGGTTAAGAGCACAACCAATGTGACTGTTTTTAATCTCACCGCGTTTTGGGAATTTAACAATTTTTTTTTTTTTTTTACTGTTTAATCAATGGGTTTTGTTCCTCTTTAATTTTACATGTTTTAACCTTTCCTTTACTAGATTACTAGCAGTGGATGACTTTAGTACTAACTACTACTTGTGTTTTTTGTCTTTCAGAGCAACGTACGTCAGTGGATGTAATGATTTTCCTGTCCTGAGAAACGCTAGTTACAGCATGAAAATGGACCCTATTTCTCTTCCAATTGCTTCTGTCCTGGAGCCTGGGACACAGGAGCCCAATCTAACTTCATATCGAAATTTCACTGATAATGCAACACTGGTGGAGCCTTCAGTTTCACGGATGAGCTCTGTCATTATCTCGATTATTTATTTGCTTGTTTGTGCCATTGGGCTCAGTGGTAACACCTTAGTCATTTACGTTGTCCTCCGTTATGCCAAGATGAAGACTGTGACCAACATCTACATCTTGAACCTGGCAGTGGCTGATGTCCTGTTTATGTTGGGACTGCCTTTTCTTGCAACACAAAATGCCATCTCCTACTGGCCCTTTGGTACTTTCCTCTGCAGACTGGTGATGACTGTGGACGGTATAAACCAATTCACCAGCATCTTTTGCCTAACCGTCATGAGCATTGACCGTTACTTGGCTGTGGTTCACCCCATTAGGTCTACCAAATGGAGGAGACCACGAGTGGCTAAACTCATTAGTGTCACTGTTTGGACTGTTTCCATTTTAGTGGTCCTACCAGTCATCATCTTCTCGGATGTTCAGCAATATTTGAACACCTGCAACATAAACTGGCCAGAACCAGTAAACATTTGGTCTACTGCATTTATTATCTACACGTCGGTGCTGGGCTTTTTTGGACCTCTGCTGGTGATTTGCCTTTGCTATCTTCTAATCGTCATTAAGGTGAAGTCTACTGGACTTCGTGTAGGCTCCACCAGGCGTAGAAGATCAGAGCGCAAAGTAACAAGAATGGTGGTCATAATTGTGGCTGTGTTTGTCTTCTGCTGGCTTCCATTTTACATCCTCAACATCGTCAACTTAACTTTTATAGTGCCGGAGGAGCCAGCGTATGTTGGGGTGTATTTCTTTGTGGTCGTGTTGTCCTATGCCAACAGCTGCGCCAACCCAATCCTCTATGGTTTTCTTTCGGACAATTTCAAGCAGAGCTTTCAGAAGGTCCTCTGCCTTCGCAAGAGCAACGGCATTAAGGATGCAGACCTGACAGAGAACCGTCAAGAAAAGAGCAGTCGAATACAGGAGACCATGCTTACGTCTCGCAACTCAGAGTTCAATGGGCATATGCAAACCAGCAAGGTCTGAATGTTATCCTTCTTTTGGTGTGTAACAGCCACAGAGAATTTGAGGCAAATCCGTTCACCTATTTATGGATTGGGCATTTGATTCTTGATGGTCTGCTTAAAACTGGATGAGCTCAGCAGCCTTTGAAGGATTATATTGTATTTATAAAAATGTAACTTCTGGTTCCATCATCCGATAATGACGTTCATTTCTCATGTTCTATGCATTATCCAACCATCCCCCCCCCCCCACCCTCATCCCAGAACAATGTGCCCACAGAGGTTCATTGAGAACCACTTGACAGTCGATTCACATCTAGCTATTTCTGAGGGCAATTACCACTGAAACACAAAGTATCTGGCTCATGGTCAAATTTAAACATTTGTGCAGTGGATGCTGCATCGTGATGTAAATACACTTTGCATTTCCATACTAATGTGTGCGATACGTATGTCTAAATCGTGTTGGGTCCTAAATCACTATTCATGCCAGAGGGACAGGTAATGCACAATGAAGAATGTTATGTAGTAAAATATTGTAAGCTGTCATTACTCTCTCTTCAAATGAGCTTTCTCCAGGGTACACCATTACCAAAAACAAGCCACTGAAATATGTATAATTACATTTTTATATATTTTTTTCCTTTGGATTAAAAAATAAAATAATAAAATACAACGTAAAATTATTTTTAAGTCAAATTTAAATATTTTAGTGATTCTAAGCTCATCGTAGCCTCGTTTTCCTATTTTTTGGATAGTTAGTGAACCTTCAAAACAGTATGAGAGAGCGCGGTGGCATTGCAAAGCCTTAATAGACAATTTTATTGTGAAAAAAAATACAAAATGTAGTTACATACACAATGGTAATAAATCATGCATTGCATGGATTAGTTGTATCAGATCGCTGGTCCTCCTCTAGCCTCCGGGGTCATATTTTGTCTCTCATGTTTACAGCTCCACTTCCCCAAGTGGACCACCATGTGCCTCTTGCAAGTGGCAGGCCATCCTCCTTAGAGCTATCTAAGTCCGAAAAGAGATACTGTGGAGTCAAGTCACTAAAAGTTAAATACTGCATTCATTTATACTTACTAAAATATCTCATATGTATTGATCTCAGTAGTCTAAAAAAACATGCCTTTTTAACACGTGAGATACATTTTTCTATTTTGCAACATTTAGCACTTACTTTAGTATTTTTTTTGTTGTTATTTCAAATTCTTTTGCACAGGCTGCACCAGAATGAGATCAATAAAGACACACTAAGGGGTCTTGTGTGAATGTTGAATGTCACCCATATTGCTGCAGGCTGGACAAATATATATATATATTCCTATATTTTCCGTAATATTTATATTTATTTATTTTATTACAGGTATTTATAAAGCGCTGTCAATTACGTGGCGCTTAACACGCATAATATTTATTCATATCAGTCCCTGATCTCAATGATCTCAATGAGCATACACATACTAGGGCCAACTTAGACAGGAGCCAATTAACCTCCCAGCTTGTCTTTGAAGTGTGGGAGGAAACCGGGTGAACATGCAGACTCCAGGCAGGTATTGCCATGATTGGGATTCGAACCAATGACCCTAGTGCTGCTAGACTAGAGGAAGTGCTTATCACTTAGCCAGTAATAGATGAATTCCTCTGATCATCAGTGCCATCTAGTGGCCAAAATTTGGTATATTTTCTCATTTAGGAATTTCAGAAAACTATACCACATTTTGGCCACTAGAAGCAACTGATGATCATAGGAATGAATCTATTACAGAAAATACAGGGGAAAATTAGTCAAGCCAGCAATAATGCGTGTGACATTCGTCCAACAAATGTCTTCAAAAAAGAGCTCTAAAGCCCCATACACACGCGCGGATTATCCGAGGACCAGGTCCGGCAGACCATGTCCGTCATACTTTGTCTGATGTTGGTTTTGCGTACACAGGGTCGGACAAAGTTGTCGGAAAATCCGATCATTCTGAACGTGGTGACGTTTGTTGCCTACGACGGGACTACGTAGAGGCTAGTAGCCAATAGCTTGGGTCTTGTAATGTGATCTGAGCATGCGTAGCACTTTGTCCGGTCAGAATTCGCTACACACGATCGGATTTGGTGTGATCGGACTTTGTTGTCAAAAAATCTATCCAGCAGGAGATAGGACTTTGTCCGTCAGACAATCTGATGGAAACTGTCCGATGGTGCCTACACACGGTCTGATTTTCCGACAACATTGTCTGATAGGACAGAATCCATCGGAAAATCCTACCGTGTGTATGGGGCTTAAGAGTTGTGAAACTAGGAATGTATTCTTAGTTTGTCTTCATTCACAGAATGATCTTCCTGTGGTGCAATGTTACAAATTTTTTACATTCCTGAGCTAACAAAATTGCATTCTCACATTGTTTTCTTTTCACTAACTGGCCACTGTAGAGTTCTACTGATTGTTATATTCTACATTTATAAAATATTGACGGCCTGGATCTAACTACTCAAAAGATTGCGTCATACATTGTATAAGAAAGGCTAAAACCAACTTAGACCAGGTTAATATAAAATGACCTCAGATAAAAAAAAAAAAAGGTCTTAATTATTATCAAGAGTATAGTTTTTAAAAAAATATAAAAAAAAAAAAAAAAAATTTATTATAGAATCTAAAATCTTATACTACATATTGGAACTATGTACAATTGGTATAATGAAAGGAAATAGGAAAAAAAAAAGGAAACAAAAGTTCTGCTACCAGAACTATATAAAGAGTAAATTGAAAGAGGAGAGAGAGAGAGAAAAGGGGGAAAAAATAGAAGAGATAAAGAAGATAAAAGAAAAAGTAATCTTAGGTAGGAGAAAAAAATGAGAGGTAGTAGGGTCCCCGGGGTAGTACATGGTAATAAACACATACCATGAATGCAGAGAATGGAAGTATAAATCTAGATTACCAAGGTCTTAGTAGGGAAGCATCAAAATTAGAAGGCAAAAAGTGAGTCACCCAGGGATTCCCTATATTCTCAAAGTTGGATATTTTATCTTGAGTTATAGTCTCTGTTTTGGCATGGATCGTTGCTTGATTGACTCTGTTTTCAGTTTCAGCAATTATGGCAGTCTGTTTTTCCAAACTGACCACAGTGGGATGCATGTGCTCTCATGCCTTATGTGGTCAGTTTGAAATAGGAGAGCAGGAGCACCGCCAGGGTCACCAAGTATTTCACACAGGAAGGAAGTAATACAAAGAGAACAGAAAACTTTTTAATGCAAGTACATGGTACAGCAGGCGCACATATCAGGAATATGCAATGTTGGGGGTAACATAACTCCTATATCATGAGCCACATCTAGTGGACAAAGTATGGTATATTTTCTCATTGAGGAATTTCAGAAAACTATACGGTAGTTTGGGCACTAGTTAGAGCTGTTGATGCAGGTATTAAACTATTAGAAAACATATGGTAAAATGTTGTTCAGCTTGCAACAAATTTTTCTAAATGTTATTTAAATAGACCCCCTATAAAGTCACATTTTTCAGCCTAAGGCAGCTCCTGTTTAGTAATATAGGTAGGTTTTCACTGCTCGAAAAAAGAGTTTTCTTTGTTATCATAGCTTCCATATAAACCTGTTATTTTAGAAAAAGTAAAAAATTTTTAACCGGTCAATGAAAATATTACTGTATATACTCGAGTATAAGCCGACCCAAATATAAGCCAAGGAACCTAATTTTACCACAAAAAACTGGGAAAACTTATTGACTCGAGTATAAGCCTAGGGTGAGAAATGTGCAGCTACTGTAAGTGTAAAAGAGGGTCAACAATGCCCATTTGCAGCCTCACTGTGCCCATTTGCATGCCTCACTGTGCCCATTTGCATGCCTCACTGTGCACATTTGCAGCCATAGGTCCCCCGAACTTCAAACTTGGTAGTTAAGGGTTCCTAGATGCTCCCTAGCTGCAGCCAACATTTGCCCGAAATGACATTGCTGCAGGTGGACACAGTTGACCGACTTTGGGGCCCTGTATCTCGGGGCCACTTGGTGCTAGGAACTCCAAATATAATGGATATGTTGTAGTGCTAGTTCCACTGGATTTGCACACCAAATTTGGGGTTCCTAGCACCAAGTGGCCCAGAGATATGAGGCCCCAAAGTCAGGTCTGAAAATGTAATTCTCTACTGCAGAAAAGTGCTTGACTCGAGTATAAGCCGAGGGGGGCACTTTCAGCACAAAAAAATGTGCTGAAAAACTCGGCTTATACTCGAGTATATACGGTAGTAACTGCTGGAATTTTTAACGTTTTCAGATGACTGTGTAAGATAATGGAGATCACAAGAGAAGGAGCAAAGAATGACGAATTTAGATTGACATGTAAACTGCGTAGGGGGTTCTTTACAGTTATAATGGTAAGGGTGTGGTACTCCCTTCCACATCCGGTGGTGTCAGCGGCAATTGTGGATAATTAAAAAAAACTTTTAGAAGGGCATCTTAGCGAACACAATATACAGGGATATGGTAACTGGAAGAGACATAAATGCATGCGCACGCCCACATAGGTTGAACTGAATGGACTGGTGTCTTTATTGAACCTTACCAGCTATGGAACTATATAAGCCTATATTTTCCAATTACATATACTCGCTTTCTATTGGTCCTGTATTTTCCATATAAAAACTCTGGATTTTTATACTCTTGTCTTGTGGATGATAATGAAGGAACTTTTGTTGTACTATGTGTGTTTTAAAAACTATGTAGAGGTCAGGGACGGATGTGAATGTACAGTATGTAAAGTTCTGCTTACATTTTTGGCACTATATAAATAGCTGTATTAATATTATTGTTTACACTGTGCACCTAACCTATGGCTTGTCTTTTGAGATGATCATGATTTGCTAAAATAATCCACAAGAACCAATCACATTTAAAGGGTATGTTCACCTTTTATGAAAAATGAAAATGTGAACTAATGCCGCGTACACACGATCTGACTTTTCGACGGACTAGGTCCAACAGTCTTTCCGACGGACTTTGCAGCGGAGGTCCGCCGGACTTTCAAACGAACGGACTTGCCCACACATGATCACTCCAAAAGTCTGACGAATTCGAACGTGATGACGTACGACCGGACTAGAATAAGGAAGTTCATAGCCAGTAGCCAATAGCTGCCCTAGCGTCGGTTTTCGTCCGTCGGACTAGCACACAGATGACTGGATTTTTAGACCGGACTCGAGTCCGTCGGACATATTTGAAACATGTTTGATTTCTAGGTCCGTCTGACTTTTGGGAAAGAAAAGTCCGCTGGAGCCCACACACGATCGAATTGTCCGACGGATTCTTGTCCGCCTGACCAAGTTTGCCGGAAAGTCCGATCGTGTGTACGCGGTATAACCCCAAATATCCTGGCCACCCGTTGTAGCGCTCCTCATAATGCTTGCAATGGCAAATGCTCATTGGTCAGCTATTTCTTTCTTCTGGGACACTTTGCTGGAAGGAGATGATTCAGATGCACTTCTCATTGATTAGCACGGTCACATGGCTGCGCTGACCAATGAGCGATGGCCAGTGCAAGGATACCCACTATGGGGCTGTGTATTGCAGTGTACTATTCACTTGGGGCATTACGTCTGTTATGTGCAGCGGGGTCCAGAGGGGTGGTCAGGATATTTATAGTTCACCTTTTAGTTTTTCGTGAAAAGGTGAACTAACCCTTTAAGTTTTCTTAAACCAGTTGGCTAATGATGACCTCTCATGTATAGCCATAGCCTACTGCACATTTTTTCTTTGCCTTATTGAATATCTATGTGGTTTAGAAACCAATGTTTTATCTCAGGAATGCTCCTATATTCAAATAGCCCAAGAGCAAAAAAAAAGTTTGTGCTGTCTCTTTTTGAGCCACTAGAGGTCTCAGTTTTCTAAAAAAAAAAGTTTGGTCATTGTGCATAACGCACTGGAAAGTTTTATGGATTTACTTATTTGCAAGTGACCCCAGAAAATTATACAGTTAATGAAAGCCCTGGACTTCTTGATGTGCAGGTTACGCTATTCCTGCTGCAATGGAGTGTGTCCAAGTAAGCAAATTCAAAAAGATGTTTCTAAAAACCACTTGTATGGCCTTTGGTCCTTTTCTCAGCATGATGTGACAGTAAATTAAGAAAAGGCAAGCTCGGGTTATAGAAATATACCAAACGTCTTCTCTAGTCAGGAACATAATCTGAAGTCCGTTTATGACCTCTTGCAGAAAAAGCCTATCCCTGACAACTAAACTGTGAAAAGCCAATGCCCAATTTAAAGGATTACTGCATCAGTGCACATCCCTTAGCGGGCATAAGGTTGCTCAACTAAAAAAAAAAAGTGTGCTTTACTTAAAGAGATCAATACATCTCTATGTTCCACCACTGGGCTTTTTTCAGCCTAACGCCCAGCCTGCCCCCTGTCTTCTGTTAGCTCCCTCTAGTGGCAGCCAATAGTAGATTTTTTTAGCAGAACAAAAGGATGTAGCCTGAAGCAAGGAGGCTGCAGTTCATGGTAGGGTGAATGCATTGACTATGAAAGTGTTCAGAAGCAGAGCTGTTGGTGTTGCCCACTGCAGCCAACCAGATTCCTGAATGGAAAAGAAAATCCTGTTTTTGCTTACATGTAGTATGCAGGATCCAGGGTTTAAAACATTCTAGGGTGGGACCAGTCATTCTCAAGGAGAGTTCTCTGGAACTCTAGGGTACCTCCAGAGGCTTCTGGAGATCCCTTAAACTGTGATCCGTGGTTTAAAACATTCTAGGGTTGGACCAGTCATTCACAACGACGGTTCTCTGGAACTCTAGGGAACCTCCAGAGGCTGCTGGAGGTCCCTTAAACTGTGATGTACAGTTTAAAACATTCTTAGGTTAGACCAGACATTTCCAACTAGGGTTCTCTGGAAGTCTGGGGTTCCTCCAGAGGCTGCTGGAGGTCCCTTAAACTGTGATCCGTGGTTTAAAACATTCTAGGGTTGGACCAGTCATTCTCAACGAGGGTTCTCTGGAACACTAGGGAACCTCTAGGGAACCTCCAGAGGCTGCTGGAGGTCCCTTAAACTGTGATGTACAGTTTAAAACATTCTTAGGTTAGACCAGACATTTCCAACTAGGGTTCTCTGGAACTCTAGGGTTCCTCCAGAGACTGCTGGAGATCCCTTAAACTTGACCTTTGTTTAATGGTGTCTGCATAGTTCCAGGTTCAATGCCACCAATAGTACCAATGATCTTTTAAGCTGCCTGTAAGGGTGACATTCTAATAACCAAGAGGGTGGAATTCTTTCCATTGACCACCAATATAAAGTGCATTTTCCCCACTGACCCCCAACGAATTGGTTTTAGCAGGGGTTCTCTGAGACCTGAAACAAGTTTCCAAAGCTCCTCTAGTTTAAAAAAGTTAAGAAACGTGGCTAGACTTGTAGAAATAAGATTTTTTTAAAAATACTTTTCCAGAGGGCTCACTGTTTAATATGACCTATAAATAAGAACTTTTTTTATATTTTTTAAATTACATAAATGTTTTAAAAGTTATTCTTTCATTTGTAAATAATATCATCATGTTTTTTTTTTTTTTTACCTAAGGCATCAATTTAGACCCTTTAAGGGACATTGGGTTAAGCCTACAGTTTAAGATGGTGGTCTCCAAACTGTGGCACTTTGCTTGCCTTTATCCAGCCCTTGGAGCACTATTCCTCCCACTGATATTAACAATGGGGCATAATTCTTGGCACTGACACCAACAGTGGGGCAATATTCCTCCCACTGGCACCAGTGATAAGGCACTATTTCTCCCACTGACACAAACGATGGGGGACTATTCCTTCCAGTCCCACTGATACCAGTGATGGGACACTATTGCTCCTGCTGACACCAATGATAGGGCACTATTCTTCCCACTGACACCAATAACGGGATACTATTCTTCTCACAGACACCAATGATAGGGCACTATTCCACCCACTGACACCAATAATGGGACACTATTCTTCCCACTGACACCAATAACAGGGTACTATTCCTCTCACTGACACCAATGATGAGGCTTTCTTACCAACGTCAGAACATTTTTTACTCCTACTGGCCGCAGTCTGGACCCTCTAAAGTCTGAAGGACAGTAAACTGGCCCGCTGTTTAGAAAGTTTGGAGGCCCAAAGATCTAGGATACAGAATTTGAGTTGTCGCTAACCCTCAGCTTAATTTGTGTAGTCTGCAAATTTTATGGAAACACACAACAATGGAGTAGGGCCTTAAAGAGAACCACCCCATGCTTGGGCTTATATGAGAATGTGAAGACTATTAGAAAAGTACAGGCTTGTTTATTAAATGTTACCATTTTCCATTTATTTAGCTTAATGTCTGAGCCGGAGTGTCAGGGAACCATCTCTATATCCCATATTTACAAAGGGCCTATCTTTAAAACCAAAGAAATTAAAATAGAAATAATAGTATCATTGTTACCAGTATTACCCAATCAGATTTCATCTTTTGTTCCTTGCAAGAACGAAACTAGAAAAAACAGAGAAAATACTGCATTGGGACCACTAGGTGGCATAGAGGGGCAAACTCATTTCCTATGGCAGCCAGCACCATCTAGTGGCCATACCATGGTATTTTCTGCATTCACACATTCGAATTGCAGAGCATATAGCCTGAGAACATTCCGTTTTGCCCTATTCGCACAGAACGATTTTACATGCAGTTTCAATAGATGAACAGCTATGGGATTTTTTTAAAACTACACAACTTAGTATGAAAAAATTATTATTTTATGTAAAGATAAAAGTTTATCATTTTCAATTGATGGTTAAAAAAATGTATTGGTCCATCTAAGAACAGCATTATTACAAAGCACCCCACAGTGCTATTGTCCCTCTGGCATCGAAGTGGTGAAGTGGTTAGCTGTTGCGCTTTGTATCCGAGTAACTCATAAAAAGGAAAGGTTAAACTGTGTAATGTCACTGGGGCACTTTTATTGTCTGGTATTGAGTAAACAGGAAACTATTGATCTGAATGTCTGTATATACAGCAACCATTACAAAGAATTTCATTTGTGAAATGAGGCGTAATGTATATATTATTTATTGGTGTGGAAAGGCAAACGTGAATGCATAATTTCAAGCATCTCAATAAAGCTGAAGTTGTTTTTGTATTTTATTACCCCTGCGGTGTTCATTATGTTCACATTTTGAGTGCATGATGGCTGTTGAATTGTGCGTGTAGCTGTTCTTAAAGGGGACAGTCACCGGCTGATATGATTGTACTGTGTTCACTGCATGCTGTGTGCATCCATTAAAGGACCATTAGAGTGTATTCTGGATAATGCTCAAATTATAGTTTTCAGCATATTAATTCCTTTTTTTTTTATATCACATGCCTTTTTTATTTCTCTGCACAATTCCATGCCGGCCAGGCAACAGTTACAAGTATTGGCTCACTGGATACAATATCTAAGCTCTAATGCTGGTAATGCTATCCAAGGCTGAAAACCGCTGCTTGTGGCTGGGATGTGCAGTCCATCAGTACATGTGAGCAAAAAATGTCCAGATGGCCGCACTCCAAATAAATACCTTTATTGAAAACATAATACATATAAACATTGGATAACAATCAGCTGACGCGTTTCACACCACTATTAGCGGTGCTTAATCATTGGCTATGATTAAGCACTGGTAATAGTGGTGTGAAAGGCATCAGTTTTTATCCAATGTGTGTATGTATTATGTTTTCAATAAAGGTATTTATTTGGAGTGCGGCCATCCAGGCATTTTTTGCAATACTGAGCTGGCACCGTACTTGGGGGGGGGGGGGGTTTTGGTTTTATTTTGTTAATATTATTTATTTTTATATGATTTGTGTTTTGTGTTTTATTTTTATATGATTTATATTTTATTATTGATTTATATTAAAATATTTATTTTATATTTTTTTATGATATATATGGAGGTTGGTGTTTTTTTTGTTTGAATTTATAATATTTGGTTTTGGTTTGGTATGGTATATTTGATTTGTGTTGTGTTTATTATTTATATTTTATTATTGATTTATATTAAAATATTTATTATATTTTTTTATCTTTTCATGTGATAACGTGCTCCGTCGATAAGTGTAATGTATATTAATTAATATTATTGTGATTGAGTGGTATATTATGTAAATTGATATGTGTGTAAATATTTGTGTAATATATTGTGTGCTGTTTGTTAATGTAATTATTTATATATTACTTTTGTATTTTATGTATTATTTTTATTGGTTGTAGAAGTTTATTTCTATAATATATATTAATGGTGTATTGCTTATATTATTTGTTTTGGGTTGATTAATTTGTGTTATGATATTATATGTTATTTTGTTAATTTTTGGTTTTATTTTTTTGTATTTGTTGATTTTGAATATTATATTTATATAAGTTTTTTATTTTATTTTTGGTGGTTGTTTAATAAAGTTTTAGTTTTTATTTTGTTTATATGTATTATTTTTTATTTATTTTCGGGAATTATTTATATAATGGTTAAAATGTATCTAATTTAGTTGATTTTGGTCATTTTTTATTTATATTTGTATATTGTTGGTTTGTGGTGGGTGGTGTGGGGTTGTGCAGTTTGTTGTTATTTTTTAATTATTTTGTGTTATTTATTATTATTTTTATATATTTATATAGAATGTGTTTGTTCGTGGTGGATTTGTTTTATTTTTTTCGTTTTATATAATGTAATTTTTAATTTGTATGTTTAATGGTTTAATTATTTTTTGTGTGAATGTTGTAGTTGTATGTTTGGTTGTTTATTTATATAATAATTATATTATTGTTTTATTTATTTTTTGATATTATTTAAATTGTATTTGTTTTTTTATAATATATTTTTGGTTATTAATAATTTTTTTATATTTTTTTTTTTTATTTTTTTTATATGTTTTAAAATGTACTTATTTTTTTATTTTTTTTTTGTGGTTCGTGTTTAGTATATATTTTATTATAATTATTTTTGTATATTTGTATATTGTTATTATTTATAAGTGGTGTTGTTGGTGTCTTGTATTCTTTGATTTTAATTAAAAATGTATTTAATTTGTCGTAATTTGTGGTTAATTTAATTTTAATGTTTATGTTTTTTATTTTTTTATGGGCGTGGTTTTTTTTGGTCAATTTTATATTTATATTTATTTTTTTGGTATTGTTGTTATGTTTTTTGATTTTTTGTATGTGGTATTGGTGTTTTATGTATTGTTATTTGTATGTTTTTGTGTTAATATGGGTGTATTGTTGCTGTGTTTAAAATTTAGTTTTTTATGCTGGGGTCTGGTGTGGATGTGCGTGTGCATATTTTATTTATTTTGGTTTTATATGTTATCAATTAATTGGTGTGTAATTTTTGTAAATGAATTTGCGTGTAATTTTGTATAAATGTAGTTTTTATTATGTAATTTGTATTATATTTATTTTTATTATATTATAGAAATCTTGGGGGGGGGGGATTACCTTTTCATGTGATAACACTGAAGACATTACACTTTGCTACAATGTAAAGTAGTGAGTGTACAGCTTGTATAACAGTGTAAAATTGCTGTCCCCTCAAAATAACTCAACACACAGCCATTAATGTCTAAACCGCTGACAACAAAAGTGAGTACACCCCTAAGTGAAAATGTCCAAATTGGGCCCCAAGTGTCAATATTTTGTGTGGCCACCATTATTTTCCAGCACTGCCTTAACCCTCTTGGGCATGGAGTTTCACAGGTTGCCACTGGAGTCCTCTTCCACTCCTCCATGATGACATCACAGAGCTGGTGGATGTTAGAGACCTTGGTCCTCCACCTTCCGTTTGAGGAAGCCCCGCAGATGCTTAATAGGGTTTAGGTCTGGAGACATGCTTGGCCAGTCCATCACCTTTACCCTCATCTTCTTGAACAAGGCAGTGGTCATCTTGTTTGGGGTCGTTATCATGTTGGAATACTGCCCTGCGGCCCTGCACTATCACTGTACTAATGACACTGGCATGGAAGGGGTTAACATCAGGGGCGATCAAAGGGTTAAGTGTGTCCCTAGGGGGTGCTTGCTAACTGTGTGGGGGGTAGTCTGACTGGGTGAAGACAGAGATCCGTGTTTCTGCTTAGCAGGAACGCAAGATCTCTATCTTCTCCCCTGTCAGAACGACGTTTGATCGGCTCCCCCTCTGTCCAATTGGCGCACGTGCCCCCACTGTCTAGTGCATGAAATTACTTACAGGTATGTCGTTTCGTGCAATTGAGCCACCTGACTCAGTACATCTGCGGTAGGCGGTCGGCAAGAGGTTAAAAAAACATCAAAAATTTTGCAAAAAATTGTTTTAGTTTTAATTTCTGATATAAAATTTAGCAAAAAAATATATATATATATATATTTCTTCATAAATTTAGGTCACTATTTTGCAACATTTCTTTGGTAAAAATAACCCAAATCTGTGTATATTATTTAGCCTATGTGAAAATTATGGAGTCTACAAACTATGGTATATATCAGCTAATCTCAACCAGAGTTCCTCCAGAGATTGCTAGGGGTACCCTAAGCTGTGGCTGATCGATCTCCCATTTAATGGTGCCTGCCAGGACAACGCCACTTGGCAAAGCCAGCAGTATAGTACCAATAATCTTTTTAGCTCTCTGTTATGCCCCGTACACCCAGTCGGAAATTCCGACCACAAAATCCGTCTGACTTTTTCCGACGGATTTTGTCCGACACTGGTGTTGCATACATGGTCGGACAAAGTTGTCGGAAAATCCGATCATTCTGAACGTGGTGACGTTCGTTGCGTACGACGGAACTACGTAGAGCATGCGTGGCACTTTGTCCATCGGAATTCTCTACACAATATCGGAAAAAGTCCGATCGGATTTTGTTGTCGGAAAATTTGAGAGCAGGATCTCAAATTTTTTCGGATTTTCTGACAACATGGTCCGATCAGACATTTTCCGTCAGAATTTCCGACCGTGTGCACGGGGCATAAGGGTGGCTTTCTGACCACCACTGGAAGGGGGCATTATTCATACTAACTACCAATGTAAGTGACATTTTGGCCACTAACCACCCAATAATTAAATTTAGTATAGGTTTTCTGAGACCTGAAAATTATTTTTGGGTTCCTCTGGGGTAGAAATGTTGAGAAAGCCTGGTATATCTATTTTAAAAACCGATCAATCCTGTTGTACTGATGCCTCTCATTTATTGAGGCATGAAAATGTAAGGACAGCACAGATACCCCCCAAATGACCCCTTTTTGGAAAGTAGACAGTCCAAGGTATTTAGTGAGAGGCATGGCGAGTATTTTGAAGTTGTCATTTTTTGGCACAATTTTTAAAAAAATAAAGAAATTTAAATAAAATTGGGGTTTTTTTTCACAATTTTTTTTTTTACATATTGTCACCAGAGCAGTGCAGCATCACTTTACAATAGGCCGGGTTGGAAGTGGTTAAAAATTAATTGTAGACCTAAATATTAGTTTAAGGTAGGGTTCATGCTGAAATGGCCGTGGGTCCCAGCGGGGGGTCCGGTGCATCCCTGTACACCGATTTAGGTGTGAATCAGGTCAGAATTTTCACCTAAATTTGCACCTGAAACGTAGCCAAAGACACACAGGACCCTATTCCAACGGCGGACCGCGCCCACCCGGAGCTGTTTGAACCGTCTCCATTGAGAGCCTGCCACGGTCTCCTGTCATGCAAATTGGATGCAGGGAAACCTGCATCCATTACGCATAAGTGTGAACCCTGCCTATGGGCCGGTTCACACCAGAATCACACAGGAGCGCGGTCTGCTTCTGGTGCAATTTGTTTCCCTGCAGTGTGATTTGTAGCCCATTCATTTGAAAGGGCTGCACATTGCACTGGAACGCACCAAATCACATGGTACTGTGGTACCATTCGAAATGGTGTCCACAAACGCTGTGCGATTGTGACCTGTGGTTGGCATGCCATTAACAATGTTTTGACAACCACAGCAGATGGCAAAGGCAATGCGTTTTGAACACAGTGTGGGAAACACACATGGAACGCACCTTTACCATGTTTTGGTGTGATCCGGCCCTAAACCCCCAAACAGTGTTTATTTTCTGAAAGCAGAGTCCCTGAAAAATAAAATGGTGGTAGTTTTCGATTTTTAAGTTGCACAATATTAATGTAACGGTTAATCAAACACAAGTTTTCAGTAAAAGTTAATTTTAGGGCACACAAACACAATACATATTTGTAGTTTCGGTAAAATAAAGAATAAGCTTGTGTCGAGTAAATAGATACCAAACACGTCAAGTCTTAAAATTGTGTGCGCTGCAAAAACAATGATGAACTTCGGGAACTAAAATGTTTCATAGTCGACACTTTAAAGTGGGAAACATGGTGAGGGTGTGTGTAGGGTGAATTTACCGGGGGTGCTAGGAAGCATGCTGTACAGCTACCCAATTGCTTCCACCAACAGATTTTTAGCAGCCTGGAAAGTGTGTAAATCCCCCCCCCACTGCTTCTAATGTATGCCATAAGTTAAAGGGTTAAAAGAGCTGTCAGACGGGGCACATGCGCTGAGCTGACGGCGACGGTCCCGCTGAAGCTCTGCTTTTCTCTGGACTCTGCGGCTCTAACGGACACCCGGACGGCAGGGTAAATACTATAAAATCATTACCCTAAGCCTCATCAGCAACCTGGGAACATTTCAAAATGGTTTTGGGAGCCACCTGCGGCAAAAATAAGATTTTCCGACAGGAAATGTTGGATGTGAGCTTGTTGTTGGAAAGTCTGACCGTGTGTATGCTCCATCGAACATTTGCTGTCGGACCGCCAACAAATGTTTGATAGCAGGTTCTCAAAATGTTGGTGTCGGAAAGTCCGATTGTGTGTACACAATTCCGTCGCACAAAAGTTCACGCATGCTCGGAGTCAAGCAGAAGTAGCCGCACTGGCTATTGAACTTCCTTTTTCTCAGCTTGTCGTATGTCTTGTACGTCACCGCCTTCCCACGTTCATAGTTGTTGGCCAACATTTGTGTGACCATGTGTATGCAAGACAATTTTGAGCCAACAACCTTCGAAAAAAAAAACACGTTTTGTTGGTGGAAAGTCTGATCGTATGTAAGGGGCATAAGAATCCCAAAGACATAGTGCCCAGAGGCTTCTGTAAAATGCCGCTGTCTCACTCTCCTCACACAGTCACATCTCATGCTGACAAGCAGCTGTGTTTACCTCAGGAAGATTATTATACTGACTGTGAACACAGCGCCACCTCCCATGTAAAACAGGCATATACCTTACACCCAAATATAATTAGACAAATAGAAAAAATGCTTCAGAAAGCCTTAAGGCAGTACTCCGACCATATTACTGAAAGCCTCACTAAAGAAATCCGTGACTTAATTTACTGTCTCATGATAATGAAATAGAGGCACTTAAAGATGAAAATCTTATACCGCAAACTCGATTAGAGGATTTAGAAAATAGAGCACGTCGCTCAAATCTCCGTATACGTGGTATACCTGAGGCTATTACCGACCTTCAATCTACCATGACTGCTCTCTTCCAAGAATTGTCACCATCAATACCGATTGAAAGATTAGAAATGGATAGAATCCACAGAGCTTTAACACCTCGCAAACCAGGAGGTCCCCCCGTGACATAATTGCGATAATTTCTTTCACACCAAGGAGCAACTCATGGCTGCTGCCAGCTGCAGAGTCCCTCATATTCCAAGGTCACCCCTATCAGCTCTTTGCTGACCTTTCCCAAACAACTGTAGCTAAGTGACGTGCAATGAAACCCTTGCTTCAAAATTTACAGCATCACCAGATCCCTTACCAATGGGGATTCCCATTCTCTATTCGCTTCACACATCAAGGCACTAAGAATTCTTGCAAATCCTCAGATGAACTACTGAAGACCTTAGGAACTTCATCTTTATGAAAGACCCTCAGCTAGCCCTCGTTGACTCACAACATTCAGTTCTCCACAAGAATCCTCCAAATTTGGAAATGATAGAAGCAGACAAAACTCCTCTAATGCCACGTACACACGATAGGAATTCTCGTCGGAAAAAGCTCTGATGGTTTTCCCGTCGGAATTCCGATGGAATTACGTTCAAACTGTCTTGCCTAAACACGGTCACACCAATTTCCGACGGTCAATAATACCACGACATACAGCACATTCAACAGCACTATAAAAGGGACGTTTAATGCTTCCGAGAATGCATCAAATTTTTTCCGAGCATGCGTCAGAATTTTGCGTGTCGGAATTGCATACACACGATCAGAATTTTTGGTAGGGGATCTCCTCGGACAGATCCTAGGCCTAGCATTTTATACGCACTCAGAATGTCACTATTTTTCTCTATTTACACAGTTAATTGTAAAATATTTGTACATATGATCCTTACTCTCTCTTTCTTCCTTAGCAATATGTCTTTGCTCCCTTCTTTTTTCTTGCCCCTCCCCGGGGGAACCTATAAATCTACAATTTATGAATACAATATACTCCATATGGTCTCTAGTTGGCCCCCTTAAATGTCCTTACATTAAACCTACAAGGTCTAAATATCCCACAAAAGCGAACAAAGTTTTTCGCTCCTTGGCTTCTTCAAAAGCACACATAGTATAGTATGCCTCCAAGAAACTCATTTCACAGACTTATCAACTCCTAAATATTTTGGCTCAGTTTTTTCCCAAGTTATCACAGCCTCTGCTAAATCTAAACAACGAGGAGTGCTAATAGCATTTCATCGATCTACACCCTTTTCCCTTCTGACAAAGATCAAAGATCCGGAAGGTCACTATCTTATACTTACGGGACATCTATGTGATTCCCCAATTACAGTGATATCCTACTATGCTCCTAATAGAAATCCATCCTCTCCTCTCCCACTTATTTCAAGTACAGTGGAACCTCGGATTAAGAGCATAATCCGTTCCAGGAATATGCTTGGATCCAAAGTACTCGCATATCAAAGAAAGTTTTCCCATTGAAGTCAATAGAAATGAAAATAATTTGTTCCGCATTGACTTCAATAGGATGCAATACCGCATGTGGCCAGAGGCGGGGGGCGCCGGAGAGCCTCGGAAATGGCTGAAAAGGCCCAAGAGCACTTCGGCTGACCTCGGCAAACCTCGGAAAAACTCCGTTCACGAGCCTTTCCGAGGTTTGCTGAGGTCAGCCGAACTGTCCTCGGGCCTTTCCGTGCATTTCCGAACGCTGACGATCAACGCTGTTCGGCTCTGGCGCCCCCCACCTCAGGCCAAAGGTGGTACTGCACACCGCTTTTGGCCTGAATCCTGCTCGTTTTGCGAGACAACACTCGCAAACCGAGTTAGGAGATTTAGAAATACAGTGCTCGTTTTGCGAAATGCTTGTTAACCGCGTTACTCGCAAACCGAGGTTCTACTGTAGTAGATACACATAAAATGGGCACACTTTTAATCTATAGAGACTCAAATCAAGTTCTATATCCTTTTTTAGATGAATCTCCAACCCCTACCGTATCCAATCCCCATTCTCGAAAGTTTCAAAGACTTCTTGCGTTACTAGATTCCTGGCGTGAAATTAACCCTACGAAACGCCAATATACATTCTATTCCCATCCTCATAAAACATTTTCCCGTATCGATCACATACTGATCTCAATAAGCATGTCCCTGGAACTGCTTACTTCCCCGGTTTTCCCTTTTAAAACTGTGCTATTCTCTCAACTTTTACCTCTCTAATACCTAAAACCAGTGGCGGCTGGTGCTCAAAATTTTTGGGGGGGCGCAAACAAACAGCCTCACTGTGCCATCAAACGCTGCCACTGTGCCCATTAAATGCTGCCACTGTGCCCATCAAACGCTGCCACTGTGCCCATTAAATGCTGCCACTGTGCCCATCAAACGCTGCCACTGTGCCCATCAAACGCTGCCACTGTGCCCATCAAACGCTGCCACTGTGCCCATCAAACGCTGCCACTGTGCCCCTCAAGTGCTGCCATTGTACCCCTCAAGTGCTGCCATTGTGCCCCTCAAGTGCTGCCATTGTGCCCCTCAAGTGCTGCCAGAGTGCCCCTTCAAGTGCTGCCAGAGTGCCCCTTCAAGTGCTGCCAGAGTGCCCCTTCAAGTGCTGCCAGAGTGCCCCTCCAAGTGCTGCCACTGTGCCCCTCCAAGTGCTGCCACTGTGCCTGCCTGCCCTCTGCACTTACCTTGTCTCGATGTGCAGCTGGTGACGGCGTCAGGCGGCGAGCGGTGTCTCATCGTCCGAGGTCTTCTTCTCCCGCGCTCCTCCTGTCTTCTGCTATCGTCCGAGGTCTTCTTCTCCCGCGCTCCTCCTGTCTTCTGCTATGATTGGACGCCTAGCGTCCAATCACAGCGCCTGTGACTTCAGCCAATCAGGTTACAGGTAACAGACCAGGCAACCTGATTGGCTGAGAGGCGGGTCTGTGTTAGGGAAGCGATGTATTCGCTTCTCTAACACAATACTGTGTAATCAGCGAACGCACAGCAGTGCGCCCGCTGTTTACACTTAGGGAAGCCTATTAGAGCACACCGCTCTAATAAGGTCCCCTATTAGAGCTTACAGCTCTAATAGGGGCGCTTCCAGAAACACCCCCCCCCCCCCCCCCACTGTAATTCAGATGCCCGGCGCCCGATCAGGGGCCGGACACCTGAATAGGGGGCGGCAGCGGTGACAATAGATAGATTCATGCAATGCATGAATCTATCTATTGGTGATAGAGCGGTGCATACTGCACTGTGCCCGGCGCCAGGATACAGTGCACATAAAAACAAACTTTTTTTTTTTTTTTTTAACTGCCAGGCGGGGGGGGGGGGGGCGGCGCCCGGGCGCCCCCTATGGACGGGCCGCCACTGCCTGAAACACAAGATTCCCCGTGGTATATTAATGATTCAATCCTATCCCACCCATCACACTCCTCTGATTTAGAAATAGCCATAAAAGATTATCTAGCTCGCAATAAGACTCCTGATATATCTCCATTAACATTATGGGAAGCACATACAAGGGTTCTCCAAGGGGTCTGTTTAGGCCAGGCATAATTTCTTTAAAAAAAAAAAAACGACAAATGAAACAAAAATTAGAAATGGAGTTTAATACTTGCAATGCACATTTTCAATCTAATCCTACCCCTATAACTAAAAACAGCTTGATAAGGCATGTCTAAATCTCTTTTTTTTTATCAGAATCTGCTGACAAATCCTTGCGTAAAACTAAACATAAATTCTATCTCAATGCAAATAAACCTGGTACTCTTCTTGCCCGAGCACTTAAAAAATGTAATCGCCCTTCTAAACCGATTCGACTAAAATTACCCCATGATACATACACTAGTAACCCAGTAAAGATCCTTCATACCCACTTCGCATCCGGCCGTAGCCGAATGACGGCCACAGCGCGGATGCCAAATCCCGGGAGGCGGTCATATGACGGCCTCCCCTTTCCTCGTTCCCTGTGCGCGCTCACGAGCGCGCAGCAGGGAAATTCTGTGTTGGCCGTGTCCCTCGGACACGGCCAATCACAGATCGATGTAAACGGCCAATAACAGCGGCCGTTTACAGCGCGATCGCCCTGGCCAATGAGAGATGATCTCATATGTAAACATATGAGATCATCTCTCAGCGCCGCTCCTCCTCCTCACACAGAGACAGCGTGTGAGGAGGGGGAGATGAACGGCTGCAGCGCCGTAAGTTTAAAATAAAAAAAAATAAAAAAATAAAATGCCATCTGTGCCCACTGCCACCACTGCAACCTGTCCCCAATGCCATCTGTGCCCAATGACATCCCCAGTGCCATCTGCCAGTGCCATCCCCAGTGCCATCCCCAGTGCCATCTGCCAGTGCCATCCCCAGTGCCATCTGCCAGTGCCATCCCCAGTGCCATCTGTAGTCAGTGCCACCTGTAGTCAGTGCCATCTGTCATCAGTGCCACATAGTGCCATCTATCATCAGTGCCACATATTAGTGCCATCTGTCATCAGTGCCACCTGTCAGTGCCACCTGTTATCAGTGTCACCTGTCATCAATGCCACGTATCAGTGCCATCTGTCATCAGTGTCATGTGTCATCAGTGCCACGTATTAGTGCCGTCTGTCATCAGTGCCACGTATTAGTGCCATCTCTCATCAGTGCCACATATTAGTGCCATCTGTCATCAGTGTCACGTGTCATCAGTGCCCCGTATTAGTACCATCTGTCATCAGTGCCACGTCAGTGTCACGTGTCATCAGTGCCACGTCAGTGTCACGTGTCATCAGTGCCACGTCAGTGTCACGTGTCATCAGTGCCATGTCAGTGTCACGTGTCATTGTCCTGGTGCTCCAGGGCCTTCAAAAGTGTAATAGGTAGTCAACAAGTTAGATGTGTAATTTATGCTCCTAGAACACGTGATGGCGCTCCCTGCATGTTGGGCCTCTCTATGTGGTCAGGCTGTGGAAAAGTCCCACATATGTGGTATCGTAATAATCAGGAGGAGTAGCAGAATTTATTTTGGGGTGTAATTTGTGGTATACACATGCCATGTGAGAGAAATAACCTATTACAATGACAATTTTGTAGAAAAAAAATAAAAAATAAAAATATAATTCATTTTGCAAAGAATTGTGGGAAAAAATGACAACATCAAAAACCTCACCATGCCTCTTACTAAATACCTTGGAATGTCTACTTTCAAAAAAGGGGTCATTTGGGGGGTATTTGTTCTTTCCTGGCTTGTTCGGGTCACAAGAAATGAGATAGGCCACCAGTACATCAGATGTGATCAATTTTGTATGATTCGCACCACAGATTGTAGAGTCTGTAACTTTCACAAAGGCCAAATAATTTCCACTAATTTGGGTTATTTTTACCAAAGATATGTGGCAGTATAAATTGTGGCCAAAATTTATGAAGAAAAATTAATAATTTCCTAAATTGTATCACAGAAACAAAGAAAAATGCGTTTTTTATCATAATTTTCGGTCTTTTTTCAATTATAGCGCAAAAAATAAAAAACCCAGAGGTGATCAAATACCACCAAAAGAAAGCTCTATTTGTGGGAAAAAAAGGACAAAAAATTCATTTGGGTACAGTGTTGCATGACTGAATTGTCAGTCAAAGCGTGAGAGCATCGAAAGCTGAAAATTGGTCTGGATGGGAGGGGGGTGTTGGTGCCTGGTAGGCAAGTGGGCAAACATCTCACTTCCCTATATAAAAAAGAAGGATCTTTTGATCAAACCTCTGCAGAGTTGTTTTTCTCACAAATTAAACTCCTGACTATTCCTTTAACACAATGTGATAGCCTTGAAAGCCCCATTATATTTACAGAAGTTGAATTAGCAATTAAATCTCTTAACCACTTCAATACAGGGCTTTTAAACACCCTTCCATACCAGAGCACTTTTTGCGATTCGGCACTGCGTCGCTTTAACTAACAATTGCGCGGTCGTGCGACGTTACACCCAAACAAAATTGACGTCCTTTTTTTCCCACAAATAGAGCTTTCTTTTGGTGGTATTTGATCGCCCCTGCGGTTTTTATTTTTTGCGCTATAAACAAAAGAAGAGCGACAATTTTGAAAAAAAAAACACAATATTTTTTACTTTTTGCTATAATAAATATCCCATTTTTTTTTAAAAAAACAATTTTTTTCCTCAGTTTAGGCCGATACGTATTCTTCTACATATTATTCGTAAAAAAAAATCGCAATAAGCGTATATTGATCGGTTTGCGCAAAAGTTATAGCGTCTACAAAATAGGGGATAGATTTATTGAATTTTTTTTTTTTTTTTACTAGTAATGGCGGCGATCTGCGATTTTTTTTTTCGTGACTGCGACATTGCGGCGGACACTTCGGACACTTTTGACACATTTTTGGAACCATTCACATTTACACAGCGATCGTTGCTATAAAATTGCAATGATTACTGTGTAAATGTGACTGGCAGGGAAGGGGTTAACACTAGAGGGCGCTGGAGGGGTTAATGTGTTCCCTGATAGGAGTGATTCTAACTGTAGGGGGAGGGGACTCAAGGGGAGGAGACCGATCATGTGTTCCTCCGTGCTGGGATCACATGACAGGACGTGGAGCTGTGTGTTTACACACACAGCTCCACGGTCCCGCCCGGTCCCGTTGTTTTAACGGGCAATCGCGGGTGGCCGGCGGACATCGCGGCCGCCGGGCACTCGCACCGGGTCCCGAGCGATGCCGCCGGCGGCGCGCGCGCTCCCCCCAGGCGGCCGGGAATCCGAGGACGTCATATGACGCCCACCCAGGATGGTAGATCCACCTTGTGGGTGTCATATGACAATACGCGGGTATTGAAGTGGTTAAATCTAACAAACGTCCAGGTCCTGATGGCTTCTCGGCCCTCTATTATAAAAGACATTTACTCATATCCTTGCTCCAATGTTAACAGATGCTTTTAATTCCCTTCTCAATAATCAATCCTTTCGCTCTGAGACATTAACAGCCATAATTACAAAGATTCCCATACCTCAGTCAGATGAAACATCTTGTGCTAATTACAGGCCTATATCTTTACCTAATCTCGACACAAAGGTACTAGCGAAAGTTCTAGCGATCCGCTTAAATAATATTATAGGTTCTTTAATAAACAAAGATCAAGTAGGCTTTATTCCATTATGCCGAGTACTCTATTGTTTTAAGCAGCCAAAACACGATGAATTGAATACCCATGTGTCTTCTATCTCTAGATATCAAACCAGCATTCGATACAGTATGATTGTCATACCTAGATTTTACCCTACAATGTTGGAGATTTGGTCCTCCTTTTCTTAAATGGGTTTCGCCATTATACAAAAACCCTAAAGCCTATATTAAATATGCAGGATATAAATCAAACATGTTTGACATCTATCTACCATTAAACACATGTTATAATGTTCCAAAATACAACGCAAACCTATTGATTCTACACAAATCCAATCTTTAATATCTTCTATAATGCATTCAAAAGATGTATGTGAGTTAAAGTGGTGGGACACCCTGAAAAAAAAAAAACTTTAAAAAAATGTTAATAACAATTTAAAATGAAAAAAAAAAAAATTTTTTTTTTTACTTACCAGAAATGGCTGTTGCTAGGCAGATCGTCCTAATCTGCCTCTTCCAGCGCCGTGGTGATCTTCTCTCCTTCCGTCTTCTAGTGAATGGGGCGCGGTGTGTTATGGGAACTGTGTCCCACAACACATAGCGTTCCCCATTCACAAATTAGACTCACGCATGCGCAGTAGGAAACGGGAAGCTGTTTCCCTTACTGAGGATGGTGGCGCTGGAACCGGATTGCCGAGGGACATCTCGGCCTCCACAACCGACAACGCGGGCGCCCTGGGAGGGTAAGTGTACTTATTAAAAGTCAGCAGCTACTTTTTTTTTAGCTGCTGACTTTTAAAAAAAAAATTTTTAAAGGTGAAACACCGTTTTAATGTTCAGAACTTTTTTTTCTTTTTTCTCTCCAGTACTTGAGATTAGATGTGTGCACACTGAAATATTTTGTTATGGAATTTCGTTTTCATCCGAAAAATAAATTTATTTAGTTACTCCCGAAATTCGTTTTTAGTTATTTCGTTAAAAAATACATTCGTCCGAAAATCTGAAATAATTAAGGTTGAATCTGTCATTGAAGGCTTATGGTGTCTGTCGAATGTTCTAAGAAGATTCGACGGAGCAGCTAAACTGTACGACGCCGCAATCGTACATTTCCAGTCGAATGTTCCGCCTACAAGCTATAGTAGAATTCTAATGTTGTATGACACTAGTAATAATTATATATATTAATTATTATTACTAGTCAACCAATATTAGAATTCTTCTATAGCCTATGGGCGGAGCATTTGACCATAAATGTCCGCTCGCGCCGACTGCTTCGTCTAATCTTTATGTCGAATCTTTTCTCTCTATGTCGAATAATCTTGGACTAATAGAGTTAGGTTAGGCACATTCAACCTTTTTTGCTATTGTCTCTATAATGTCGAATCTTTTCTCTCTAAGTCAAATATTTTCTCTCTGTGTCGAATCTTTTCTCTCTATGTAGAATAATCTTGGACTAATAGAACTAAGGTTAGGCACATTCGACCACAGGTTCGATGGACACAGATCACTATTGTCAGCATCATGTCGAATCTCCTATCTATATCGAACTGTTGTCACAATGAAAATGAAAATAAGGCATTTGTTTATGTCGGATCTTTCGGTTTTCAGATTCTGCACGTTCGTTATCGTTTATTAAAACGATAACGAAAATACCCGAAATTCGGACGAAAACAAATGCACATGTCTACTGGAGATCATATTATAAATATTATAGTATATTATATCATGTTATAAAACTCTATCTGAGTTTTAACCTTTCATTTTCAAAATAAAACATATTTTTTGGGAGATGTTAGATTTTTACCCAAATAGATTAAGTCACAATATCTTAAAATAATATTGGAACTCCAGAATGATACTATATACTTGCATATGTTCTTTACTTCTGCTACCATCAATTGTATCTCTGTATGTTACTTATCAATTGCACCTATGTTGTTAATTATTGAAATTCAATAAACAAAATTGACAAGGAAAAGAGCTGTCAGAAGGGTTCAGAGCTGTCTCCTGCAGCACATCATTTTCACCACTAGATGTCATAAGTCTGATGGTCAACATCATTTTCCCCAGTTCCTCTGAGCCCAGGTCATCCTGGACCTACCCCAGCTACTAACTGGACAGTGATAGGAGAAGTAGCACACTGATGAGTTCATCTCCCTGTCACTTTGCTCTCTGCTCTTATGTCACAATGATGTAATTACACAGCTTGCATTTCTAACATACAAAAAAAAGAAAAATCTATACCGATGTATTAATGAATACATTGCTGCATTAATTGGTGTCTTTGGATCTGTCTGGAGTAGAGATTTACAGTAAGTGGTTGGGTTTACATATATTTTCTTTTCAATCTTAACAAGAATGTGCTTTTATATTTATTTCCTAGCTTCCAACTCTAACAATGAATAAAAATGCTTTTCTTACATAGTCAAATTTGCATTTTAAGGTCACAAAATATTCAGCTTAATAACTTCTTCCCCGTTGTAATCCTCAAGAACAAGTTATAATGGATGTCAACTGAATTTCATGAAACTTTTGTTTTGCATTTGTCAGTTTATTTTCCCATAAGAAAGTTTTTATGGTTTTATGGAAATATATTCACTTTTTGTATTCTTGTGCCAGAACAACGCCTGACCGGTTCCTGTTCATGCTTCACATGGTTTCCCACCACAGGTCCCGCACCATTGCCTCTAATGGATGGAATCAGTAATAAAGCATGACAAAGAGACGGGATTCATTTTTTTTTTTTTTTTATATCTTCCTGTATAATAGACTGGTTTACGATGCCCTTTGCTTTCCACACACATTCTCTTCCACTGGGATTTCCTTTGTGGAATACACACCGCTTCTTATCGCACAATCTGTGCTCAGCCGGGTCATGTGACAACCCCCGCTCTGCATATCGCTTTACTGATCCTGGATATCTGTGCAACAATGGTTCTCATTTATTAGAATATGAATGTGTATATATATATATACAGCTGGTAAAATAAGTATTGAACACATCACCTTTTTTCTAGGTAAATAACTTAATTTCTGAACTTATTTGTTTTGGATTCTTTATATGTATGAATTGTATATATATATATATATATACATACATACATATTTATATGCACTATATTACGAAAAGAATTGGGACGCCTGCCTCTTTACACACACACATGAACTTTAATGGCATCCCAGGCTTATGCCCCGTACACACGGTCGGAAATTCCGAAGGAAAATGTCCGATCGGACCATGTTGTCAGAAAATCCGCCTGTGTGTGGGCTCCATCTGACTTTTTCCGTCAAAAAAAATTTGAGATCCTGCTCTCAAATTTTCCGACAACAAAATCCGATCTGACTTTTTCCAAACGTGTGTAGAGAATTCCGACGGACAAAGTGCCACGCATGCTCAGATCAAACTATGAGACCAAAGCTATTGGCTACTAGCCTCTACGTAGTCCCGTCGTACGCAACGAACGTCACCACGTTCGGAATGATCGGATTTTCCGACAACATTGTCTGACCGTGTGTATGCAACACCAGTTTTGGACAAAATCCAACGGAAAAAATCTGACGGATTTTGTGGTCAGAATTTCTGACCGTGTGTATGGGGGCTTAGTCCGTCGAGTTCAATATTGAGTTGGCCCACCCTTTGCAACTACAACAGCTTCAACTCTTCTGGGAAGGCTGTCCACAAGGTTTAGGAGAGTGTCTATGGGAATGTTGGACCATTCTTCCAGAAGTGCATTTGTGAGGTCAGGAACTGATGTTGAACGAGAAGGCCTGGCTCGCAGTCTCCGTTCTGATTCGTCCCAAAGATGTTTTATCGTGTTGAGGTCAGGACTCTGTGCATGCCAGTCAAGTTCCTCCACCCCAAACTCGCTCATCCATGTCATTATGGACCTTGCTTTGTGCACTGGTCCAACTAAATTGGTGAAGGTGGGATTAAGGTGTGTGGTTGTTTTTCAGGGGTTGAGCTTGGCCCCTTAGTTCCAATGAAGGGGACCCTTAAGGCAGCAGCATACCAAGACATTTTGGACAATGTCATGCTCCCAACTTTGTGGGAACAGTTTGGGGATGACCCCTTCCTGTTCCAACATGACCGCGCACCAGTGCACAGAAAGTGCTACGTGGGGGGGGGGGGGTCTCGGATAGTCTGACACACCTCTTGCACAGTGCTCCAATAGACAATGCTCATGCTCTCTGAGCAGCGCTGTTGATTGGAGCACTGTGTGTGGGGCGTGTAGGACTCTTACACTCTGTTGAGGGTAGAAGTCTGGATCATTGGTGTGCTGCCACCACAAGTCTGCTTAGCATAGCCAAAACGTTTTTTTAGTTTTGGATAAAGTGGGAAATGTATAATATCCAGGCAAACAGTGGCGGCTGGTGGTATATTTTGTTTTGGGGGGGTGCGGCAAACATTGTAACCCCCCCGGTGGGTCAGCTGGGTTACCTGCACCGTCAGCCCGCACTTACCCCATCTATGGCACGGGCAGCACTTCCCTCCGGGCAGCGGCTTCCCCTGCATCTCCTCCCTCCTCCTCCTCCTCCCTTCTCCTCCAAAGCCAATAGGATCACTTTTCCTTTCGGCCAATCGAGAAACAGATCTCACGACCTGCTTCCTGACCTGGAGGAGAAACAGTGTGACAATAGCGAATATTCATTTGCTATTGTCACACAACCGGGTGGGCCCGGGGGCGCAGTGCTCTGCGCCCCAAGCCCACCCTTTTTTGAAGCCTATTAGAGCCTTAAAAAAACCATTGGAATTCATGCGTCCAATGCCCTGCATGTAGATTAGGGGGCAGACGCATTACGGGCGGTCACTGCTGGGGCAAGTTATGGGGGAGATCATTGGGGAGAGATGCAACAGGAAGTTGGAGGAAATCTCTCAAAGTGAGATGAACTCCCTTCTTAGACAGTTGTCCCTGCAAAAGGTGGGATGTGGTGTAGATCAGGATGTTACCGCCCCGCCTGTCCACTACATCCTATCAGAGAACGATTTGCATTAATTGAAAAAACGAATGCCGGTCTCCTCTGTTTTAAATGCAGCAGGGCAGCCTCTTGGCACGGTATCTGCAAGCTATTGGGAAGTGATATCTACTACAGTGATTTTCAGCTTCTGGAGGGTTCCCACAGTTATGGTATATGCACTGGTCCAATGCACTTGGAAATCTTCTTTAAGCCAACCTGACTGCATCTCATTGTTAAAATATAAAGGTTTCATTGGACTTATTTTTAATTTTTTTGTATAAAAAAATATGCAACTATTCCTTTACATGAAGCTATTGGACGATCCAAGGAACACAGAGGGGTTTTATAAGTTATGAGAAATAAAATCATACAGCATTTCACATGTAAAGGTCATTCAGTTTTTATAAACACTGTTCGAGTCCCCCAGCATGTGTCTTCTTTAATATCAGGCTGGTGAGAATTTTATTTTTAGCCCGGAGGGGAAGTGACATTACAAAAGCTATAAATCATTGAGAAAAAATGTTCTAAAGGATCTGGACATTTTCACATCCTCTGTACAAGCACCCGGATTACTGTATTCCTGAATTGCCATTCTCAGGGGAAGCAATCCGGTATACAAGATACAGCTGCTGATGTCAAATATGTGTAGGGAGTTTCAGAGGAATGCAATGACAAGGTAAGAGGAGAGTCATATCACAGGTTTTAGTTTTAACAAGTCTTGTTAATGCAAAATACATCTGCCTTCAGCCTTGAGAACCTGAGCTGCAGCTGCTTTGTGTGCCTCTACAAGACACTTATGCTGGCATTCAATGCTGTTCAGCATCCCTCCAGCAGAAGGAGCCGCTGGGCATGAAGGACTTGAAAAACTGAAAGGACTTGATGATGTACTTGCATGGGACCATAGGAAGTGTAGTCCGCAGGGAACACTCTACTGAGGAATTAAATACAGCCGTGGAGTGAGCTGTTCCCAAGCATTGAGCTGGGGGTCTGGGTCTTGTGCGTGCAGGGACCTGGAATGGTACAGACCTGTTTCTTGTACCTGTCTGTACCTTCACAGAAAAACTGAGCCTGTGATGCCCAAACGGCTAACACCGGTATGCCATGCGACCAAAGTACTGGAATCAACCACTGAGGATCAGGGTGCTGATAAACTGCGGCTGAGAGGACCTGATGAAGAGTACTGAGTTACCAGAGACTACCCACCAAGCGCCCAGAACAGGGTTCACTATGTGCCAAGACTGGGGAGCATGTTCAGCTGAGCTTACTTTACCATTGTTTAGTAGTTCAGTGCTACAGGGCATTGCCTATTTGACTAGAAGACCCAAAACACCTCACTGCATGCAGTTTTAAAGGGATGGTAAAAGTGCACCACCATACAGATTTGGCCCCACAATTAACCGGCTGAAGCCTCAGATCAAGCACCATATTAGACATGTGCACAACAAAAAAATTTGTTTATTTTCGTTTCGTTTTTTTTAGTTTCCGTTGATTCGTAACGATTCGTACATTCGTAAGTCGTCGGTGTTCGTATTCGTAACGATTCGTACATTCGTAAGTCGTCGGTGTTCGTATTCGTAACGATTCGTAGATTCGTAAGAGTTATTTTTTCGTTGATTAGTTTTTCCGTTAGTTTAATTTTCGTTTATTCGAAATTTGGACGCATTCGTATTTATTCGTACATTCGTAACATTCGTAACATTCGTAGATTCGTAATCGGAGCATAATTCACAATTTTATGTAATGTGTATGCTATTATTACATTTTAAGAGACACAGAAAATTACGAATCGAAAAAAAAGTTACGAATGTACGAATTTTTTCGTTCAATCCATTCAAAGCACGTTAAGCAACGCCATTGTAAGAGACACGGAAAATTACGATTCGAAAAAAAAAAAAAAAGTTACGAATGTACAAATTTTTTCGTTCAATCCATTCGAAGCACATTTAGCAGCACCATTGTAAGGGACACGGAAAATTACCAATTCAACAAAAAAAAAAAGTTACGAATGTACGAATTTTTTCGTTCGTTTTCGTTTTTCGGATTTTCTTCATTAGTACATTCGTTGTTTCTAATTAGTTTTTTTCGGATTTTCGTTGTTTTTCGGATTCGTTCGATTCTAATGATTCGTTAATCAGATTCGTACGATTAGCACGATTCGTTATTCGGATTCGTACGATTCGAACGATTCGTTCATTCGTGCGAAAACGAACGAACGAACGAAAATAACGAAAAAAAAAAACGAAAAACGAAAAAAAACTAAACGAATTGCACATGTCTAGAACATTTACATTTCAGGAGTAGCCAACACATATGTATATCCATACCTACTACTAGGGGGATATATACAGAGTGCACTCTGATACCTCATTGTTGATTTATAGCAGAGGAGTTATCTTGAGATTGTTCATTACTGTTTTTGCTTTTTCTATTTATAAGATGAATTGTTTGTCCAGTTAATATTATTAATGCTGCTGGTATTAGTTAGGTTTTGCGTAGTACCACTGTGGTTTGGAACAACTGACATATTATAGTCTAGTATTTATGTCAATTACGGTAGTTCATTGCATTTAAACAGATTTGTTTACTCATTAGCGCTTTTATGTATTGCCATTTATTTTTCATTGTAATAATATACTTACTCTATTTACAATCAATTAGCCTAGTGTCTAGTTCCATATGCTAATACAGTGGTGGCAGTAAACTAACCCTTAGGCCTCATGCACACGAGACGCTGTTAAACGCGCGTTCAGAGGCAGTTGGACACTTTTTTCAACTGCACCTGAACGCATGCAATGTTATCCTATGTGTCCATGTACACAGTCTCGTTTTTTCCCCGTTTTTATGCAGTTGCGTTTAACCTCGTTTTTCCAGAAGCAAAAAAATGCGTTCAGACACTTTGCTTTTCTGCTTTTCAGACGCAAAACGCAGCTAAACGCGACTAAACGCGGCTATACGCAGGCACCTGCGTTTAGCCGCGTTTGCGTTTATAAGCCTTTTTAAAGGAACACAATTTTTTGGAGCAGAAAACTCCGAAATATGATGGTAAACCATAAAAAATACTAGAAAAATTGGTTTAAAATGTCGTAATTAGTTTAGAGTTCATAGAGCATACCCTGTTTCCCCGAAAATAAGACCTAGCGTGATTGTCGGTGATGGCTGCAATATAAGCCCTACCCCCCAAATAAGCCCTCGTTAAAGTCCTTGTAGGTCTTATTTTCAGGGTAGGGCTTATTTTCGGGGAAACAGGGTAGGGCTTATTTGGTGGGTAGGGCTTATATTGCAGCCATCACTGACAATCACGCTAGGTCTTATTTTCGGGGAAACAGGGTATATACTCACTAATGCATACATGTTTGTGAAATATCCAACGGACATTCGCTGTGCCATCAACAGATGGGTCCAATATCGACGAGCTCTGACTCTGGACCTGTCACGCAATTTGCGACGACATTGCTGCCGCATCAAGAGCAACATCAGGAGCATTTCCTGACATATATTCAATATGGGATCCATTAAAAAAAAAAAAAAACACAGAAAGAGAGGCAAATGCAAGTTTACAACTGCTCTCTCTGCTGCTCACTCTGATCAAAATGGCAGAAATAGTTAATAATACATGCTTTCTGAGCTTGGGGAGGGTCTATATGATGTTATCTTTACAAATGCTTATAGACGCAAACGCGTCTAAACGCGTCTAATCGCGGCATGAAAACACAGCAAAACGCGCGTTTTTAAACGCAGGTTTCTGCTTTTTAAAACACGCGTTCAGCAGAGTTTGCATCTGCGTCTCGTGTGCATGGGGCCTTAACCTCATACAGATGTCTGTAGCATTCCACTATCTAACCTGGTGTGTCAGAGGGGACAGAGCAGTTCACAGAGTCATGGCAGAACAGAGAACCCATCATACCAAGCGGCTCCCTGGGGAGTAAGCGATACAAAAGTCATGACAGCAAAGAAAAAGGTTAATAAATACCCTACCTGCACATCTGATCTCAACTGTCTTCCTGATTAATGCTGGCTGGAACATCTTAAGCTTCTGACAAAATTCAGCCTTCAGCCTTCAAAAAAACCTTTCAGAAGCATGTCAAGGTAACAGTCAACCAAGGTTTCAGAGACGATGGGTGGTAAAACAAGACAATGACCCTTTAACCACATAAAGCATCAGAGTCCAAGTCAGGCAGCAAAGTTATACTGTAGAAAGGTTCAACACAACTTATTCAGGTGCGGCGGGTAGGCACACCCGTTCGTAGCCACTTACGTACCGTGGCAGCGATCTGAAGACTTAAAGATGCCGACAGCGTCTGCAACAAGCCTTTCCGGCTTCCTAAAGAGAGGCAGACGTAGTTTCTGCCCTATCCCTACTCCACTGAAACCTTCCCCTACCTCTAAGCACACTCCCTGCCAGTCGGGGATCCTGTCCCTACACTGGCCACTCACTTAAAGTGCACCAAACCCAGGTGCTGGTGTCTTAAATAGACTCTGTCTAACCCAAGATGGCCACTGGAGTCACATGCGGCACCAGCATCCAGTCGGACAGCTGTCTCCCTGTGACTACAAGTTCCTCACTACTTTCTTCCCCTTGAGCATTGCCGCTTCGGTTGAGTGTCACCTGCAGTGGCACCTGCCTACAAGTGGAATAAAACAGTTCAGTAAAGAGGAATGTTCTCCTCCTAACCAAAGTCCATTATTCAGCTACTGGAAATGTCTGCTGATGACTATTGCTGCTTAAAGAGGAGGGCCCAGCAAATTTTTTTTTTAAAAGTCAGCAGCTACAAATACTGCAGCTGCTGACTTTTAGGAATCGGACACTTACCTGTCCCAGGGTCCAGCGATGCGGGGGAACGAAGCACCCCCTGTTCCCCGCTCCGCTTGCGGCGCCGGCATCCTTACTGTGGGCACCCGGCTGTGGCTTCACAGCCGGGCACCCACTGCGCATGCGCGAGCTGCGCCGTACATCGTGATACGTCGCACAGTCATCTGGGACCTGTCACGTGTCCCAGATGACTGACTGCCGAGAGGAAGTGACGTTTCTAGCCCGGGCTGAGGAAGAGGCAGATTTCGTGGGACCACCTAGCAACAGGGAGAAATAGGTAAGTGACATTTTTTTTTTTTATCCAATTCTTTTTTATTGTTAGATTTAATGTTAATAGGCATAATGTTGTCATTTTGGTGGAAACACCACTTTAAGGAGCTGCTACTTCTGAATACAAAGACGTGTATGTAGTTTGCAGCCTGTGCTGTGAATATTTAAACAGTGTTTTCAATAAAGACATGAAAGAGAGGCATTTTTTGTTATTACATTATGCAGATCATATTTGTCTATTAATGTGACTTAGCTGATTATCATAACACATTACCAGAACCATTTCTACTGAAATTCTCCAGAAACTCTGGTTTGTAAGTGTACATTACTCTAAGGCAGGGGTCTCCAAACTGTGGCCCTTTGCTCGCCTTTATCCGGCCCTTGGGGTACTGTTCCTGTCACTGATACAAGACACTACTGACACCAATGATGGGGCATTCATTTTCCTACTGACACCAACAATGAGGCACTATTCTTCCTACTGAAGCCAATGATGGGGCACTATTCCTCCAATTATCACCAATGATTGGGCATTATTCCTCCCACTGATACCAACGATGGGGCACTATTCCTCCCACTGACACCAACAATGGGGCACTATTCCTCCTACTGACACCAATGATGGGGTACTATTCCACCCACTGACACCAATGATGGGGCACTATTCCTCTCACTGAAACCAACAATGGGGTGCTCTTCCTCCCACTGACACCAACGATGGGGCACTATTCCTCCCACTGACACTAACGATGGGGCACTTTTCCTCCCACTGACACCAATGATGGGACATTCATTTTCCTACTGACACGACAATGAGGCACTATTCTTCCTACTGAAACCAATGATGGGGCACTGTTCCTCCCACTGACACCAACGATGGGGCACTATTCCACCCACTGACACCAATGATGGGGCACTATTCCTCTCACTGAAACCAACGATGGGGTGCTCTTCCTCCCACTGACACCAACGATGGGGCACTATACCTCCCACTGACACTAACGATGGGGCACTTTTCCTCCCACTGACACCAATGATGGGACATTCATTTTCCTACTGACACCAACAATGAGGCACTATTCTTCCTACTGAAACCAATGATGGGGCACTGTTCCTCCCACTGACACCAACGATGGGACACTATTCCTCCCACTGACACCAAGATGGAGCACTATTCCTCCTACTGACACCAACGATGGGGCACTATTCCTCCCACTGACACCAATGATGGGGCACTATTCCTCCCACTGACACCAACGATGGGGCACTATTGCTCCCACTGACACCAATGATGGGGCACTATTCCTCCCACTGAAACCAACGATGGGGTGTTCTTCCTCCCACTGACACCAACGATGGGGCACTATTCCTCCCGCTGACACTAACAATGGGGCACTTTTCCTCCCACTGAAATTAACAATGGGGAACTTTCCTCTCACTGACACCAACGATGGGTTACTATTCCTCCCACTGGCACCAATGATGGGGCACTATTCCTCCCACTACTAATGATTAGGCACAATTCCTCTCACTTACACCAATGTTCAGCCCCCCTAAAGGACAGTAAACTGACCCTTTATTTTGAAAGTTTGGCATCATTTTAGACTCTTTAGATAAGGGACATTTGGTTTGCCTTCAGTTTAATCATGGGGAAGGTGGGTGGTGGGTTCCTTGGGCCAGGTGTAATTTTTGTCTTTTTAAAATGTTGGGATATGTATGGTCTAGGATGGTGGCCTCCAAACTGCTACCCTTTCCTTGCCTTTATCCAGCCCTTGGGGCACTATTCCTTCCACTGGCACCAACAATGGGGCACTATTCTTTTCACTGACAACAAAAATGGGGCACTATTCCTCCCAGTGACAGCAACTATTTCTCCCTCTAATACCAAAGATTTTTTACTCTAACTGGGCACAGTCCAGCCCCATAAAGTCTGAAGAACACTAAACTGGCCCTTTCTATAGAATGTTTGGAGACCCCTGCTCCAAGGTATTAACAACACATGTTTTTGACTACAAAATTCCATCATAAAGAGAGGGGAAAATAATTCATGGCTCACTTCAACCCTACCAGGGCTTATTAAAAAAGGCTATAAAAACATGCGGCCTACGACCATTTTATGTGAACCCTTAGGCCCCTTTCACACTGGGGCGGTTTTCAGGCGGTACATCGCTAAAAATAGCGCCTGAAAAAACGGCCCCATTCACTCCAGTGTGAAAGCCGCCGGGCTTTCACACTGGAGCGGTGTGGTAGCAGGACGGTAAAAAAAGTCCTGCTAGCAGCATCTTTGGAGCGGTATAGGAGCTGTGTGTTCACCGCTCCTATAACGCTCCTACCCATTGACTTCAATGGGACACCGCGGTAATACCGCGGCAATACCGCGGGGATTTTAACCCTTTTTCGGCCACTCGCGGGGGGTAAAGCTGCCCCGCGAGCGGCCGAATACCGCGGCTAAAACGACGGTAAAGCAGCGCTAAATATAGCGCTGCTTTACCGCGCCGCGGCTCCCGCCCCAGTGTGAAAAGGGCCTAACTCTTTCTCAAGGTGCTAAAGTGAGTCTTGTAACAAGCCATACATGCCCTCAATTCCTCTCTCTTCACGATGAATTGCATGATGGATATATAGCAGTGAGCACCAAGGCTTGGGAGCAAGATCAAAAAGGATATTGGTCTGTGGTGGTAGCTCGACTTGTGATGAGTACAGCATCTCCTGTGCCTAGTGTCCTAGGGTAAAGGGTTCACTTAGGCAGGCCATAGATGGGGTGACTTTCTGTCCTTCAACTCCTTGTTGCAGAGAAGAAAATCGCACGATTCCCCCATCAACACAATCAGTGTTGATGGTGGAATCCCTCCAGCAGATCTATTGTGATCTCCTAGCGGGGGACGCAGGAAGCCATCTCTGCCAGGAGAACCCAGTGATTAGTGCTAGAAGCTATAGCCAATGGAAATAATTGTATGCCCAAAATCCAACATGCTACATTCAGCCTGCCCATACATAGTTAGACTCTCGGCACCCACTGGAGCTAGGTGAAATAGCTGCTGCACTGAGTGCCTGAACAATGTGGGGCAGGATCCTAGCCCTGGGTAAAGTCCAAACGGGCCGACTTAGAACTTACACAGGGCTTTTTCACCTGGTTCTAGTGGGTGAATGGGGTAAAGGGGAGTGCAGATAGCTAATTAACCACTTCCTGCCCAAGGACGTCATATGACGCCTTTGAATTTCAATGGGAATATCTGAATGATGCCTGCAGCTACAGACATTATTCAGATATTCTTGTTTTCAGCAGGCGATTCTGTGCACCATAAGAATGATCATAGCGGCGATTCTGCCGATTAATCGTTCTTATAGGCAACGGGAGGGGACGTCCCCCCATCCCGCCGCCATCCGGTGCTTCTCCGGGCTCTCCCGTGCCATCAGGCGCCCGGAGAAAGAATCGCCTGCCGCCGGATGATGAGCATAGAGATCAGATGGTCACCAGTCATCTCTATGACCGCCGGAGGCCCGATCTCTCATTTTTACAGATCTCATGCTTTCCAGCCTGGAGGAGAGATGTGGGGTCTTATTGACCCCATATCTCTCCATAAAGAGGACCCATCACATAGATTCCTATTACAAGGGATGTTTAATTCCTTGTAATAGGAATAAAATTGATAAAATTAAAATTAAAAGAAAGTGTAAAAATTTAAAAAATGAAGTAAAAAAAATTAATAAAATAAAATAAAAATATGTAAAACGCCCCTGTCCCCGGTAGCTCGCGCTCAGAAGCAAACTCACACGTAAGTCCCACCCACATATGTAAACGCCGCTCAAACCACACATGTGAGGTATACCTCACATAGACCTCCTCTGTAACTCGAAACTGGCAACCTGTAAAAAAATTTAAAGCGTCGCCTATGGAGATTTTTAAGTACCGAAGTTTGGCGCCATTCCATTATGGTGTGCAATTTTAAAGAGTGACATGTTAGGTATCTATTTACTCGGCGCAACATCATCTTTCACATTATATAAAAAAAATGGGCTAACTTTACTGTTTTGTTATTTTTTAATTCACGAAACAGTTTTTTTTCCAAAAAAATGGCGTTTGAAAAATAATTGCGCAAATACTGTGTGAGATTGCAATGACCGCCATTTTATTCCCTAGGGTGTCTGCTAAAAAAAAATATAATGTTTGGGGGTTCTGAGTAATTTTCGAGCAAAAAAATTATGATTTTTGCATGAAGGAGAGAAGTGCCAGAATAGGCCCGGTATGGAAGTGGTTAAGAACAGAAGGCGGCGTGCCTTAATGGGCAAAGTACAGGTTCACTTTAAAGTCCAACTCTGGGCTCAGCCTCTCTGGTCAGTCCCCTTGGAGGTCCTCTTCTCTGCTGTATTTGTTGCTTTTACTGTTATTCTTACCTTTCCCCAAAGTCTTCAGGCCAGTCACATAATGTGGGGGGGGGGGGGGGGGGGCTTTTTTCCCTTCTGATTCTCTCCCAGTGGTGGCAGTCCTCACTATGCATAGAAAAGCGCTGATGTGATAACGCTAGCACTGCTCTCTGCATCATTACACTGTTAGTGTAGGGTAGTGATGCCCCCTTAAGGGGCGGGTCCATGACACCCTGCACTCATAGTATGTGCTCAGTCCTGAGGCTGAGGACATCTTGTGGTAGAGAGGAGGTACAGCAGGGGACAGTATTATGGTCTGGTATGGAACTGTTTTTTTTTTTTTTTTTTCTTTTCTCTTAAGGACAATTGCACAAGCTCCCTGGATTATGTCCTAGATTTTTCCATCCTTGAACATGATTGTTGACAGCAGCAAACACCTGACCAACACACTTGTTAGACAACCTCATGTATATTTTTATTAGTAGAAAATTGTGTTTTATTATCATTTCCCACCACCTCCGTCCTGCATGCAATTCACTGATTACAGATGTAAGAAAATCAATTTAGCCTGGTTACGATGCGAGGGGCTCACTAACTAATTGGCTGACCTTCCTGCCCAACCTGAGCTCTATGCTGTGGAGGAATAACGAGCCGCATCGTTATTTTATCACAGCCGTGTTTAACATTTCGAGATTAATGCCAAATACTTGCATTCCCATGATTAACCTTAAAAATCTGAGTATATCTTATCGCATATTATCTGATGCTGCTTCTTTCTGGGTGGAAAATTGTAATGTATTACGCTAAGAGAGTGGTTGATTACTGGGTCTCATTTAATAGCGTATATGAAAGAATAACAGTCTCAGACAACCTGCATTGTGTATATCAGTTCTTCCTTTCCTTAAACCGGCACAGTAAAGGAAAGTGGAATAGACCACTTAAAAGGTGCCTCTGGACCTACCTACATTAATCTACAAGATTGTACAACGCAATTGAATAGATAAGGACATGTTTGTTGTCCATATCAGTAGAACAGACTAGGATGGTGGGTGAAGAATGACCTCCCTCCATACAGTATATAGCGGAGAAGTGAGTGTAACCAACTAGGGACAGAAAGTGTTTTATCCGTAAAATCACCAGATTTAAAGTGGAGTTAAAGTGGAGCGGTCAAAAAAAAAAAAGGGGGCTTAAAAATCATAAAAAAAATAAAAAAAAAAATTGGAAAAAAAAAAAATTTTTACTCACCTCCAAATGCCTGTTGCTATGGGGTCCCTCGTAGTCTGCCACCTTCATTGCCCAGGCAAAACGTCACTTCCCCCTCGGCGCTGCACAGTCATCTGGGACCTGTCACGTGTCCCAGATGACTAAGCGTCCAATCACGGCGCACGGCACCGCTCGCGCATGCGCAGTGGGTGCCCGGCTGTGAAGCCACAGCCGGGTTCCCACATTAGGAAGGCCGGCGCCGCGAGCGGCTCGTGGAACGAGGGGGGGGGGCGGCATTCCTACACAGGTAAGTGTCCGATTTTTAAAAGTCAGCAGCTGCAGTATTTGTAGCTGCTGACTTTTAAAAAAAAAAAAAAATTTTCCCCAGGACGGAGCTCCGCTTTAAATAAAGCAAAGGGCACTTGAAAAAAATAAAACTAATGCAGCTACCACTATAAGGAATAGGAAGCTGCAATATATAATATTTTTGGTTTTGGGTTTAGATACATTTTAAAGGGTTTGTGTACAGACTTCCCCCCCAGAACTGTCATTCCCTGCTTGTGTGATTTACTGATTTCCCCAAAACTTGCATTAAGATATGAGTCAAGTTTTAGGCACAGCCAGCAATGGGAATTTTAGTTTGGTGAGATATTTACTGTGACAGACCCAACGGGGACAGAGACTTTTGGAGGGGACTAGAGGCAAGCCTCCTACCCACTGTATATGGTCAATAGAGGAGACCCGGGATTTTGTCTGCTTCTCCCGGTCAGAGCATGTTAAAGTTGTCAGTTCCGTCTCTGATCCCATGGCGAGAGCAGATCATGGTGGACAACGACGTGATGAACACTGAGAGCGAGGCTTGGTTTAATTCTCTAAATAAGGAAAATAAAACTTCCCTACTGGAGTGGATGGAAAGTTGTAATATTAATCTTGTACAGGTTAATGGTCAGAGGAAATATGGTGCAGACTGGGTTTGAGAAGCCCCTCCACTTGGGACAGAAATATTTATCCTTAAAGTGGTGTTTTCCCCGCCCCAAAAAAAAGATGATTAACCGCTTCCCGACCGCCGCATGTAAATATACGTCGGCAGAATGGCACGGCTAGGCAAAAGCACGTATATATACGCGCCCTTTAATTGCCTAGCCGTGGGGTCGGGCGCGCGCTCGCGACCCGGTCGGGAGCTCCGTGACCGCGGCCGCGGGAACAGCGGACCCGATCGCCGCTGGTGTCCCGTGATCGGGTCACAGAGCTGAAGAACGGGGAGAGGTCTGTGTAAACAAACCTCTCCCCGCGCTTCCTACACTGCCTGTCACTGATCTGCTGTTCCCTGTCATCGGGAACAGCCGATCAGTGACGTCAGACATCAGCCACGCCCCCCTACTGTAAAAAAAAACTCAACACGTCACACTAACTCCTCCCCGCCTTCTAGTGGTTAACTCCTTCACTGCCATTTACATAGGAATCAGTGCATTTAAATATCACTGATTTCTGTATAAATGACAATGGTCCCAAAAATGTGTCAAAAATGTGTCCGATGTGTCCGCCATAATGTCGCAGTCACAATAAAAATCGCTGATCGCCGCCATTACTAGTAAAAACAAAAAATATTAATAAAAATGCTATAAAACTATCCCCTATTTTGTAAACGCTATAACTTTTGCGCAAACCAATAAATAATTGCTAATTGCGATTTTTTTTTACCAAAAATATGTAGAAGAATACGTATCGGCCTAAACTGAGGAAAAAAAATGTTTTTTTATATATTTTTGTGGATATTTATTATAGCAAAAAGTAAAAAATATTGCATTTTTTTCAAAATTGTCGCTCTATTTTTGTTTATAGCGCAAAAAATTAAAACCGCAGGGACGATCAAATACCACCAAAAGAAAGCTGTATTTGTGGGGAAAAAAAGGACGCCAATTTTGTTTGGGAGCCACGTCGCACGACCGGGCAATTGTCAGTTAAAGCAACGCAGTGCCGAATCGCAAAAAGGGGCCTGGTCTTTTGGCTGCAAATTGGTCCGGGGCTGAAGTGGTTAAAATTCCTAAAAAAATTTGGATTTTTTTTTTTTTTTAACTCACCTTTAAATGCCTGTTGCTAGGGGGTCCCTCGTAGTCTGCCTCCTTCAGTGCCTGGGCTGGTGACATCACTTCCCCTTGGCACAGGAAGGGCTCCTTCCCTCCTGTCAGTCATCTGGGACACGTGGCAGGTCACAGATGACTGCGCAGCCCTGTGAAGCCACAGCCGGATGCCCACAGTTACAATGCCGGCGCCGCCGAGCGGAGGGGGCGACGAGCGGAGCTTCGACCCCCTGCATCGCTGGACCCTGGGACAGGTAAGTGTCCGATTATTAAAAGTCAGCAGCTGCAGTATTTGTAGCTGCGGACTTTTAATTTTTTTTTTTTCAGATGGAAACTCCTCTTTAATATCCCTCAAGAAATCTATGAAGATAAATGATTCTACTTTTTCAGAGTGCTGGGAAATTTTATGAGGTTTGTTTAATAGACTGTTGTAGACTGATGCTGGACAGTCTGTGGTGGGGTGGGATCCCTAAATATTTGATATTAACAAGGAGATACAATTTATAAGAGCTGAGCAAGAGGCTTTGAGACAGTTTGCGTTTTTTTTTTTTACTTAAGAGATACTTTTGTATAATGAAAAATGTATTTTATAATCTTTTGAAACGTGATCTAAATGTTTTAATGGTAACAAGAGTCATGAGATTTTTTATTATTTTTATTAATTATTTTTGTCAATATACTGTTGGATACCTTTAAAGTCCCATTATTTGAATTGGAAAAGAAAGGAGCTGCGCTAATAAAATGAACTAACACAAGAATTTGTGATTGAATACAAATGTGCTATACTAAAACAGTGAAAAAATATTATTAAGTGACGGTTGCATAAAGAGATTAATTTCTTACCGAATATATGTATCTCTATACAATAGCAGTTTATACATCGAAAATTTGTATAAAAAAAATCACCATAAGTGTATGTGATGATAAACGCCCAGCTGAGCCTGTAGCACCACACTAGAGGCTTCAGGTGTGATGATTAAGTGAACAACCAAAAATATATATAAAAAAAAGGGAATATGCACAAAATACAAGTGTCTATTGCATAAAAAGATTATTTGTTGCTAAATATACGTATCTCAATATTCTAATGTTTATACATCAAAAATTTATCTAGAAGAAATCACCATAAGTGTATGTGATGATTAATACTCGGCTGAGCCTGTAGCACCACGCTAGAAGCTCTAGGTGTAGTGTTTAAGTGAACAACCACAAATATAAAACAGTAAAGAGTCAATATTGCTGCAAATAGAGTGAAAAAATAAAAAAATAAAATATATAAATTACAAAAAAGCTTCACAGATAGTAAATGCCCGGCTGAGCCTGTAACACCGCTATTTGTGTTTCACTATGCAGCGTTTCTAACTGGAAAGTAGTCACCTTAGCGGTGCATAATGTCCCAAATTTAAAAGAGTAATGTTCAAAAAGTGGAGAAAAACTGTCTTTTTAAATTCTTCTGATATACTTCAAGAAGTGTGACTTTCACAGCACCACAGAAAGTGATAAAGACCTCCACCATAGGCACACTCGTCTGCTTACCAGAACTAAACGGTCCCTTATTATGGGGGACCTGTACGGGCAGGTGGCTCTTAACCCCAGCCAGGGATACAATGCGATACAGACACGAAATCCTATGGACTCAAGAAAGGTATCTCCTATGCGACCACTGCCAGCCAGGAAGTATCCGGTTATGGAACAGCTCGGAGTCAATCAGGAATGTTAGCAGCAAACAATGTATGTAGTTAAAAAGGACAACAAGGCGAGCCGGCCGGTCTCGCTATACAGCCCGTGGTTCCGGGATTACGCCGTGTCGCGGTGACGTCAGAACGTAGCTCCTCCTCCCTACGCATTTCGTCATCAATAGGACATCGTCACGGGGCACGGGCTGCGTCCTGACGCACCGCATTAAATACCAAAACAGCATACCAAGCCTCGGTTTGGATCCCGGACTTAGAGACAGCAAGCGCCATCTTGGCAATGGGAAAAACGCTTCCGCCCACCATAGAATAGTAAGGGAAAGGACTCATCCCACATGAACTAATATATAAAATAATTACTAAAATTATAAAAAAATGAAAATGGAATCTGTTAATATGCCTGGTTATTAAACAGCCCATGTTTAGTGGTATTGAGGCATATATGGACATGGAATTCATTTTCTTTAGGAAGCTGAACCTTGTTCACAAGCCCCCCTTTCTATAAGTGCAAAATGTCTTCTTTAGCAATTATAGGGACAATATAAGTAAATATCCTATGAACATTGGTGGGGGTTAAAGCCATCCTGCTATCAAAGATCCAACCCAATTTAAATGTTATGCACATAATATCTGTCTCTATAGGTAAAATTGTTTTTAAACCAAAATAATATAGTAAACATAAGAGAGCACACAAGCACCCAAGAAGGTAGGTCGCTAAGAGTTGTCTATGAAGCAATTGACAACAACGTCAATATTGAGTCCAAATGGGGTATAACTTTTAATTTTGTGGACCCATGACATTTCAAGTTTAGAGATGCTATTAACCAAACAACTGCCTCTCCAATGTGGTCTGAATTTATCAATACCTAGAAAGATGGTATTGCTAGGATCTCTATTGTGGGCCAAGAGGTAGTGCTTTGACACTGAATGTTTGGTAAAGCCTCTACGGATGTTGTTTATATGCTCGTTGAGCCACACCTGAAGTGGTCTTTTAGTCCGGCCCACATATTGAAGCCCACATGGGCATTGGAGCATATAAACAACTCCCGTAGTAGAACATGTAATGAAAGGCTCTATATCATGACGATCTGAGGTACAGGTAGAAACAAAAGATAAAGTTCTCCTAGTTTTGCATTTATTGAGCATGCAGACTTGGCACCGTCTGCATTGATAGTAGCCTGTAAATGTAGAGAAGAAATTAGTCTTTATAGTGGGGGGATTGAGGATATTAGGGGCCAGTTTATCCCTTGTTGTCCTTTTTAACTACATACATTGTTTGCTGCTAACATTCCTGATTGACTCCGAGCTGATCCATAACCGGATACTTCCTGGCTGGCAGTGGTCGCATAGGAGATACCTTTCTTGAGTCCATAGGATTTCGTGTCTGTATCGCATTGTATCCCTGGCTGGGGTTAAGAGCCACCTGCCCGTACAGGTCCCCCATAATAAGGGACCGTTTAGTTCTGGTAAGCAGACGAGTGTGCCTATGGTGGAGGTCTTTATCACTTTCTGTGGTGCTGTGAAAGTCATGCTTCTTGAAGTATATCAGAAGAATATAAAAAGACAGTTTTTCTCCACTTTTTGAACATTACCCTTTTAAATTTGGGACATTATGCACCGCTAAGGTGACTACTTTCCAGTTAGAAACGCCGCATAGTGAAACACAAATAGCGGTGTTTCAGGCTCAGCCGGGCATTTACTATCTGTGAAGCTTTTTTGTCATTTATATTTTTTATTTTTTTATTTTTTCACTCTATTTGCAGCAATATTGACTCTTTACTGTTTTATATTTGTGGTTGTTCACTTAAACACTACACCTAGAGCTTCTAGCGTGGTGCTACAGGCTCAGCCGAGTATTAATCATCACAATCATATATATTTTTGGTTGTTCACTTAAAGCGGGACTGTACTGACAAAATTTTTTTTAAAAGCCAGCAGCTACAAATACTACAGCTGCTGACTTTTAAAAAAATGGACACTTACCTGTCCCTGGTTCCAGCGGTGTCGGCAGCAGAGGCCGATCGCTCGCTCGGTTCTCTGCTGTAGCCGGCGCCATTCTCGGTGAGGGAATCAGGAAGTGGCTTCACTTCCCGATTCCCTACTGTGCATGCGCGAGTCGCGCGGCGCAATGAGAATCTTCAGCGCTGTCTGCCGGGACACGTGTGTGTCCCAGCAGACAGCGCGCCGGGACAGGAACTTGCGTAAACTCCCACGGGAGTTTATGCCGGAAGTGGGTGCAGATACCTGTCTTAGACAGGTATCTGCACCCCCTCCCCCCTGAAAGGTGCCAAATGTGACACCGGAGGGGGGGAGGGTTCCGAAAAGCGGGAGTTCCACTTTAGGGTGGAATCCCGCTTTAATCATCACACCTGAAGCCTCTAGTGTGGTGCTACAGGCTCAGCTGGGCGTTTATCATCACAAACACTTATGGTGATTTTTTTCATACAAATTTTCGATGTATAACTGCTATCGTATAGAGATACATATATTCGGTAAGAAATTAATCTCTTTATGCAACAGTCACTTATTTTTTGCATAATAATATTTTTTCACTGTTTTAGTATAGCACATTTGTATTCAATCACAAATTCTTGTGTTAGTTCATTTTATTAGCGCAGCTCCTTTCTTTTCCATTTCCAATTGATGTAGTATAACATTTTGAGCAGCAGCTTTACTCTCTAGAATAGTGCAATTTTTCATTTTCACCATTATTTGAATGGTATATACTTTTTATGGTATTTTTTTTGTAATATGTTGTTTTTTTTTTTAAATGTTTTTTCCTTTTTACCAAGCAATAGAATGAATGCGGAGGCCCCATTCAAACCTGAGCAGAGCAATTTTCTGTTGTTTTTACTTGTGTATTGCGAGCATTTTAGAAGCGTATTGCAACGCTCATAAAATGCTTGTAAAACGCTCATGTTGAGCATTTTGCAGGCATTCCCATTGAAGACTATGGGAATAGACTAATCCATGTGCCCAGCTCCTAATCTTCATGAAGGGCACCGTACGCATGGATTCCAATGTTTTTTTAGAGGCACATGATTAGAGCCGGAGGCGCTAATGTCTTCCTGTTTCTCCTCCCGGCCAATCAGGAAGCGTGTCCTGAGACCTGATTGGCTTCGAGTCCTAAGACCCAATTCGCTGCGAGTCCTAACTCTTGATTGGCCAGGAGGAGAAGAGACCACCGGGACTCTGAAAAAGACGCAGGGGGGGAAGCCACCAATGACGCGACCTGGATGGGGTAAGTGCGGGGCTGGTGGTGGACCTGGCGGGCAACCGGCGGATGTGGCCCATAAACACCATTATTTCCTTTATAGCATTAGTAGCAGGGCCGTATTTAAGGCAGGGCAAAAGGGACAGCTGCCCTGGGTCCCATCATTGTTGTGGGGCCCAAAGCAGCTGCCTCATACTTGCCAACTATCCCAGTTTAAATTCCCTTGTCCCTTGAAGTGTCCCGATAGCTCAGTGTAAAGTTCTGTTACTAACGCTGCCTAGCTCTGCCCTATTGCTGGGTATGGATGACTCACCTGCAGACCCTGTGTTTATATGTAAATAACCGGCATTGATCAGTGGATCAGTGGCATTGATATTTAAATAGAGGCGGCATTCATATGTATATCATGCCCCCCTTTGGTCGTATCCACCATCACTTCTGCTGAATGCTGCCCACTGGGCAGGTAAAGGAGCATGCTTGAAAGTCCTGTCTACAACTGTGGTCATTAAGCCTAACATCAGCCTGTTCTGCAAAAAGTAAGCAAATTGGAGGTGGGATCCTTTTTCAAAATAACATAGTGCCATAGCACTCTGAATTTTGGTGGATGTGAATACGCACATCTCAGCAGATGCATGAGGATGTCATTAACAATTAATGGCACTAGCAGCACATTTCTGTGGTGTCAGGAAAGCGATTTTGCATGCGTTCCCGACACACACAAATGTGAACGCAGGCTAAATGTCACATGTTACATTTGTGGTCAGTGTAAATCGTTTCATTACATTGAGGCTTGGTGTACAATCCTTTCATTCACACTAATGGCCAGTGTGAAGGTCCCCCTTACATTGGTGGTCAGTGTAAATTTCTCCTTACAATGGTGGTTACTGTGAATGCTCCTATTACATTAGTGGTCAGTGTAAATCCCCATTACATTGGTGGCCAGTGTAGAAACTCCTCTTTATATTGATATTCAGTAAAAAAAATCCAAACTTACATTGGTGGTTCATGTAGAAGCCCCCTTTAATTGGTGATGAGTGTAAATTCCCCCCTTACATTGGTGGCCAGTGTAGAAATCCCCCTTTATTGGTTGTTGATTTAAAATCCCCCATTACATTGGTTGTCAGTGTATGAGCAGATGGAGAGCAAAATTGCATGGGGTGGGGGCAAGAAAATGTTTGCCCAGGTCCAATCAATATTAAAGATGGCCCTGATTAGTAGTACCGTATATACTCAAGTATAAGCCGAGTTTTTCAGCACATTTTTTTGTGCTGAAAGTGCCCCCCTCGGCTTATACTTGAGTCAAGCACTTTTCTGCAGCAGAAAATTACATTTTCCGACCCGACTTTGGGGCCCCCTATCTCGGGGCCACTTGGTGCTAGGAACCCCAAATGTGGTATTCAAACCCAGTGGAACTAGCATTACAACATATCCAAAGATGGGGTTCACCAAGTGACCCTGAGATACAGGGCCTCAAAGTCGGTCAACTGTGTCCATCTGCAGCAATGTCATTTCGGGACCACTTGGGTCCAGAGACCCCAGATTTTGGCTGCAGCTAGGGGGCATTTAGGAACCCTTAACTACAAGTTTGAAGTTTGGGGGACCTATGGCTGCAAATGGGCACAGTGAGGCATGCAAATGGGCACAGTGAGGCTGCAAATGGGCATTGTTGACCCTCTTTTCCACTTACAGTAGCTGCGCATTTCTCACCCTAGGCTTATACTCAAGTATATATGTTTTCCCAGTTGTTTGTGGTAAAATTAGGTGCCTCGGCTTATAGTCGGGTCGGCTTATACTCGAGTATATACGGTACATGAATTAGTTTTCCATGTAGCCTGCAATTATCTTTTAACTTTCCCTTACAGATAAAATATATGATCATTGCACTCAGGGCATACATATACTGTATACCCACCTTTAGGGCCCCTTCACAATTATGCAGGTGTTAACACTTACATTGAAGCGCCTTGAATTGCATTGTGTTGAGGCAGGCTATTTATTTTACTATTTTTCTATGTGTACGATGTTTTGCGGTAAAGTGTAGTTGGGCTTGTTTATTCTGCATAGGTGCATTGAGATGCAGATTAAGGAAATAGATTGGTTAATTACACCCCCTTACCAAACGCAAAGGTGTGGAGCCCAGACTGCCATATGTTCTGAATTACAATCATGTTGTATGCAATGTCCCTAATTTTATCGCTTTAACCATTATAATATAGTTAAAAAAATATAAAAAAATAGACAATATGCAAGGATGAGAGAAATGAATAGTGCTGTGGGCATACATGAGTCATCTAAGCACTAACCAGCTTTTCCTGACCCGTGTGAAGTCAGGGTGAATGTACCTGCTGTGTTATCTCCTAATTTTTCCACTGAATACCATCTGTTCCCTGCCTGACAGAGCAGCTGGTGTGCTTTGGGGAAATAATTCATCATATTAATGAATTAGCAGGCTAAGTGCCGGTCCCGGGTGTACAATGAATCCCTGTGATCAGTAAAAGTTCTGTTTGATCTGGGCTGACTTTTCTGCTAATCGATCCCCTCAGCTGCCCTGGAACACAGGTGACGGTTGTTATAATTTGTTATATTGTTGCCAGTGGGAGAATCTTTGGAACGCAGCTCTTTCATCCCTTTCCTCTTGTTAACAAAATTTGCAAAGACACTTTAAGCGAATCAGGTAGCATACAAATATGGAAGTTTTTATTGCAGCCATGCTTTTTTTCCAAAGTGGATCGTTTACTGCTGTCATCCTGCTGTTGGCTTCAATGGTGGGTGACCAATGTAGAGAAAGAATAGAGAAAAGGAGTTTAGTTTAGAGTTTTCAAAATTTGGGGGGCTTGGCCAAGTGTCCACATACACTATATTGCCACAAGTATTGGGAAGCCCGCCTTTACACGCACATGAACTTTAATGGCATCCCAGTCTTAGTTCGAAGAGTTCAATATTGTGTTGGCCCACCCTTTGCAGCTATAACAGCTTCTAGGAAGGCTGTCCACAAAGTTTAGGAGTGTGTCTATGGGAATGTTTGACCAATCTTCCAGACGAGAAGGCCTGGTTCACAGTCTTTGCTCTAATTCATCCCAAAAGTGTTCTATCAGGTTGAGGTCAGGACTCTGTGCAGACCAGTCAAGTTCCTCTACCCCAAACTCGCTCATCCATGTTTTTATGGACCTTGCTTTGTGTACTGGTCAAAATCATTTAGTGGAGGGGGAATATGGTTTGCGGTTGTTTTTCAGGGGTTGGGCTTTGCCCTTTAGTTCCACTGAAGGGAACTCTTAAGACGTCAGCATACCAAGACATTTTGGACAATTTCCCAGTTTGGGGATGGCCCTTTCCTGTTCCAACATGACTGTGCACAAAGCAAGGTCCATAAAGACATGGGTGAGCAAATCCACATTTGTGCCCTACCTCACAAATGCGCTTCTGGAAGATAGAGCCAAACATTCCCATAGATACACTCCTAAACCTTGTGGACAGCCTTCCCAGAAGAGTTTAAGCTGTTATGACTGCAAAGGGTTGGCCAACTCAATACTAAACCCTACAGACTAAGACTGAGATGCCATTAAAGTTCATGTGCATGTAAAGGCAGGCGTCCGAATACGTTTGGTAATATAGTGTATTTGGTTGCAGAGAAAAGAGCTCCTGCTGTTAATCCTGCCACACAACCTTGCAGTATCATTACCCTGCCTGGGTGTTTGATACCTTCCCTGTCCCTCTGGCTATATAATATCTGATTACTAAGAAGGTGATGACTAAGAACCGAGAGGACTTCATGGCTGCAGATCATTCGGCCCAAGATGGCATCAGCTCCCACACAAACAGGAATAAGAATGCAGCAGCCAAACTAGAACAGTTGCGCTCCTGCAAAGGGGTTACTGGGCAAACCAACAGGTACTGCTCTCCCAGCACCTCCTGATCCCCCAGATCAAGTTTAAGAAGAACCAACACAGCTCATTCTTGTCAGCCTTGTAGACAGACCGAATTGAGGTGAAGCCTACCTTAGCAGTGGTATTGCGGACTGTGACCAAAGGTAATTTCTTAACTTTCATACTTTAACCACAAGAGTTCTAAAGAAAGCAGTATCCTTATAAGACATATCTTACAAAACATTAGGGAGTGCACATCAACACTAGAGAGCAGCATGGGAGACTTATGCCGCGTACACACGATCGGAATTCTCGTCGGAAAATCCTTGTATGGTTTATCCGACAGAATTCCGACGAAATTCTGCTCAAGCTTGTGTTGTCTACACACGGTCACACCAAATTCCTACGCAGTGACGTACAACACTAGGACGAGCCGCGAAAATTAAATTCAATACTTCCGAGCATGCGTCGAATTGTTTGCGAGCATGCGTCAGAATTTTGCGCATCGGAATTGTCACAGACGGTCAGAATTTCCGATAGAAACTTTTTCCATCGTAAAGCTTGAGAACATGCTCTCAATCTTTTGCTGGCCGAAATTCCACCAGCAAAAGTCCGATAGAGCCTACACACAGTCGCATTTTCCTATGAAAAGCTCTCATCGTTTTTTTGCTGGCGGAATTTATGATCGTGTGTACGCAGCATTAGAGGATGCCACTGTACCCCTAACACAGGATAACGCCCTACTGAGATCAAACACTAATGAGCATGATTTAGAAATGGAAGATATGGAAAACAGGCTTAGGGGCAATATTATTTGCTTTACTGGTATTCTTGAACATCCTGCTTGGTTTATTGAGACGTTGTTTGCCTAACATATTTGGTAAAAAAAATCAATTCTTAGGGCAATTCAAAGTAGTGAGTGCAGGGTTTCTGGACGTCCTCTTTCGACTGGTAATATTCCATGACCCTTTGTCATCAAGCTGCTAAACTACTTAGACAAAAAAACTATTCTGAGAATATTTTTGCTCACTCTGGTTTTAACATAACTAATTCCAGGGTCTCAGGTTTTCTTGAACTTTCCACCAAAGTGCAAACATAATATGTATATTCCCTATCTTATGTTATACCCCTCTAAAAATAGCTTGGTGGTAAAGTGAGAAATGCACTTCTATTACTTTTCTTCTGCAGTATTAACGCAATTAGACCATAATAAAAATTTCTTACAACATGCACCTGACTAACTTTGTCTATGCACTTGATCATATGATCCTATACACAGTGGTGGGACGTCTTCCTTTTAAACAGTAACAGCAGCGCAATCTGCATGGATCTTTAGAATTAATTTCCCCCCACTGGCTATTTAGTGTAGTATATTCAGGTTTTAGAGATTGGTTGAGATAAGGTCTCACTCATTTCATGTTTTTTTCTTGTTAATCATAGCTTACTGTTAAATTAACTGTCTACATGTTTCATTAGAGAGACCTGAAGATATTTAATCTTCAAGCGTATCCTTGTATCCTTATCCTTATCATTATCCTTATCAAATCACCTATTATACCCATTGTACAGGACACTGGGAGCAAAGGTGTGAGCACAGGGTGTGTGAGGTGTGCCTAGGCACACCCTAATCAGCCATAGTTGCCAACTGTCTTGAATGACATGCACATTATAGGGACAAATCTCCTCCCCGAGGCAGTTTCAGGTGTTTCCAGGTCTCAGGAGGTCTGGAGGAACATCCCCACAATGGAGCCTGCCTCCTCCTTGCTTTCTTCTAGTACTGCAATTAAGTTTGAGTGGGTGGGATGGGAATGCACCTGGCCTTTGAAATCGAGCCCGGCCTGCCTTCTCTTGGTGGTGTGTGCTAAAATTATATATAGTATACATAAATATAATGTATACACACACATGTCTGTGTTTGAACTTTAGGGTGCACACTCTAATGCAATAGACTGCAAACACCTATGACTGGGAGTGTGCCCTGGTTGGAAGATACACTTCCCTGATATTTAGGTTGTGGTCCCTTCAATGGGGACAGTTGTGGAGACATTGTTTTACTCAGGGATTCTCACCCATGCAGGGTGAGGTGTTCCGGGGGGGGTTTGGCTAGAGGGATAACTAATTTCCAGTACTCTCTGGCTTGATAGTCCATATTAGGGACCCTGGAATTTCAAAGGTTCAAAGAGATTTGGGTGAGAAGAACCTCCAAAACCTGACTACCAGGGCTCTGGTCCCGAAGGGATTAAGCGTCAGGCAGAACCTTGAAGGCAGCTGAGGGAAATCAGCATCTGTGTTAAAGAAGTGGAGAGAGAGGCTCACAGGCTGTGAGATAAGCGTGAGTTTTGAACAAGCCTTTGTGGTCTGTCTGGTACCCCTGCCATGAAGGAGCACTAACCCCAGTGTTGGACCAATATATTGGCAGTGAGCCTGCTGTAGAAATTGATGTACCAGGACTTTGAACTATAATTATGTTTTGGATGAAGAAAGTTGTTTTTTTGCTCATCTGTTACTCAAATATTGAACTGGTTGCTTTTACCAAACCTGCTGGCTGTTACCACCCACCCACCCCCTGCCTGGCCCCCGAGCTACCTCAGATCACACCATAGAGCAGGGACTCTCCAGACTGAAAATCAGGTCTGCTCTTGCAATGACTAGGACACAAACATTCATGTTAAACTCTTAGGTTGTAGGAGGGTTAAATGAACCAGTTAGAAGGAAAACATTGTTTTATGCGTTGCCACATTACCAGCCAGTTATAGTATGCCTGCAGGAGACACATTTGACAAAAGATATTATGAATCTCATTTGCAGATTACAATTTAACACTAACTTTACATTCCTTCCACACCTAATACTCGAGAGGCGATAGCACTCTCAAACATAAAAGTAGTCACCTGCAGGCATATATAAATTGATTAGGGTGGTAGATATGTTTTTTTTTACATTGCAGATTGCACTGTGGGGGTTGATCTTTCTATTATTGCCAATATCCCTCCTCAAGATTCCATGTACTTAAACAATTTGCATATTTTTCGAGTAAGAAAAGAGACCAAACTACCATTGTTCTTTTTGATTTCAACAATTTCATAGATGTATTATAGGATAGACTTGAGACTGTTTGGAGTGCTGTTGGGCAGCCAGTTACTTAATTGGAATCGAAATCATGGGAGATGGTCCTGATAGATATTTGGAGATTCAAAAACCCTGATATAAACCAATATACATGTTAATCCCTTATCCATGGGTCACTTTCTAGAGTAGACATAGCGCTGGGTAATGTAGTGTTTGTTGCTACTGTTCACCAAACCTATTTAATCCAGAGGTACATCCAATTCTATTTTCACCAGACAGTGACATTTCCAATTAGCTATCTATATATTTTTTTATTCATCAGTTCAGTCCACACTAATGTTACCTGGGACACATGGCTTTTCTCTGGTGAATGCTCGAAGAAAAGATACTAAAAGATGAAAAGTCTTTAAGACAATGGGAGCTGGAGTTGGTGTCTGCTAATGAAAAGGCAGAAGCAGTTTATCTGTTGAACCACCTACTACTCACACTGCATGTCTGGAGGCTCAGGACCTCCTGAAAAACAACTATTTCATTTTTTTTTTTAATTAGCTTTTTTGTTTTCCATTTTACAAAACCTTGCAGGTGCGGGCATGTGGGAGCTAAATCCCTTCTGACCCCACTTATTTCACCAGACAGCATGGGCGTCCGCAGAACTTTTTTCCAGATACTGTATACATGGCACAAGAGATGACCAGATACTGTATACATGGCCCAAGAGACTGTCAGTGACTGCATACATGGCTCAAGAGACTGCGGACATGGCACAAGAGATGACCAGAGACTGCATACATGGCCCAAGAGACTGTCAGTGACTGCATACATGGCTCAAGAGACTGTAAGAGACTGCGGACATGGTACAAGAGATGACCAGAGACTGCATAAATGGCCCAAGAGACTGTCAGTATCTGCATACATGGCTCAAGAGACTATTAGAGACTGCAGACATGGCACAAGAGACTCTAAGAAACTGCATACATGTGGGGGTGACAGAGAGAGACAGGGGTGAGAGAGAGAGAGGGGGGGTGACAGAGAGAGGGGGTGACAGAAAGAGACATAGGGGGTGACAGAAAAAACAGGGGGGTGACAGAGAGAGACAGAGGGGTGTGACAGAGAGAAAGGGGGTGACAGAGGGGGTGACAGAGAGAGACATAGGGGGGTAACAGAGTGAGAGGAGTGTGACAGAGAGAGACAGAGAGAGGGGGGTGAAAAAGACAGAGGGGTGACAGAGAGATAGAGGGGGTGACAGAGAGGGGTGATCATTCTGGGTGAACATCCCCAGTAGGATGTCCACGATTTTTATTATTTATTTTTTTTATGGTTGAACTGGAATTGTGTCTTTTTTCGGCCTAGCTAACTATGTAGATAAAGACAGAGTGGGGAACAAACTCCTGATCCGATCCCAGATTCCAGAGGGGGCACTTGCCCCCCCTTGCCCCTACCTGAGGATGCCCATGCCAGACAGTGACATCCCCAATCAGCTATCCATGTTCCTTGCATGAAGTAGGAGCTTGGCCCACGCTAAAGTTATCTAGGACACTTTCAAGGCTCACTTTTGAAGAATCCTCAAAGTATAGGTACTAAAAATTAAAAGTCTTTGAGACAGTGGAAGCTGGAGTTGATAACTTTTGTTGAAAGGGCAGAAGGAGAACCCTAACTTTACTACTCAAGCTGCATTGCTGGAGGCTCCTAACCTACTAAAAAACATCACTGTAATTATTTCCTTATTTTTATTTTTTCATTGTTTTTTTTGCTTAATTTTATTCAAATTGTTTTTTTTCATGACTCTTGTCTATGGTCCTTGAATGTATTAGGGCCTCAACACACATTAAGACCCCTTTCACACTGGGGCGGTTTTCAGGCGGTACAGCACTAAAAATAGCGCCTGTATACCGCCTGAAAAAACCGGCCCCATTCACTCCAGTGTGAAAGCCGGCGGGCTTTCACACTGGAGCGGTGCGCTAGCAAAAAAAGTCCTGCTAGCAGCTTTGGAGCGGTATAGGAGTGGTGTGTTCACCGCTCCTATACCGCTCCTTCCCAGTGAATGGGACACCGCGGTGAAACCGCGGCAACACCGCCGCAAGTTGCCACTATGGCGGCTCTCTGCGGGGGATATTAACCCTTTTTCGGCCGCTCGCGGGGGCTAAAACCACACCGCAAGCGGGCAAAACGACAGTAAAGCAGCGCTAAATATAGCGCTGCTTTACCGTCACCGCGGCTCCCGGTGTGAAAGGGGCCTAATGGTACCTGGCATGCTCTCAAGCCTTTCCTCTGTGGAATCCTCAAAGAATAGGTACTAAAATAAAAAAGTATTTGAGATAGTAGGAGCAGAAGTATCTCAAGAGCATATCTATTGTTGAAAAAAAAAGGCGAGTGTGAGTTGTTCTTTTCTTCTCTGTATGTTGAACAAAAATGAAAATGTAAGGAACTCTAGCAGATTCAAATAAAGATTTCTTGATTAAGAAAAAATAATTTTATACTTCACTAATGATGACAATATAGTGTTGAACCGGGTTGCAATGTGTGTGCCTTAACCACTTACCCACTGGGCACTTAAACCCCCTTCCTAACCAGACCAATTTTCAGCTTTCAGTGCTATCACATTTTGAATGACAATTACTCGTTCATGCAACACTGTACCCATATGAAATGTTTGTCCTTTTTTTCACACAAATAGAGCTACGTGCTCGGAGCTGACTGCCTCCGAGGAGGCCAAAAGAAGGAGCAGTCAGCTCTGATCACGTAGACTTTCATCACTGCAGCCCTAATTGACAAGATTCCAGTGCTGCTTAGGTACAATCAGATGCCGGTGACATCACTTCCTGTTCCACGGTCCATGCTGGTCTGTGTGGAGCTGCTTGGTTCCTTTGCTCCTGGAGAAACACTGTGATCAATTCCAGCCAGCTGCTCAACCCTTTCCAGCTATCTGGAACAGCGGTGGGACCCACAGAGCCATGTGGAATGCCAGGATTGCACTTTACTTTGATGAGCATGCATCTTCTATCATCTTGTAAGTGTTTTTTACCACTTCAGCCCCGGACCATTTGGCTGGCCAAAGACCAGAGCACTTTTTGTGATTTGGCACTGCGTCGCTTTAACTGACAATTGCGTAGTCGTGCGACATGGCTTCCAAACAAAATTGACGTCTTTTTTTCCAACAAATAGAGCTTTCTTTTGGTGGTATTTGATCACCTCTGCGGTTTTTATTTTTTGCGCTATAAACAAAAAAAAGCAACTATTTTGAAAAAAATGCAATATTTTTTTACTTTTTGCTATAATAAATATCCCCAAAAATATATAAAAAAACCTTTTTTTTTTCCTCAGTTTAGGCCGATACGTATTCTTCTACGTATTTTTGGTAAAAAAAATGCCAATATGCGTTTATTGATTGGTTTGCGCAAAAGTGATAGCATCTACAAAATAGGGGATAGTTTTATGGCATTTTTATTAATATTTTTTTTTTTTTACTAGTAATGGCGGAAATCAGCGATTTTTATTGTGACTGTGACATTATGTCGGACACATCGAACACTTTTGACGCTATTTTGGGACCATTCACATTTATACAGCGATCAGTGTGATTAAAATGCATTGATTACTGTGTAAATGGGACTGGCAGTGAAGGGGTTAACCATGAGGGGGCGCTGCAGGGGTTAAGTGTGTCCTAGGGAGTGATTCTAACAGTGGGGGGGATGGGCTACGGGTGACATGACACTGATCACCGCTCCCGATTACAGGGAGCTGTGATCGGTGTCCTGTCACTAGGCAGAATGGGGAAATGCTTGTTTACATCAGCATTTCCCTGTTCTTCCTCTCCGTGAGACAATCACAGGTATCCCCGCAGACATCGAGTGTACGATGTACCCCATACTCATTCACATAAGGTGGGGGGCCGGGATCTGGGGGCCCCCTTATTAAAGGGGCTCCCGGATTCCGATAAGCCCCCCGCCCGCAGACCCCGACAACCAACAGCCAGGGTTGTCGGGAAGAGGCCCTTGTCCTCATCAACATGGGGACAAAGCACCCCCCCCATGTTGAGGGCACACGGCCTGGTACGGTTCAGGGGGGGGGTTTCTCGTCCCCACCCCCTTTCCTGACCAGCCATGCTGCGTGCTCGGATAAGGGTCTGGTATGGACTTTGGGGGGACCTTAAATTTACAAGATGATTTACTTACAAGATGATTTATTACCCTTAAAACCCATACCAGGCGACGGGGCTCGCGTAGTGTCAATCTCGCTGATGGAAATGGCAACATTGACTTTCTTCGCTAGTCCCGTCTACCTGGAGGCACTTTCAAAATGAACGGACTTTACTCAATGTGTGGGCAAGTCCGTTCATTTGGAAAGTCCGGCGGATTCTCCACCGGACCTAGTCTGACGGAAAAGTCAGTTCGTGTGTGGACATGTGTGGGCAAGTCCGCTCGTTCGGAAAGTCCGGCGGACCTCCGCTGGAAAGTCCGGCGGACCTCCGCTGGAAAGTCCGGACGGACCTCCGCTGGAAAGTCCGGCAGATTGTCCGCCGGATAGTCTGATCGTGTGTACGCGGCATAAGTGTTAACTAGAGCCGTTATGGTGTTCAATACAAATGTGGTTCTTGAACTATCGTGTCCATTGCCCTTTTATTCTCTGCTGGGTATTATTAGTGAATACCCAGCGCAGAATAAAACTGTTGGTCTATGTCTGAACTTAGAGTGTCAGAAGGGCTGATGAGTTTACAGGGTCAAGGCAGCGCCAGAGGACAAGCATCATCCAGTGGCTCCTGCGGGGGTAGTGCTACATATGCAAGCCTTGAAATATCGAAAGTGAGTAAAGCCTGGTACACACAATGAGAATATTGGACCAACGATCGTCCTATTTTTTTTTTTTTTTGCATGCTAGTCTCATATCAAAAATGAAGAGGTTACTCAACTTATGAAAATTCTTGTACGACCGAATACAACTTCAGAAGTGATGTAATGTGTTGTATTGTAATGTAATGTATTATCTTGTTCCTGAGTATGTGTGGTCTTGCTCTTCCGATGTTTTTTTTTTTTTTGGAAGAAAACTTTACTGATTAAACGATCTGGTATTGTATGAGAAAAATTTTCAAGTTTGTCCCTTCGGATAATTTTGGATGAACTGTTGTGATCGGCTCGCGAGAGCTGTATACCAATGATGAGATTATCCTACGATCACTTCGAAAGTGATATTTTTCAACCGATTTTCTGATTGTGTGTACTAGACCAGAGGGTACTGTGTTTTGGCTAGCCGTATATGCATAGATTGCTCTTGTTTAGTCCACACGATGTGGATGGAGGAATCTTCCATGCCGATTATTGTTTGATTGGATGAAGTGACATTTGGCCACTAATTTGTTACCTTCTTCTTGTTTTTTTCAATTGAAATTTGTTGCAGCGGGTGGTGCCGTCAGAGCTATCCTGCGCTCCAATTGCAGCTGATTCATTAGTAATTGTCCAAAATTCAAACCATGCATGACCAGTTTATCTCTAACATAATCCCTGAACAAATGACTGAACATTCCAATTAATAAATGATGTCGTTTTTTTTTCATCGTTAAACAAGCAAAGAATCACGCAGATGTTCTTTTCGTGAGCAGAAAATATTTCTCTTGCAGCGCCGGATTAAAAAACAAACCATGCTGAGTGATGTTTGAGCAGACAGTACACTTACCTACATTGTTGTTTGAAGCAGCCGACCCTCCTCACACTTTTTATGAAATAAAATCGAACACATCTTGTCGGGACAAGTCTTCCACAGTGGGAAATTCCCTGAGAGGAACCACCTGGGGACTCGCCAAAATACAAAAGAAGAAGCGCAAGTCTGTCAGACAATATACAGACAAGAAGAAAGAATTAATCTGGTTGGACTTGACCTGGGCTGCTGGAGAGAGATGTCCTTGCCTCTACTCCACATGCATTAAGCTGGCCATACACGGTTTGGACTATTTCACACAGACATTAGACATGGGAGCCGTCAAAAAATTTGTTTTGTTTCGTTCCGTTGCGCTTCGTATATAAAAAAATGTGTAATTCGTGTACGAAATTTAATTCGGATTCGTACGAAATACGAATTCGTACGAATCGTTACGAATTTCGTACGAATCGTTACGAATTTCGTACGAATCGTTACAAATCGTTAATATCGGTACGAATCTTTACGAATCGTTACGAATCGTTAATATCGGTACAAATCTTTACGAATCGTTACGAATCGTTACGAATATCGACACTCTACGAATAATAACGAATTATCAGAAAAAGTATTAACGTTACATAACACAAGTCTATTGTCTATTGTTCACCAATCATTCAGAGGAAGTACGAAATACAAAATTTCATTTACGAATACGAAATTTCGTATTTCGTACTTCCTCTGAGTGTTTGGTGAACAATAGACAATAGACTTGTGTTATGTAACGTTAATACATTTTCGGGTTAATTTGTTATTATTCGTAGAGTGTCGATGTTCGTTATACTGAATCTCGAATTCATTCGAATCATTCGTTATATCCGCTATAATTTCTTTCATATTAGTTGAAATTTGTCATTTGGTAGTTTGGATTCGGATAATTTGGATCCGAAATTCGTAAATGAAATTTCGTATTTCGTACAGAATTCTTATTCTTAAAAATTCGTAATTCGGATTCGTACGAATTTAGAAAAATTTGTACGAATTTCCGATTTGTACGAAACTAATTGCACATGTCTAACAGACATTGAATTCTACAGCAGCCTTATCATGCATTAAGGCACCTATAGCGTTAATGAGCATTTTTGGTTGCATTGCACAGACATTTATGTTGCGTCAGGCAAAGCTCTTCAAACTGATGCGACTTTGAAAAAAATCGCTAAGAAGTCCCATGCAGATAATTGGTTGCAAACATCAATATTTATTTATTTATTACAGGATTTATATAGCGCCAAGTTTACGCAGCGCTTTACAATATAAAAAGCAGACAATACAGTTATAATACAATAAAATACAAGGATTAAGGGGGCCCTGCTCAGAAGAGCTTACAATCTAATAGATAACCTTGAAGCAATACAAATTCCAAATCTCAAGTAAAGTGCTCGTGTTCTACAAAGTGGATACGAATCCGTGCTTGATAAGTGCGTGACATGTGCTCACAAGACGGTGCCCCAACATAGATGTGAACTCACCCCTCCAAATGGACCAACTATTTCTAGTTTGGTCAAACACGCATGTGGGGCAGTCCCCGTGGATTTTCTGTGGACTGATGTGGTTTAAAATAGTTGTTTCCTCATATGAATGGATGTATAATGCCACGTACACACGGTCGGAATTCTCGTCGGAAAAAGCTCTGATGGTTTTCCCGTCGGAATTCCGACGGAATTTCGCTCAAACTGTCTTGCCTACACACGGTCACACCAAATTCCAACGGTCAGTAACACAGCGGCATAAAACACGTTGGACAGCACTATAAAAGGGAAGTTTAATGCTTCTGAGCATGCGTCAAATTGTTTCCGAGCATGCGTCGGAATTTTGCGTGTCGGAATTGCATACACACGATCGGAAAATCCGATAGAAAGGTTTTCTGTTGGAAAAATTTAGAACAGGTTCTCAATCCAAAGTCCGTCGGAAATTCCGACAGAAAAAGACCGATGGGCAAACACACGGTCGGAAAATCCGTTGAAAAGCTCCCATCGGACTGTTTCCATCGGAAATTCCGACCGTGTGTACGCGGCATTGGATTGCCTCATTCCTCTATGTACTAGCGTTGTTTGGGGCAGATGTTCCTCATAAAAAATCTGCCCCAAACAACGCTAGTTATCAAGCACGGATTCATATCCCCTTTGTAGAGCACGAGCACTTTACTTGGGATTTAGAATTTTTATTGCTTCAAGGTTATTGATGTTTGCAACCAATTATCTGCATGGGACTTCTTATGCCACGTACACACGACCGGAAATTTGGCCAGCAAAAGACCGATGAGAGCTTTTGGTCGGAAATTACGACCGTGTGTATGCTTCATTGGACTTTTGCTGGCCGAATTCCAGCCAGCAAAAGATTGAGAGCATGTTCTCAAATTCCGATCGTCTGTAGCAATTCCGACGCGCAAAATTCCTATGCATGCTCGGAAGCTTTGAACTTAATTTTCTCGGCTCGTCGTAGTGTTGTACGTCACCGCGTTCTTGATGGTCGAAAGTTCAGCGAACTTTTGTGTGACCGTGTGTATGCAAGCCAAGCTTGAGCGGAATTTCGTCGGAAAAACCATCCAAGATTTTTCTGACAGAAAATCCGCTCGTGTGTACAGGGCATTAGTGATTTTTTTCAAAGTCGCATCGGTTTCAAATGTGATATTTATTTAATAATTTTGGCACTAGGCGCGGTATATTTATTTTCTTTACTAGTACCATTTTGCACCTGCAAAGTTTTATTAACTGCAGCTGTCAATTGTTAATTTTCATGTTATCACCTATCAATATTTAGATATCTTTGGTGCTTTTGTTTTTTTCTTTACTAAAGCTCCTCAAACGCCCTGTGAGAAGTGTTTTTTTTTTTTTTTTATTTGTACAAGGCTTAAATAAAAAAGGATCACTGTTGACACTTTACAACCACACCTTAAACGCACAGTAAATGCCATAGGTTTGTTTAAAGTGCGTTTATGGTAAGCTTGTGGTGCATTTCAATACAAGTGAATAGAGGAGACTGAAAAGCATCAACACCTGCCAAACTCAGCAGGCATCGTTAAAGTGATTGTAAAGGCTCGTTTTTTTCCCCTATAAAAGTAACAAACATGTTATACTTACCTGCTCTGTGCAGTGAATTTGCACAGAATAGCCTGGATCCTCCTCTTCTTGGGTCCCTCTTCTGTGATCCTGGCCCCTCCCTCCTGTTCAGTGCCTCAACAGGAAGCAACTTGCTATGGGGGCACCCGAGCCAAGTCACAGCTCCATGTGTCCATTCAGACACGGAGCCCCGACCCGGCCTCGCCCCCCCCTCTCCCCCTGATTGGCTAGCTGACTATGATTGACAGCAGCAGGAGCCAATGTCGCCGTTATGGTGTCTCAGCCAATCAGGAAGGAGAATCTGGACGGCTGAGACACTCGTTTCCCTTTGCTTCCTGTCCCATAGCCAAACAGGAAGTTAGAGGAAATCTCTGCAAAGTAAGGGAATTCCTGGGGGACCCCCAGGTGACCAGAACTAGTGTCCCCATTGGAAGATCTATTACTTTTCTGGGGACAGCTCAAAATGTAGGATTTTCTTTTACTTTCACTTTCAATGATAATGGTAAACAGGATAAATATAGAGGGTGAGTCTCCCTAACGGGGGCACAGACAGCAATACAAACCTGGCAGTTGTTCTAATCCCTCTCTACTCCATCTGAAACTAAAAAAAAAAACATTTTGCCTTTAGTTACACTTTAAAGGGGTTGTAAATGTAAACGTTTTTTCACCTTAATGCATTCTATGCATTCTTGACACCTTCGCCACACATGTCTTTTTTTCAGTGAATGAAAGAAAATCGGGTCGTGTATGGCCAGCTTTACACTTCCAGGCATTTTTTACCTCTCAGAGAGATCACAGTATAGGGTTGCCACCTGTCCGGTTTTGACCCGGACAGTACGGGTTTAGGAGGCTGTGCCCGGGTTTCCCTCTGCCTCACACCCGGACACCATTTCCAGCTCACAGGGGTTACCATGGGGCCGCCTTTTACAAGCCCCAGCACACAGGGGGACCCGGACAGCAGGGGGATTGTAGCGGCGGGCAGGGGGAGCAAATACAGAGCAATGAAAACAGAGAGAGAGGCGACAGGCAGCTGCTGGTGCAGAAGTTTTTAATAAAGTAAATGCTTAAAAACAATCCACTCACTGTCAGTCTGTGAACTTAGTCGGCTGTCCCATCCTCCCCTCCAATCCACAATGCTGTTATTACTGAATCGCTTGAGAAAGCCAATAACACAGAGCTGCGGGGAGACTGCAGTGAGCTGTCAGCCTGGGATGCTGTGACCAATCAGAGCGTTCCGGAGGCTTAACCACGCCTCCATCATCAGAGGCTGACAGTTCACATGAGTTTCCCGTGGCTCTCTGTTTCCTCCAGTGATAACAGCAGCGTTGATTGGAGGGGAGGATGGGACAGCCGACTTCACAGACTGACATATACAGCTCTGACATGGAGAGTGAGTGGATTGTTTTTAAGCATTTATTTTATTAAAAACTTCAGCACCAGCAGCTGCCTGTCGCCTCTCTCTCTTATGTTTTGACTCCTCTGTGTTTTCCCCCCTCCTCCTGTATTTGCCACCCCCTCCTCCTCCTGTATTTGTCACCCCCTCCTCCTGTATTTGCCACCCCCTCCTCCTCCTGTATTTGTCACCCCCTCCTCCTGTATTTGTCACCCCCTCCTCCTGTATTTGTCACCCCCTCCTCCTGTATTTGTCACCCCCTCCTCCTGTATTTGTCACCCCTCCTCTGTAATTGTTCCCCTTCTCTGTAATTTCCCCCCCCTTGTCTGTATTTGCACCCCCTCCTCTGTAATTGTCCCCCCTCCTCTGTAATTGCATCCTCCTCCTCCTGTATTTGTCACCCCCCTCCTCTGTAATTTCCCCCCCTTGTCTGTATTTGCACCCCCTCCTCTGTAATTGTCTCCTCTTCCTCTGTATATGCCACCCCCTCCACTGTATTTGTCACCCCCTCCTCCTGTATTTGTCACCCCTCCTCTGTAATTGTTCCCCTTCTCTGTAATTTCCCCCCCCTTGTCTGTATTTGTCCCCCCTCCTCTGTAATTGCATCCTCCTCCTCCTGTATTTGTCACCCCCTCCTCTGTAATTTCCCCCCCTTGTCTGTATTTGCACCCCCTCCTCTGTAATTGTCTCCTCTTCCTCTGTATATGCCACCCCCTCCACTGTATTTGCCACCCCCTCCTCCTGTATTTGCATCCTCTTCCTCTGTATTTGCACCCCCCCTCCTCTGTAATTGTCTCCCCTCCTCTGTAATTGTCTCCCCTCCTCTGTAATTGTCTCCCCTCCTCTGTAATTGCCACCCCCTCCTCCTCCTGTATTTGTCACCCCCTCCTGCTGTATTTGTCACCCCTCCTCTGTAATTGTTCCCCTTCTCTGTAATTTCCCCCCCTTGTCTGTATTTGTCCCCCCTCCTCTGTAATTGCATCCTCTTCCTCCTGTATTTGCCACCCCCTCCTCCTCCTGTATTTGTCACCCCCTCCTCTGTAATTGTTCCCCTTCTCTGTAATTTCCCCCCCTTGTCTGTATTTGCACCCCCTCCTCTGTAATTGTCTCCTCTTCCTCTGTATATGCCACCCCCTCCACTGTATTTGCCACCCCCTCCTCCTGTATTTGCATCCTCTTCCTCTGTAATTGTCTCCCCTCCTCTGTAATTGTCTCCCCTCCTCTGTAATTGTCTCCCCCTCTTCCTGTATTTGTCACCCCCTCCTCCTCCTGTATTTGCACTCCTCTTCCTCTGTAATTGTTCCCTATCTCTGTATTTGCCCCCTAGCTCTGTATTTGCACCCCTCCTCTGTATTTGCACCCCTCCTCTGTAATTTCCCCCATCAATCTCTGTAATTGTCCCCCCTCCTCTGTAGTTGTCCCCCACTCCGAACCCTCTGCTGTCTGGATCCCCCTGTGTACTGGGGCCCCGTGATACCCCCTGTCGGCTGCCATGGGGGTATTGGAAGGAGGAGGATTTGTGCTGGTAGGGAAATGAGATTTGTAATAGGAGAGAATGGGGATAATGGCACCCCAATCACAAAGGCATCCCACAGGCATCCCACAATTCTGTTTACGTGATTTTCCCGCGATTTGTCGGGTGACAATCGCTGCAAAATAGCACCGCGGTTGGGGTGCCATGCCGTGCGCCTCTAAAGTGTTCGGGTTTGGCTTGAAGAAAAGGTGGCAACCCTATCACAGTACTCCCTCTGACAATGACTTTATCTGTTTTCCTCTCCAGGAGGATGGAGCCATCTGTGTTCTGGCATCATCCAGGGTTACCTTCTACTCAATGGTCTATGGTGCCAGCCTAGTTCAGAGCCCGTGCAGTTCCTGTCTTTGTTCACAAATGGCACGGCCTAGCCCAACTTGTGACTTACTCCAAAGTTACAATGTATAGTCTGAGAAACCACTGTGGGAGAAGAGAATGAGCAAATGCTACTTTGTGCCTGCCGCAGACTGATGACATAACTTCAGCCTAGGCAAATTCACCTGATTGCTCACCTGGCAATTTAACGATAAAGGAAGGAATTTTTTAGAAAATTACCTTGTTGCTCTATACTGTGCCATGTCAGAAATGTATTGATGTACATTTGTAAGGTCATTGAAAAGTCTATTTTAACCTAAATTAATTCAATATGCAGTCATTTTATTTAAATCTGTAAAGGACAGAACTTAAAGCGGTTGTAAAGTCAAAAATTTGACTTTTACCTACAGGTAAGCCTATAATGAGGCTTACCTGTAGGTTAAAAAATAACTCCTAAACCTGTACAGTTTAGAACCTTGACGGGAAGAAGTCTCCCGTGCGCATGCGCGGCAGTGACGACATTGCGGCTCCAGCCACTTACAGCGCTGGAGTCGCGATACCCGGAAGACACGCCGAGGCAACATGTCAGCTACCTCGGCGTGGACCAGGTGAGTTACCGACGCCTCGTTCTAAGGTAAGTATTTCATAATGAGCTAGTATGCGATGCATACTAGCTCATTATGCCTTTTCCCTTACAGGTGTATAAAAAAGAAAAAAAGTTTAATCGGGTTTACAACCGCTTTCAATTTTGGCCCCCAGGAAGACGAAACTGGACAGCACATCGCTGTCTAGTGTGCACCATCACTGTTGCGTGTTGACGGCCTGAATGGGATTCGGAGTGCTGATTTTGGGAGTGCTGATAGTCAATCACCTGGGTGCAGAGCAGAGAGTGGACAGATTGCTGTGTGTGGCTGGATGGTGAGCTGTAATATTGCTGGGATGGTAGAGCTGCTGCTGTGGAGAATGAGATTTACTAACCACTGTTATAGAGACTGAGCCCTTTAGGAACTGACCATACAGCCATCTAGTAGCTTTATTGCTGCCTGCAGGCTTGACTGGGACTATTCTCACGTGCACCAGCAGGACAACTGGGCCCCAATGCTAACCGGCCTATGAATTATGACTAAAGACTGCCCCTTTACAGCTTCTACACAGACCTTTACCTGTTGCTTATGCTAAGAGGTACCTTGGGGGGACATTGCACCTTATCCTAGCCATTCTCCTAGAGTTCCCTCTAGACTAGTTATAGTATTGTTCACATTGCAGGTATTGCTTATGCATTGTTTATGACTTTGCTGATCTATGTGGGTATTTCAGTCTAGTGGTACAGAACTCTATCCTACCATTCTGTGTGCTCATTTATGCTCAAACCACCATTTATTCTAACCTGTATCAACACATTGAGTTCATTTACCACTAAATGATCTTATGTCTATTTCCTGGTACTAACTCACAGCCAAGTTAAAGGTATCTATACTTGTATTCTTATAAGTGCTTGCAGTAACTTTCATTTAATCAGGTGTGTCAGAGGGCTTAAGGTTGTCGAAATATTATTTTTTATAGTAATGCAGAGTCTTTGATATAGTGCATACTGTTTAGTTAATTGGGTAATTGTTTTTTAATTTAAACCAATTTCAATTGGACACAGCCAATCACAGCCAATCACAGATCGATGTAAACGGCCAATCACAGTGGCCGTTTACAGCGCGATCGGCGTGTCCAATGGGAGATGATCTCATATGTAAACATATGAGATCATCTCTCAGCGCCGCTCTCCCTCCTCACACAGAGACAGCGTGTGAGGAGGGAAAGATGAACGGCTGCAGCGGCCGTAAGTAGAGAAAAAAATGAAATAAAATAAATAAAGTGCCATCTGCCCCCACTGCCATCTGCCCCTACTGCCACCACTGCGATCTGTCCCCAGTGCCATCTGCCAGTGCCATCTGTCCCCAGTGCCATCTGCCAGTGCCATCTGTCCCCAGTGCCATCTGTCAGTGCCACCTGTCCCCAGTGCCATTTGTCCCCAGTGCCACCTGTCCCCAGTGCCATGTATAAGTGCCATCTGTCATCAGTGCCACGTGTCATCAGTGCCACATAGTGCCATCTGTCATCAGTGCCATATCAGTGTCACGTGTCATCAGTGCCACATATTAGTGCCATCTGTCATCAGTGCCACGTATCAGTGCCATCTGTCATCAGTGCCACCTGTCAGTGTCACGTGCCATCTGTAATCAGTGTCACTTGTCATCAATGCCACGTATCGGTGCCATCTGTCATCAGTGTAACAAGAAATGAGATAGGTCACCAGTACATCAGGTGTGATAAATTTTGTATAATTTGCACCACGGTTTGTGGACTCTCTAACTTTCACAAAGACCAAATAATATCCACTAATTTGGGTTATTTTTACTAAAGATATGTGGCAGTATAAATTGTGGCCAAAATTTATGAAGAAAAATTAATAATTTCCTAAATTTTATCACAGAAACAAAGAAAAATGCGTTTTTTTTTTTCACAATTTTCGTTTTTTTTCATTTATAGCGCAAAAAATAAAAAACCCAGAGGTGATCAAATACCACCAAAAGAAAGCTCTATTTGTGGAAAAAAAAGGACAAAAAATTTATTAGGGTATAGTGTTGCATGACTGAGTAATTGTCATTCAAAGTGTGAGAGCACCAAAAGCTGAAAATTGGTCTGGATAGTTTAATACCCGGTAAGCAAGTGGTTAACGAAGGCCAAACTACCAAAAATCCAAGTGGAAAAATTGATAGAGTTGGAAAAATTAATTAATGACGAAATTAAAATGGCATTGAAAGAAACTCATATAGGGAAAAGCCCAGGACCAGATGGGTTCACGATTAAATATTACAAAAAATGTCAAAACCAATTGACCCCTAAATTGTGCAACTATCTGAACAAGATAGGGGAGGGTGAAGAAATAAGGCGAGAGTCATTATTAGCCCAAATTACAATAATACCCAAAATGGGAAAAGATAAAACCATCTGCTCTAACTATAGGCCCATAGCCTTATTGAACGCGGATAAGAAGATCTGGCCTTGAGATTAAAAAAACTGATGCCAGAGTGTATGTACCCAGATCAAACAGGGTTCATACCTGTCAGAGAAGGTAGAGATAATAGCATACAAACAGTGTTAATGTTGCGAAAGGGGAAAAATAGGGGATCCCCAGTACTACTGTCAATTGGCGCAGAAAAAGCGTTTGACAGGGTCCACTGGGGTTTCATGATGGATACGCTTCAACACTTAGGACTGGGACCCAAAATTATGCAATGGATTAAAAATTTGTATAATCGACCTATGGCGATGGTTAAAGACTCTGTCGCTGTCTTTTGAAATGTATAACGGAATGACATCTTGATGTATAATTAACTCATCTCGGAAGCTGGGACACGAACAAAGGATGCATGGAGTTTTAGATAATTAACAAATGTGCCTCCATGCCGGATTCAAACAAATAATAGAAAGGAAGTTGTGATTTTGTATGAGATGAGTGGCAGCTAAACAAGACAAAATATATAAAGTGACTAAAGTACTTTATTTACATAAAAGAGGGTATAGAATCGCACTCAGCCCCGGTAGAATTTACCCCCTTCCTGACCAGAGCACTTTTTGTGATTCGGCACTGCGTCACTTTAACCGACAATTGCGCAGTCGTGCTACGTTGTACCCAAACAAAATTGACGTCCTGTTTTTCCCACAAATAGAGCTTTCTTTTGGTGGTATTTGATCGCCTGTGTGGTTTTTATTTTTAGATATAAAAAATATCCCCTAAAAATATATAAAAAAAAAAAATGTTTTCCTCAGTTTAGGCCGATATGTATTCTTCTACATATTTTTGGTAAAAAAAAAAAAAAATCGCAATAAGCGTATATTGATTGGTTTGCTCAAAAGTTATAGCATCTACAATATAGGGGATAGATTTATAGCATTTTTATTATTCATTTTTTTATTAGTAATGGCGGTGATCTGTTCTTTTTTTTGGGGACTGCGACATTATGGCATACACATCGGACATTTTTTACACTATTTTGGGACCATTGTCATTTATACAGCGATTGTTGCTATAAAAATGCATTGATTACTGTGTAAATGACACTGGCAGTGAGGGGGTTAACCACTAGGGGACAGTTAAGGGGTTAAGTGTGTCCTAGGGAGTGATTCTAACTGTTAGAGGGCTGGACTTCAACACACAGAACAGTGATCACAGCTCCCGATGATCCCGATGATCACTGTCCTGTCACTAGGCAGAACGGGGAAATGCTTTGTTTATAAAAGCATCTCCCCATTCTTCCTCTCCAAGACACGATCGCGGGCACCTGGCGGACATCGCGTTTGCGGGACCCGTGGTTGCGGTCACGGAGATCGCAGCGGGAGGTGCGGACCCGCTCGAGACACCGCTTCTTAAAGGGGATGTACCTGTACTCCCTTTTGCCTGCCAGTGCCATTCTGCCAATGTAAATCGGTGTGCGCTGGTCGGCAAGCAGTTAAAAGCCACTACATAATGTAAATGTTGAAACAAGTACAGTTCATAGACATATGAAAATGACATATAAAAACATATTCAGATAGTTCATGTATATACAACCTTAAAAACAAAATGGCAGCACATTCCAATATATGGAGTGTGTACTCTGTGTAAGAGAATGGCAAATTACAAAGCTGAATAACTAAAACGAGGTTGCATCCTATCTACGTGTTTTGTGTAAAGACACTTCATCAGGATTGGATGCCTACGTTAGTCTGTAAAACAAATAAATATAGATACCGATAAGTTCTGGTAAGAATCCAGTATCAAGGAAAGGCAATGGAAATGGTTAGTCTTGTTACTTACATGGGACTGGAAAAACAGGGGTATGTAAAACTGCAACCGGGGGGGATCACTGGAATGAGTCATCTGGTTCGGGAGCCGAGGAAGCCACACCGCACACGGGGCAGACGCCCAAACACACTCCCCAGAAAGTTAGGTTCTCCATATGGTGTGGGTGGTAACACAAGGTAAGGCTCCAAGGGAGTTTATGAAAAGAAAGGAAGGTATGCTATACAGAGCTTGCGTATAATAATGATGGTGTGAACCAAGTGAAGACCAAATCCAGTGAGGATTTTTAAGTAAAAGGAGTAAAAGAGAACGAGATTATACCAATAGGACCCAAAGACCATACCCAAGTGAATGAGGCTATGGTATAAAGTGTGTAAGACAGTCATATGGATATGAACACCAGAATACGTAAAGAAATGACGTGTGTGTCTTTCCACACTTCGACTGATTAATTGGGGGAGCTTACACACCACACTCCTCTCCTGCACATACTACCCATCATCATACACCCCATACCCCTCTCCCAGCACATACTACCCACCTCCATACATGGCACACTCTTCTCCTGCACATACTACCCATCTCAATACAATCAATACCCCTCTCCCTGGACATTCTACCCACCTTCATACATGCCGCACTCCTCTCCTGCCCATACTACCCATCTCCATACACTCCATACCCCTCTCCCTGCACATACTACCCACCTCCATACCATACACTCCACACTCCTATCCTGAACATACTACCCACCACCAAACACACACCACTCCTCTCCTGCACAAACTACCCACCGCCATGCACTCCGCACTGTACATTCCCTATTTAACATTACTGCATTCTGCACTATGCAAACCTCTCAGACTCTATTAACCACTTCCCACCCGGCCAATGTACATATACGGCCGGGTGGGAGCCGTCTACTTCTGATCGGACGTTCCGGAACGTCCGATCAGAAGAAGAGGGATCGCGCGCGCTTGCCCGCGCAGCGGCGCGATCCCGATGCGGCCGTGTCACCCGGACACGGCGCATCTCGGATCGGCAGGAGGGCTCGGTGATTGGCCCTCCTGATCACATGACGGCCGTGTCGAATCACAGCTGTCATGTGATGTAAACAAACAGCCGGTTGCTAGGCAATCGGCCCTCCTCTCCTCACACGGAAGTCGTCGGTGAGGAGAGGAGAGCGGATGGCTGCAGCCGGCTGGTGATCAGTGAGTATTAGCTGTTTTTTTTACTCACTGATCACCAGTAGTGTCCCCACAGTAAAACACACATTTCCCCACAGTAAAACACACATGTCCCCACACATGTCCCCAAAACACACATGTCCCCAAAACACACATGTCCCCAAATAATAAAAACACATGTCCCCAAATAAAAACACATGTCCCCAAATAATAAAAACACATGTTCCTCACATATGTCCCAGTAAAATAACATGTGCCAATGATTATCTGCACACATATGTCTGTGATCACCTGCACACATATGTACATGATCATTTGCGTACATATGTCCGTGATCACGCAAACAAATAATTATACACTTAACAGAATTTTCTTTACTGAAAACATGTAGCAGAATACATTTTGGCTTAAATTTATGACAAAATTTGATTTTATTGGATTTCTTTTAAAAAAGAAAGGAGAAAATATTGTTTTTTTTCAAAATTTCCGCTATGTTTTTGCTTATATCGCAAAAAATAAAAAACAAAGTCGCAAATAAATACCACCAAACTAAAGCTCTATTTGTGCAAACAAAATGATAAAAAATTCATTTGGTTACAGCATTGCATGACCGCGTAATTGTCACTGAAAGTGCGAGAGCGCTGAAAGCTGAAAATTGGTCTGGGCAGGAAGGGTGTTTAAGTGCACAGTAAGCAAGTGGTTAAACCACACACCATTTAGCCACGCCCAACATTGAGCGCACTTTAAGCCACGCCCATTTTATGTGGGTGCGCACTAGAGCACACTTTTTATCTTGCACACGGGCCCACTCATTTCATGATTCGTCTCTGACTGAGTGTTTACTACATGCTTCACCTCCCCACATGCCACACCCTGTCATCAATCGGGGGGGAGGGGGGGGCAGGACTGGAGGTAAAATGGAAAGCCCTCTAGTTAGTTTGGCCTCTACCAGGTACGTGACAGTTATTTTAAAATGCACCCATGCTAAGACGCTAAGACTATGGGATTAAAGTATTTACATATTCTTGACCAAGTAGTAAATTACCTTTAAAACATGCTTGTGTTGTAAAGTAATTCACCCTTGGAGATAACAATGAAGACCCTAAAGTCAGCTTTTAGCTGGTTTCTGGCAGTTTAGAAGCACCTACTGTTTATGTTCATTAGAGAGCTGTTAGCCTGCCAAGATTCTACTGCAATAGAATTTAAAAGCCAGAGGAGGTAGCACTTCAGTAGCCTCTGTTGTGAATTTTGAAAGTTTCTCCACAATGCCTAAACCTACAGCAGTAAATAGGTTGTTTTAACAGGCTTTTACAGCTTGTTCAGAACATGTACATGCTTTCGTTTAGTCTGGGCACAGATACACTTTAACGTGTATCTAAATCGATTTTGTTTATAGAATATGAAAGGGTTTATTTTTATTGTTTGTGTTCCTGTTGAGAAGATTCACCCCTCTATTTGTACTGGTGACCATTATAACCAGGACTGAAAGTCCTACAAAATTCTATATTCTGGGTTACCAGTCGAGGTGGAATTTGGATTTAGGTTGAATCTGAGGTTTGAACCCAACCTGTTTGCGGTTTAGTGAACGGCTAAACAAACCTGCCATACTTGGTGCTGGTGGAGATCCTGGGTGATGTCATTGACCAAATAGTGTCATGACCATGTTTGGTCAATGTCATCACCCAGGATCCCTAGGGCTACATTACAGGTTAACGATAGATGAACATGGCTAGATTATTTGACCGACGTTAGATTTACTTTGGGGGATTTATTAAAATTTATTTTTATTTTTGACAAAAGACCTTTTTCACACATTTGTAGGGATGGGCAATGGGTACATTACTCTTGTTCTCATTCCCCAGTAAGAGGCAATAGTCTGGGGACCCCTTATTATAGATTATAGGCTTCCAGATTCCTATAAATCTCCCTTACAAACTCCCCTTGCAAGAATGGTGACTTCACTGTCCTCTCTTGCAAGGTGACCTTCAAATGTTGAAGGACATGTGTCCTGCTCTGGTTCAGGAAGAGGTGGGAGCACGTTCTTTCTTGGTCCACCAAGCTGCATGCCTGGATAAGGTTCAGGTTTGAATTTTGTGGTAAACTCCCTGTCATTTTTTCCTAAAGGAACAGTACACATTAAACATTAGGAAACAAATGGTGTAGGGTTCCTCCTAAATTTCCAACCAGTCCCTTATACAGGCTTGCAACCACGAAGGTCAGGAAAAGGAGAGCAGCAAGCACGTGGCCTCGATTCTGTACTATACCAGTCCACATGACTGTCAATACTGGGGAAGTACCTTGAAAGGGAGGTTCATATATTATGGACTACAACTTTAAAAGCTCAACTAATGCAAATTTGAATGATGGGTATGGTGTTTTTGATATTGACCACTATTTCCTTTAGTGTTGTGAAGAACTGTCATACTTAGTCAGCTTTCTTCCACTTATTTTTGAAAGCTGCAACTTTTTCTACATCATACGCTTTGTTCTCATTATCGCTTGCTTTGTTCCTTGTCAGAAGCCGCACTGATAATCCCATGAAACACATCGACTGTCATCCAGATGGATTCAGACCTTATTTTCTTACTGTCGTGTCATATATTCTACTTGTACAATACGGATTGATTATAATTACACGAGGCTTTCTACAATGTGTATTTTCTCACTAAAAGGGCTCTTGCTATTTGCTGTCTTTGACAGAGGAAGAAATATTTACCATTCCCTTAAGGACAGGAGAGATGGATTTGTCATTTTAATGAGTTTTAGTTAAGTGGGATTATCCCGTTATAAAAGTAATCACATAAATTAATAATAATAATTAATAAAGCTTTTTTTTTTTTTTTAAGGTACCTGAATTGGACCTGGTAGCCGCTGCTTGTAGTCCCTATACAGCAAAGTTTAGACTAGGAGAGGGAGAAGCAGCACAAGGAGCCAATCAGGTGTGTTGCAATGTGCAAGGCAAATTCTGACTGACTGAGAAATCAGCTCATCTGTCTGCTGCTTCTCTATTCACTGTCTAGTCATAAAATCGGAGTGGGGTGGAGGCCTGTAAATGCAAGTGAAGCCGGAGCAGAGAAATATCAGGCCCCTTTCCCAGAGTTTAACTTTAAAGCAGGACTCCAGCCTATATGTAAAAATAAAATACCCCTCTTCCCATCACAAAAAGAGTAATAATATTAGTAGCAAATTTAAAGGAAAAAAAACAAAACGTATTTCTCATTCTGATGTCTAACCTTCAGGCTTACATTCATCTGCCAGGTGTCACCTGTAAAATATGTTGGATGATGTGAAGTCAGTTTAATGCCCCGTACACACGTTCGGAAAATCCAACGGGAAAAGTCTGATCGGATTATGTTGTCGGAAAATCCGATCGTGTATGGGCTCTATCGGACTTTTTCCGTCGAAAATTTTGACGGAAAAAATTTGAGAGCAGGATCTAAAATTTTCCTCCAAAAAAATCCGATCTGACTTTTTCCAATCGTTTGTAGAGAATTCCGATGGACAAACTGCCCGGCATGCGCAGATCAAATTACGAGACCAAAGCTATTGGCTACTAGCCTCTACGTAGTTCCGTCATACGCAACGAACTTCACCACCTTCTGAACGATCGGATTTTCAGACAACTTTGTCCGACCGTGTGTATGCAACACCAGTTTCGGGCAAAATCCATCGGAAAAAAATCCAACGGATTTTGTGGTGGGAATGTCCGACCGTGTGTACAAGGCATAAGAGCTATAGGAAAAGGAGAACACCACACAACGATTGCTGAGGTTCTGAGTGTACTTATTCATAAAAATCCAAAAAGACAAGCCAACACATTTCGGAAGCACTGGCAGACCCCCTTTATATGTACTCAATGGTGCCAGTTGATAAGAGATGATCTTGGACTCTATTGGGTTACAAGTTACATCTATTGCTTTATGCCAGTGGTCTCCAAATTGCAGCCTGTGGTATAGATGCAGCCCTTTGTTTGCCTTTATCCATACCTTGGGATATCATTCCTGCCACTCACACCATTGATGGGGTACCATTCCTTCCATTGACACCGATGACGGGACATAATGCCTCCCACTGACATCAACAGTAGGGCATAATTCCTCCTACTGACACCAACAATGGGGGACTATTCCTCCCATTGACAACAACAATGGAGCATAATTCCTCCCAATAGCACCAAGGATGGGGCATTATTTTGCCCACTGATATCAACAATGGGGCACTATTCCTCCCATTACTACAAATGATGGGGCACGATTCTTCCTCCTACTGACCGCAGACACTATGTCATTTTTAAATTCCTGCTGACGACCAAGCCTGGCGCATTGTTTACCCCAAGTGACATTTTCTACTCTCATTGGCTGCAGTCTACCTCTTAAAGTCTGAAGGACAGTAAACTTGCCCATTGTTTATAAAGTATGGAGACCCCCTGCTCTAAGCCTAAAGCAAGCCAGAGACAGTGCAAATTTTATTTTCTGCAACCACGGGTTTACACGATTCCCAGACATCATCACAGACAGTGCTAACAGGGAAATCCCTCCTGCAGGGGGGCAGGGGAAGCCTTCCACGTCGGGAGAAGACAGTGATCATTAATAGTGGCTAGGGATGGGCCCAGTGTTCGATTCAAACCCATGTTCGAATCGAACATCGGCCGTTCGTTCGCTCATCGAGTTCAAACTCTGAGGGCCGTTCGCATCAAATTCGTGTGATGCGAACGGTCCACAATGCACTGCGCCAGTCGCAGTGCATTGCTGGCTGATGATTGGCCAAGCATGCACTGTGACCCCGCATGCTTGGCCAATCATAGAGCCAGCAGCAAGGAGAGCAATAATTGGCCACAGGCAGGATGCCTGTGACCAATTATAGCACAGGGGGTTTAGTACACGCCCTACACTATATAAGGCCGCCGCGCCGGCGGCCTCGTGTAGTGTGTTCCGGCGTTGAGGGAAAGAGAATTGCTGGGCAGGGACAGTGTACTGTACACTATATGTGAATCATTTCTGTGTGGGAAAAGTGTAGGGATAGAGGAAAAATAGGCAGGGATAGTGTATTCTTCTCAGCCTTTGCGTGTGGGGAAATTGTAGGGATAGAGGAAAAATAGGCAGGGATAGTGTGTTCTTCTTAGGCATTTGCGTGTGGGGAAAGTGCTGTTCTCTACCAATACAGCCATCTGCAGGAGTTAGTGTGTGTGTCTAGCACAGCACAGTATACAACCTGTATCTGCCCTTCTGCCCTGTTGTCATCTAATCCAGTTTTAAATGGCTTCTTTTTTTCCTTTACAAATGTAATTTTGTGCAGGGACAGTTCTAAACACGGGAAACACATGCCACTTCACAGGCATACTTTAGACACCCCCCAGGTACCATATTTAAAGGAATATTTCACTTTTTTTTTTCACTTTATGCATCATTAAAATGACTGCTCCAGAAAAAACGTGAGTTTTAAAAACTTCTTTTTGCATTGATACATGTCCCCTGGGGCAGGACCCGGGTCCCCAAACCTTTTTTATGACAATAACATGCATATTGGCCTTTATAATTAGCACTTTAGATTTCGAACGTTCATTGTAACTAATAGGGTTCTAACGTTCGTGCAAACTTTCCAGCAGGTTGGTTGTACCTGAGTTGATGAATCGATCAGCTTGGTACATTCAGGCTGCCCATACACGTTTGGAACCGTCTATGGCCGGCCATAGTCTCCAGCGGCTCCAATAGACTTTACTCTGCTCCATTAGATCTAACAGATTTTGGATCTGGGAATTCCGACCTCCATATGATGTCATTGGTTTCACATGTTCATAATGTTATTTACAACCCTATAGGTGACACCAAGAAACAGCTAGGTCTGGGCAGACTTTTTTTGCTATAAACAGATCTATGCACTGTATTGGTGTGTCAAAATATCGGACATTTCACAGCACAATGTGTGTTACAAGGTAAGCTGTAAACACTATTGCAAGACACAAACAAATGTTGCAATTCTATGTAAAAAATACTATACAATTCGCAGTAAATATATCCATATCCATCTCAACCTGTACGTGATATACATTTTCTGGTGCAAATGAGATTTTGGAACCTTTCAGCAGCCAGCTGCCCTCCATCCTAATTTTAAAGTTTAATGTCTCAATGCAGCCTACTTTTGAGACATAACAGAGAAAATCTGAAATAATTGGCTTATGGAAGGAACAAAATATCAGATTTTCTCAGTGAGTCATGTATCTGGGGTATGCTGCTGAGATAACCTTTTCCCTCTAAACAAAAATAATACTTTGGTGGGACATGTGTGCTTTTAAACATCAAAAATGTTTTATTATATGCGCCTGTACTTTGAATCATAATGCATTCCAGGGCTTCCTGCTGTGACCATGAAAAGTAAAGTTTCAGAGGAAATTGTAAATATTAAGGATGCTGAGTGTGGACTTTCTCATTTCTTAACTTTAATGTATCTTTTATGTTTCATCTTTTAGTTGCTGCTTACATGCATTTGTGAGAGGTGAAGAGAAAAGAAGGGAAGAGCCAGAATATTGAATGGAAGGGATGCAGGGCTCAAGTCCTGCGGGAACGCATGGAATAGAGTTCCTGTACTTTTTCCACAACAGGAACTCAGTTCTCATTAGCAGCCGCATCCTGCAAGACTTTGAAGTATGCGAGCTGTGTGGCAGGTGCTACACCAGCAGCTGCCGACACAGCTCGCAATAGTAAGTGACACACACCTGACCATTCAGGCATTGCCAGTAGGGGGCCCCATGACAGCTTCCACTTCGATCTACCTGTCAATCACAGCTAGCTGACAGGTAGATCAGGTCCCTGCTGCTAAGAGATTGTATTTAGACAGACCTCTCGTGATGCGCTCCTCCCCGCCGCCCCCCCCTGATTTTCTGTCTCCTCATCTCCCCCCCCCCCTAGTCTCCTGCATACTTGCTCTGTGTGTCCCGCTGAATCCCCTCCCTCCTCTATCTTCAGTGCCATATGATGAGAGAACACCGAGGAGGAGCACAGCTATGCAGGGAGAGAGGTGAGCTGAGGGAGGAAAATCAGTTTGGGGTGGTAAGCTGAGCACAGTACCTGGCAAAGTTTAATGCCAGGAGGGAAGTTTATGTGGAAATATGTGAAGGGTTGGAATAGCAGCGAGTGTGTGTTGGAGCCCTGCAGAGTTTGCAGCCCCCTAAGCTAACATACATCTCCTAAGCAGGAACACATCACTATGTCCCCAAGCATTCTGTCCAGATAATGTGCAGATAATTTATGACCTTTCCATTTAACCCTGTGTTATCCAAACCCTGTTCAATGAAAAGTGTAAACTCACCACATAAACACTCTATATACAAAATAAAATTCCCCAAAAGATCAGAACACGATGTTCACATTTGCATGGAAGCACAATTGAATGAATGCTGATTATTCAGAGAATTACCATATTTATGTTTATTGAGGATTGTTTTTTTTTTTATGTACTAACAGTTAAGCTTCATACACACAATACGAAAATTGGATGAAAAATACCACTTTTGAAGCGTTGGTTCATATAAGCGTATAATTTTTATTTTTTTTGGTGGACGAGTGGGTATTGGGTGGGAGTTCCCACACTTTTTTCCCCAGGACTTGACCCCTGAAGGGAAGGGAAGGAAAGAGAAGAGAAGAAGAGACAAGCCAGAATATTGAAGACAAGGGAAGGGAAGGGAAGGAATGAAGAGAGGAGAAAGGAGAGGGAGGTTTATCCAGTGGTAGTGAACTGTGATTGTAAGATGCTTGTTCTCTCCATTGCACAGCCAAATGGTCCTGTTGTTGTCTCAGATTATATTGCCATGCCTCAGGACATCAGGATCCTGTGAGTACTCTGTGATGGGAAAGCAATAGGTGAGATACGAATGGAAGAGAAGAGATGAAAAAGAGATGGGAAGAGACAAGGAGTGGAGAGAAGAGGAGAGGAGGGGAAAGGAGGAGAGGAGAGGGGAGGAGAAGAGAGAACAGAAGTGGAGGTGATGTAGCAAAGTCCTGGGGCCTCTGAAGCCCAATGGTGACCTCCAGAGTTAAGGACAGCTGACATCCTTCTGTGCAGGGCCAGTGCTACCACTAGGCAAAATAGGCAGCCGAATAGGGGGCACTGCTGCCTAGGGCCGCTGGTTTTCCTCCGCGTCTGCATGCTCTGCAGGCTGCAGCATGTAACTAACTCAGTCCGACCGGTAGTGTAATTAGAGGTGCAGAGCAGCACTGGCGCCAGCGCTAGAGGAAGCAGAGCCGATGCTTTCTGTATAGTGGTGCCTTCTGTCACATGGGCAGGGAAAAGAGGGTGGGGTCAGGGGTGGAGCCAATGGGGCGGCAAAATTAGGTTTCGTGTAGAGTGGGTTACAAGGCATGGTGGGTGTAATGCAAGATGAACAGGTGGGTGCCAGACACTTTTTAAATGAAAAGAGATTTATTGTCTCTTAAACAGAACTGTGGGAGAGAGGATTAGGACCAGGACACCCTTATGTAGAAGCAATGTTAATTGGCAGACTCCGAAACTTCTATAGGTAGACAGCTATACAGGTGAAGGCCCCTTCACCTTCTTTGTAGGTAGGACCGCTGTCTCTTATGGCAACAATCTTGTAGCTGTTACTAACGGTAAGGTATTCAACTATCTGCAACACGAACTGTTCTCTTTACCCCACACTCACTCACAGTGGGTCTTCACTCAACGAGCTCCCAGTCTAGACTTCAGATCCACTAGCCACTGGACCCCCTGAGCTCTTTCACTGTAGCACTCAGTATCTTCCTCAAGCGTCACCCCCGCTTCACTGCTGGGTCCCTGGCTTGGCACTCACAGGGACCTAACGTGTGCAGTTCCAAACCTGAACTCTGCCCTCAGTAGGGAGCACACCCTTGAACTCTGCACTCTGTATGCAGTGCACCCCTAAACTCTGCACTCTATGCAGTGCACATCTGAACTCTGCCCTCTGTATGCAGTGCACTCCTGAAATCTGCAGTCTTTATGCAGTGCACGCCTGAAATCTGCACTCTGAATGCAGTGCACAGCTGAACTCTGCACTCTGTATGCAGTGCACACCTGACCTCTGCACTCTGTATACAGTGCACACCTGAACTCTGAAATCTGTATGCAGTGCACACCTGAAATCTGCACTCTGTATGCAGTACACTCCTGAACTCTGCACTCTGTATGCAGTGCACACCTGAACTCTGCACTCTGTATGCAGTGCACACCTGAACTCTGCACTCTGTATGCAGTGCACACCTGAACTCTGCACTCTGTATGCAGTGCACACCTGAACTCTGCACTCTGTATGCAGTGCACACCTGAACTCTGCGCTCAGTGTGTAGCACACCCCCGAACTCTACACTCTGTACGTAATGCACTTCTGGTATTTAATGCCCCTTTAGGATCCTCTCACTGTTAGTGAAATTTGACCACACCCACTATTTGATGCGGTCTGGCACGTGTGGGGTTTAGGTGGTTGAGGTTGAGTTCCCTATATATAATTAAAGCCAATATGTTACACTCAATGTTTAGGATAATGAGGAACAAGAAGCTTCCTGTGATTGCATTGCTTCTCTTGCACAGAGACAGCTTCCTTTCTACAAACCCAGCCCGGCTAGATTTAGTGCTATGGTAGGTAGCACTTCAGTCCATTCTCCAACACTGCGTTCTTATTACAGAATCAGTTTTAGCGCTGGTGTCGTCTTGGGGATTTAAACTTCGTGGTTTCTCGCCAGGGAATATTCGGTTATTTGTGGGAGGCAGTCTGAGATGCCTAAAAAAGTTTTTGAGCGTGTATTATGTACATAAAAGAGCTCTGATTAGTGGAAAGTGAAAAGCGTGGAGAGTGGCAGCAGCTGAAGAGAGATGGATGCATAACAACATGATGGGGGACAGGCATGAGGAGGGACCAGCTCCACCATCACCGGGCCCATCCATCACCGCCTGTCATCTGAAACTGAATCAGCCTGGAATGGAGGCCGCTGTACAAATACCAGCATCCCATCCATCACAGCCAGACCCACAACAATCACAGACCGCGCTGGAGTTTCCTTTGATAAGTTGGTTTCTCTTTGTAGCGCAGCCTAACCCCTGCAAGATATACCAGTAATCCTATAATTAGACAAACGAGCTATACAGCATACATGAATGACAAATATTATTCCAAAAATATCATTTATTTAAATATGACAGATGAAATGAATTCCATTCTTGTATAGAAGTTGAAAAAGCTAAAAAGTTAAATATTTTTTTTTATTTAGAACATTTAGAAAAATAACTGGGGGAGGGGGGGGGGTGGGGGGGGTAAGAAATCTATATCCCCAGTAGACAGGTCTTGTTTGTTTGATGACAGACGTTAATGGGTTTGATTATAGAGTAAAGCTGTCCTTGTGACCTCCTAACCGCTGTGTTGCAGAATGCCTAGATGCACTGGATTTCTGGCAGGATCAGCAGGTATTTTGTTGCACTGGCCAAACAGATATTACAAAAAAGATTGCAATGATATATTTAGCAGAGTTTGAGGAGCAGCAGCTTCAGCTTGTCTAGTAGTTTGGAACTTGAAACCCTCACTTGGTTGCAGGTGGTTTTCATTGCTGGTTGCACTGACAGTTTGAAGATTGGTGTGCTTTGACCTCCTTTGAGCCCAGGCCTGAGCCAGGTCGTTTTGGCAGCCTAACTGAGGCTTTAGGCATGGCTTCCATTAGAGATTCACCCTATTAGTCCTGTTTACCATTATCACCATTGAAATGAAATCCCAAACTTGGTTGTTACCAGAACAGTAATAAAGGGAAAATCTTCAAATGAGGACACTAGGTTTGTGGCCAACCAGGTATTCCCTCACTTTGGAGGGATTTCTTCTCACTTCCTGTTTTGGCTATGGACCAGGAAGTGAAGGGAAAACTCACAGAGGTATGCAGATCACAGATGGTAAATAGCAACAGACAGGGGATATAACCCTTTCCTCTTTTGCCGCGTACACACGACCATTTTAATTCCGATCAAGCGGTCTTGCCTACACACGATCACACCAAAGTCCGACTTTCTAGAACGAGGTGATGTACAACACATATGACAGGGCTAGAAAAAGGAAGTTCAATAGCCAGTAGCCAATAGCTGCCGCCTCGTACTTGCTTCAGAGCATGCGTCGTTTTTGGTCCGTCGGAACAGCATACAGATGAGCGGTTTTCCCGATAGGAATTTATTCCGTCAGAAGTATTTAAAACATGTTCTATTTCTAGGTCCGTCAGAATTTTTTTTAAAAAAAGTTAGATGAGGCCCACACACGATCGGAATATCCAATGAAAAGATTCTGTCTGACTTTTTCTGCCGGAAAGTCAGACCGTGTGTACGCGGCATTAGTCTATCCAATATGAAAAATGTTTGCCTTTAGTTCTACTTTAAAGCCAAACCAAGTCTGTTAATTGGGTTGGGTTACTGTAGGTCAGGCTGGAGGGCTCTACTGGTCAGGTCTCTGGTACCTCCCCCTGGTCCTAGAAACTTGGAGACGTTTCTGGAAGCTAGTGGGTGGAGGCCAAAAGGTGCTAATCTGCATATTTTTGGAAATCTGGCTAATCCCCAGGCAGGAGGCCTGGCCGGGTAGCTGGATCAGCCTTTAAAGTGTTACTAAACCCAGGACCCTGCATTCACCATATCTGGTCTCCCACAGTACACAGAACATGGAAATGCAATTATTTTAGTAAATATAAACTGCTAAATACCTTTTCTTATCAGCAGTATATAGCAGTCTTCAGTGTCTGGTTAAAGCTTGTAGGAGGTTTCAATGTCCTCTGATTGTCCTATGAAGCTTCAGGACCCCTGTCCCTCTGTCTGGACAGTGCTGATTAGCCCTGTGCTGATCACATGCACTCTCCCAAGAAAAAGAAAAACTCTCTAGCAATACACACCAAACTTAACATGCGCAGTTTGCCCCCAAGGCTCTGTTTTATCAGCAGATGGATTGGGGACAGTGGAAGAAGGGGAGGATCAGAGGAGACAGGATCAAACAGCCTTTTTACAGAATGCAAAGGATTAACCCCTTAGGTTCCACAGTGAGTATAACAAGCATGCTTTACTGCATATACAGATTGATTATACTGCTGTGGGTTTAGTAACACTTTAAATATTGTGAAGCCTGGCCAGCACGGGGGAGTCAGGTGGAATATGGAGTGAAGGAAGCTGTTTTGTGTAGCTTGGGAGGGGACCCCAGGGCAGAGGGGGGCTCTGTCTCCAGGCTGGGATCTGAGCGAAAGGAAGAAGGACAGAGGGACCTTCACTACCCCACAGTCTCTGCAAGCCCCCTGGCTTGCATGGAAGGACCTGGACAGCAGGAGGCCTGAACAGTAGTCTTTTCTGAAGCAGTAGGATTTCCAGGGACTGTAGTGTGAGTACCTCTACACCCCCAGGGTCAAAAACCATTAAAGCTGCCAGATGCAACATCCAGCAAGCTTTTCTCTGCTAGACAGGCTGTGACCCAATCCCATTTCCTGGAACATTTCATTAAGCAGCCAGGAGGACTGGTATTTTTCAAGAAAGGGGACTTAGGGCTCCTGCAAGTGGGGGTTTTGCGGGGTAGCGATATATATATATATTATATTTTTTTTCCTATAGCTTTTGTTTATATGCCCTCCATGTGTCATCAAAATAACTATAATTAAAAGGTAAATCCTAACAATAATAATCACCTTACATTTAAAGTCTTCCCCAGAGTACTTAGTACTCACACTATCTTTAGTAGACTTGTGCACAACGGAAAATTTTGTCTAGCTTCGGTTCGTTGTCATTCGTAAAATACATACGGTAATTTAGTTTTGTTATATTTGTTATGTTACGTTAATAAGTTTTCAGATATTTGCGCTATAATTTCGTTCATATTCGTTAAAATTCAATATTTATGCATGTATATATATTCGTGATAATGATACGTAGTTTGATAAGTCGTTTGTTTATTGAATCTTTTAACACACACAATGACAATATCTCTTCTCCTCGGCTCAAATACAATACAACACCCTTCTCACTCAGTTCTCAGGAATGCACTTTGCCAGTAATCCAACCTCCAGTAAAAAATTAATGAGCTGATTGGACTGTAAGATTTACTTTGAGTTGACCTTTTGTTTCATTTGATCTTTAACAAATTACCGAATCATGCCGAATTCATTCGTTATATCCGCTATAATTTCTTTTGTATTCGTTGAAATTCATTACTTTTTTATTCGGACATTCGGATGCATCGGCCGAATTTTGATTCGTTACGAAAGGAATTGCACAAGCCTAATCTTTAGGTTTCCAAGACTAAAAAATGATAGAGCAGCCTTTCTCAACTTTTTTTTACCCCAGACGAACCCTTTAAATAATTTACATTGGTGACCAGTGGGAAGACTGGCACTTACCATATTTATCGGCGTATAACACGCGCTGGCGTATAACACGCACCCCAATTTAGGAGGGAAGTTTAAGGAAAAAAACTTACATTTAAATGCCCATCATTGCAGCCTTGTCCAGTGTCCATCTGCAGCCTTGTCCATCATTGCAGCCTTGCCCAGTGCAGCCTTGCCCAGTGCAGCGTTGCCCAGTGCCTTTGCAGCCTTGCCCAGTGCAGCCTTGCCCAGTGCAATCTTGCCCAGTGCCTTTGCAGCCTTGCCCAGTGCAGCCTTGCCCAGTGCCTTTGCAGCCTTGCCCAGTGAAGCCTTGCCCAGTGCCTTTGCAGCCTTGCCCAATGCAGCCTTGCCCAGTGCCTTTGCAACATTGCTCGTCTAGTTGCAGCACTGCTGATTTAAAATTGGCGCCGACTGAGTGGAGAGGACGAGCGCCGACAACATACCGAATGTTGTGTGTATTTTCGGCTAGTCTCGGCTCCTCTCGCAGCCCCGCCCACCTCCACTGATTGCAAGAGGAGCCGAGCGCCGACAACATACAGAAATCCGAGTTCGGCTAGTCTCGGCTCTGCTCACAGTCAGGGGCGGGACTGCGAGAGGAGCCGAGACTAGCCAAACTCTGATTTCTTTATGTTGTCGGCGCTCGCTCCTCTCGCTATCAGTGGTGGTGGGCGGGACTGCCAGAGGAGCCGAAACTCGCCGAAAGTACACGCGGCTTTCGATATGTCGGCTTCGCTCGCTCCCTTCTTAAAAATCAGTGGGAGATCGGCGGTGATCGGTGTATAACATGCACCCACGATTTTAAGGGGAAAAAAGTGCGTGTTATACGCCGATAAATACGGTATATAAGTGGCCAATGGGAACAATGCCTCTTACATTGGTGGCCAGTGAGAAAAAAATCCCCTTCACATTGGTGGCCAGTGGGAACAATGCCACTAACATTGGTGGCCATTAGGAAACAATTCCTATGACATCTGTGGTCAGTGGGAAGAATGCCCCTTACATTGGCGGCCAGTGGAAAAAAATGCCCCTTACATCGGTGGCCAGTGGGAACAACACCCCTTACATTGGTGATCATTGGAAGCAATGCTCATTACGTTGGTGGCTAACTATTAGGAAAAAATGCCCCTTACATTGGTGGCCAGTGGGAAGAATGCCCCTTAAATTAGTGATTAGAGGGAATAATGCCCATTACATTGGTGGTCAATGGGAAGAATGTCCATTACTTTGGTGGTCAGAGGGAAAAAAGGGCCCTTATATTGGTGACCAGTGAAAACATTGCCCCCCTTACATTGGTGGTGAAAATGCCACCCTTACAGACAGCTGAAAAGATTGTGTTGGCTCTGAAATGATGTAGGCACCATCAAATGTAAGGTCAATAAACCACAGCTCAAAAAACTTCTAACAAACTCCAGGGTTCCACGGAAAAAAGTAAGTGTATTAAAAAAAGGATGGTATGGGATGACCACCTGGCGGGGGCTGAGCTCAGAGTTGGGCTTTTAAATGCATATGTTTTCTTCAACGAAAAAACTGATGAATTTTTGAACACTGCACCAGCATCTCTGCTCCATGTCATTTCAGCAAGGAAGATGCAGGCTCATTAGGCCGGCTCCATGCTGTCACAGTAGCTAACCATTTCCTTCGCCCCCTATAGGCACCTTGTGGCGAAACAACACAGTTCTGAGGTTGTGGCATTAATTCCTAACATATCTTGCGTATGCTTGAAAATGAGAGGAGAAAAAGTTCCTGCATGAATGCATGAGGCTTGCTATGATCTGAATGTTGTGTACAAACCTAAATTCAGCAGTCGAATACAAGTCACATTGCATTGCCTACTAGGCCGGACATATGAACTCAATTCTATGTTTTATGTTAGAAGCAAAAAAAAAAATGTTTTTCCGCTTTCTTAAATTAAATTCAGGCAGGAATCTAATTATCCAGCCTCCCATCGCACAGGGTCCCACCGTGCCTGTGTTCAGTGGATATTTAGTGGGGGGTGGTGTGTGGGGGGGGGGGGGGGGGGGTGACATCAATACATCCGCTCCGAGACGCACTTTCTTCAACAACATATGGAATGTATCATTTATTGGCTGGGCTGATGTGAAATCTGCTACAATCTCTAATCAAAAACAGCTTGCTGGAGCTTCTGAGCAAACCTCCTGCCGCAAGGCACTTTGCTGTTCCTCTTTACTAATTCTGAGACCTCCACCCGTCTACCCAGATTTGTTCTCCTGTAGAAGAAGGAAATGTTTAAAGCTGGAGTTTAAACTGCTTATATTTAGCCTTCCCTGGGTTCTCTCCCCTACCTCCCTGCCTCCATCAACATGCTAATTAAATACAACCTTTCTATTTTCATCACATACCTTATTGAAGACCACTTAATATCATCAATGTGTCTCTGTGCTTCTCTATGCAATGCAGAACGATCATGGGTGGTGGGAGGGGATGGTAGGGTGCTGTACGTAGCTTCCTGAAAACATCACAGCACCCTGTCTCAGTACTCTTCTCAAGAGCCCCCAGACCTGATCCAAATAGTGGACTGGTGCTTGGGAGGAGTTATTAAATTATCAAAATGTCTTGATGGGCGGGTGTCAGTCTGGAGGAATTGGTCATTCCTATACATCCCAACATTTTGAGATGGGAATGAAGGACACCTGCTAACAAATGTATGTAGGCATAGGACACGCCCCCTGCCACACCCCCTTAAAGGAGAATTAACCCCAAAAAAAAGGTTAATTAAATCCACAAGGGCTTTTTTTTTTTTTTACTACTATTACTATCACTATTATTCCTTTATATTGGCTTTTAAAAAGTACAAATGCAGACATTTAGAAATCAGATAAAAGGTTTAGCACTGGGAAACACTTTTTGAAAGATAAAAAGTGCATTTTATATACAACCAATATGGATCAAAATGAGGGACAAATGAGGAGAAAAGAGGGACACCCATGTGTGATGTTGAACCTTTATGTTTGAAAGATCTGAATTCCAAACAATGAAAAGAGTGGGCCAGGGCCAGTCGGGCTGGGGAGTAAACAGCTAGAAGATGCTGGACGTCCTTCAGTCAGGGTATGAGGTGGGCTCTATCTGACTTTCTGCAGCTTCTAATTCGTACTGTGAAAGACTGCTTTCCCTCTCTACCCGTCCACAGGTACTCGGGGCAACGTGCATTAGCTCAGTGCCAACAGTTGGCACATGAGCTTCTTTGGCACTTTTGTTGTGTATGGGGCAGTCCATTCAAGTAAATGGGCTGTCTTATACACAATGTGAGAAAATGCACAAAAAAAAAACCTGTAAGTGGGATAACTGCAGGGTTTCTGCCATGCAAAGAGTGAATGGTGCCTGAGAAAAGCTGCAGCTGAAGCTGCTGGAGAGGCCCTGCCCACTGCCAATAAAAGGAGAATGGGGGATTTGCTTTAGGCACAGCCTAAAAAGGTACAACCAGACCTTCTAGCGGGAGAAGAACTGTGGGAGTTGAAGGAACTGGTGGGAAATGTAGTCCCCGAAGGAGAAAGTGCTGTACAGTGAGGACTGTGTGGGACTACAAGTCCCAGGAGCTGGTCAGCTGCAGGAGGAGGAAAAGGACTGGAAACCCTAGTTCTAGAACTGGGTCCACATGGAGAGCCAGGGGAAGCTGCTAAAGCTGTTGGCGCTACTGAGTGCCAGTGCTCCCAGTGCCTGGGATCAGGACTTTTGTACCTGCCAGAGACCACTGAGCCAGAAGGACTCAACGAGCTGTGGGAAAGGCTATCTGAAGTCAGAACGTCTGTGGCTTTGCATGAGACTGCTGCAACCATGTTCAGAGCTGCTGCCGTAGCCTTCGTAGACTGCAGGAGGCAGCCTGATCATGAGTCTTTTTTTTTAACCGCAGTGGGTGCACAAAAATAAAACACCAGTAAGTGAACCAAAAAGTGCATGTGAACACACACAAAAAAAGTGTGTGTCTCTGGTTCACCTCCTGAAGAAGTAGGAACCCTTCCTGATCCCCCGGGGTTCAAGACTGCTTACAAGGGTAAGGCACACTCAGGTCCACCTAGCCAAAAGCCCTGGTGGACTCCTCCCCTCATGATCAGCCATAGCCGACCACCGAGTACTAGGTGAGGAGCTCTTCCAGAGAGAGACCCTCCCATGGCAGAGGAGGAAGGAGCCTGATGGTCACACATCCTCTTCCTAGACTTCAAAGTGGTGAGAGGCCGTTGGCCACCATCCTTACTTTACCCCATCACCTACGTTTCGGAACGCCAGAGATTTGTTTTGAGGACTATTCACTCTTCTATTGGAATTACAAAAACTCTGTTTAAGAGATTTCCATCACAGTCTTGGGCCCCAATATCCACCACTGACAGGTATACTGATGTCCAGTGGGAAGGGATAAGGAGGAGTGTATACATCCCATATTTAGGGCTCCCCTATAAGTCAGGGCCTAGGAGGTATGTACTTTGCACCGTTGAACCAGGTTTTGGGTACAATGTGAAATTGAGTTTGATAATATTCAGTTTGTAAATTGTTATTATTGCAACTGCTGTTTGCCATTGTTCAATGTTACCATCAAAATTATTTGCTTATCATGCCTCCCAAGTAAACCACCTTGTCTTTCAAGCCCAGGTATGTCAGAAAGTGTGGCCCTGCCTAGAGGATTGTTGGCAATGGGAACAGGGGGCCCATGCACTTTATATGCACCATAACACACAGCCTTCGATGTGAATATGCCCTTAGGGGTGGCGGTGAGCATCTGCAATTCTTGCTGGTGAGGAAACTAGCCCAACGATGTATGCGAACAGCTGCGGCCAGCAGCTACATGGACAGAATTGTGCCCTGTACAAAATAACGGCCAGTGCCGTTCCTGTTCTCATGTATTGGCTGATACCAGCAGTTATACGTGATTGGGAACTCTGGTCAGCCCTGGATGCAGATAGTTTTCAGTTTATGGCTGGCAATTCTGGCTGCATACAAACTAGCTGCAGGCAGTTAATTGCCCAGATGGTATGCGGTCATAGCGCGTAGTGTGGAATTTAGCCACGCCAGAGCGCCAAAAAAAAAAAACTTAAATACTGTATATCATGTATTGCCCAACAATCAGGACAACCGTTCAGCACCTGGGCTGGCTGTGCTCATCTCCCAGATCTGTGAATGGCTTAATCTATTGCAGACCCAGTCACAAAGGAGAAGAATTGTTACCTCTAAATTCTATCCTCATTCCCCACGAATCTGTAGCCCTGGTTCTCTTCTCCTTGGAAAGCGTGTGAGAGTGTTGAATTAATAAAAAGGAACTTTATTAATACAGTCGGTTGGATTAATGCTGTTTATTACTTGTATTATTATTAAATCATTTTGAAATGAGTGTTGTTCTCAAGAGGCACAACATGAAATGTAAGGGGAATACTCCATACATATTAAATGTAACCACTGACTGCAGATTAACTGTGCCTGAGACTGCTACCAGCTATAAATATTCTATGCACAACTGAATATTTAGTCCTAAATCATTATAATTGTGCGAGCTTAGTGAAGAAATATTCATAATTTCCACTTTATTTGGCTTTGATTCTTGTTATTTGAGTCTGATTCTTCATCTTGAGCAGCATTTGTCAACCAGGGTTCCACTGGCACCTAAGGTTTTTCCTGAGGTTCTTAGGAGTTCCTTGAGCAATGAGCAATTTCTGCCTTCCAGATAGGCAACCGCATGAAACCAATGATCTTTTCAGCTATTTGTAAGGGGGGATTCTTCCCAATGATCACCAAAGTGAGGAGCATTCTTCTCCTTGATCAACAATGTAAGGAGCATTCTTCACATTCACCTCCAATATAAGAAGAGCACTTCCCACTGATTACCAATGTAAGATGCATTCAGTCCACTGACTTCCAGTGTAAGGAGCATTCTTCTTACTGACTGTGAATGTAAGGAGCATTCTTCTTACTGTCTATCAATGTAAGGAGCATTCGTCTCACTGACCGCCAATGTAAGGAACATTCTTCTCACCGAACACCAATGTAAGAAGCGTTCTTCCATCTGATCATCAATGTAAGATGCATTCTTCCCACTGATCTCCAATGTAAGGAGCATTCTTCTTACTGACTATCAATGTAAGGAGCATTCTTCTTACTGACAATCAATGTAAGGAGCATTCGTCTCACTGACCACCAATGTAAGGAGCATTTTTCTCATTGACCACCAATGTAAGAAACATTCTTCTCACCGAACACCAATGTAAGAAGCGTTCTTCTGTCTGATCATCAATGTAAGGAGCATTCTTTCCACTGATCTCCAATGTCAGGAGCTTTCTTCCCACTGACCACCAATAATTTCCTGCGCTTGGGAGTGGGCCTACACAATGCAAGTAGGCTAAACGTCCATCCTGGCTTGTATAGATAACTCTTGTCTTGCTGCTCTCATACGACTGGAGAAGTCTGGAACAACTGGAACCACAAAAAAGAAAGAGAGGGTGCATTATCCTAAAACTATCGCTTTAGTGATATAAAAAGTTGTAAGTATTATATTCACAAAATGTCAATAGAATCAAGCTACTCACATAGCACAGCATCATCCAATCCAGAGTACATCATACCTTGTGGCAGGATTCTATTGTAATTTTGTGAGTATAATACTTACCACTTTATTATCAAATAGAGCAATGGTTTTAGGATAATGCACTAGGTCGGTGCGCCCTGCCTGACTACCAATGTAAGGAGCATTCTTCTCACTGACCTCCAATTTAAGAGCATTTTTCCCACTTACCACAGACACCAATGATCTTTTTAGATATCTGGAAGGGGGGAATGTTCTATTAGGTCTATTAGGGATGAGTTTGGGTTTGCTCTGAACCAAGGATGAGCTCAGGCATGTTCAGATCCATGTCACCTTGTATATGTGTGGCTGGGGATGTCTTGTCACTTATGATTGGCGGTGTGCAGTGAATCTTCCTGGCAGGATAGCTCATGATTAGGATCTGAGTTCGTCCCTAGTCCAAACCTGGAAGTTAGCTGTCATTGGTGGACCAATAAGCTGCAGGCAAAAGATTCCCCGGCATCCAGCTGGGTGAGGATTCTCATTGTATGGTGGCTTAATTTGGCCTCATGGCCTAGCAATGACAGCTAACTTCTGGGTTTGTAAGAACTTAGGTTTGGACCACACAAACTCATCACTAGAGAATCTTGACCCCTGTTAGAGAATAATTGACTTGGAACTTGCTCATTCAAAATTTGCGGGCATTCTGTGGAACAATAGAGCTCAGAGGAACCTTAAACCATCCTTAATTGGGAAAAGGGTGGGGGGTTAGTTGGAGGAGTAGTAAGTTAGTAAAAATACAGACAGGCTGTTTCTTGAGGTCAGACTTGCACTCCAGCAGACACGAGGAGACATTGAAGGAGGCTGACAAACCTTCTTACACACACACATTTATACAATCTTCATTTCAAGAATAAGACGCTTATCGATGCTATTTTATATTCTACACTTTGACACTGTTTTTGTAATATTTTGCTATTTTTATTATTAAATCAATTTTGGAGTTTTTACTTGAGAACTGAACGGATTTTCTTGGAACTTTCCTCATCAATATGAATTATTGAAATATAGTCACTAATACAGTAATAACTTGATTTCTACAACCCCCCATACTGCTCCTCTAATGATCTCCACTTGCTTCCTAATGCATTCTGAACACAGGAGGTTGGCTGATCAGCATTGGCACCATTCAGAGAATACTTTGCATCTTCTCAATGGATGCAAAACATTCTCTGATTGGACAAGGTGGAGAGGCAGGCAATAACTGCCACCTAGAATGGGTATAATTTTTGCCCTGACCATGAAGCAAGCAGGGGCTGGAAGTGCACCTTAATACACCAAATCTGGTGCGGACATGTGTACTATTTTTTTTTGAGGGGTTGGAAAGAGCTCTACCTGCCCCCAACAGTATGTGTTCGATATTCATACCAATCAGATGCAAGTGTTAAGGCTGCCAAAGACAGCTTGCATTGTAAATAACACCAGCATGGCAAAAGTCGATTTTCCAATCCCCTTTTGTAAAAGAAGCCAGAACAGTGAACAGTGTGGGTCGAACAGCAACTAAATCCAATCAGATGCAGTCACTGTTCAGGAATTCAGACACCCGCAGGTACCAACTGTCAGAATACATTATGTTTTCCCATTCATACTGTTTAACCTGGATGGAGGAATCAGTTAGATTTGAAAAATTAGATATGTTTATGCCTAACTTTAGTAAATCAGGACCATTATCAATTAAAAAGTGCATGGATTTACCACATCCCCTGTCACCAGCCGCAAAGCACAAATCCATCACATCATGGGTTACTGTGGCAAACTCCATCTAAGGCATCTGAATGTGTGATGTTAATTGGGACAATTCAATTTGTTATTAACCAGCTTTGAGTATAAAAAAAAAATCCCACTGCCGCTCTATGAAACTGCCAATTATATAATGGCTTATGACCTTTTCTGCATTCCTCCGCCTTCCCCTCCACTCATATGCTGAGAGGTAACATGGTGGCGGCTCTTTGCATAAACCCTGCCATTATACTGGTGGGATGTTATAAGCCGAGAGAGCAGCAGGGGGGTTGTGTTAGAATGATTCCACGGGTAAGAGCACTCGTCCATAATAAACACACATTTGTGGAAAACAAAATAGCACTGTTTAGTAAGGGAATACATAAACTGGCCATCTGGGGTGTAATTATGTTTACTACAATGAATAGAGCTGCCCCATAAATATGTAGCACGCGGAAAGACATATTCCTTCTCCATGCCGCAGGTTCTATTTGTATATTACACAAAAAGGTCATGGAAATTTTATAGATCTACAATGTATTGCCAATTAAGCAGGTGGCTCCAGGCACGTTGTTTAAGCTGACTTCCAGGAAAACATTTACAGTCGTATGAAAAAGTAAATACACCCCACTAGAACGGTTAACTTTTCCAACATATTTGAGAAGACACATATTAGATATTCCATTAAACAGTGCCTACAGAAAACTTTTTCAATCTTTTTAACATGCACAGACCCATAACATAACTTTCTGTTTTCAGGGAACCCTGAAAATAATTATAGATAGCTAATGCTCCTTACATTGGTGGTCAATGAAAGGAATGTTCCTTATATTGGTGGTGAGTGGAAAACATGTTCCTTATATTAGTGGCCAGTAGGAAGAATGTTCCCTACATTGGTGGTGATTGGAAAAAAAAGGTTCCTTACATTGGTGGTCAGTGGAAGGAATGTTCTATATATTGGTTGTCAGTGAGAAGAATGTTCCTTACGTTGGAGGACAGCAGGAAGAATGCCCTTTACATTGGGGATTAGTGGGAAGAATGCTCCTTACATTAGTGGTCAGAGGGAAGAATGCTTCTTACATATGGGGTTAGTGGAAAGAATGGTCTTTAGATTGGGGGTCAGTGGAAAGAATGCTCCTTACATTGGGGGGCAGTAGGAAGAATGTTCTTTACATTGGGGTTCATTGGGAAGAATGATCCTTACATTGGATGTCAGTGGGAAGAATGTTCCTTACATTGGTGGTGATTGGAAAAAAAAGTTCCTTATATCGGTGATCAGTGGGAAGAATGTTCCTTATATTGGCAGTGAGTGAGAAGAATGTTCCTTACATTGGTGGTGAGTGAGAAGAAAGTTCTATATATTGGTTGTCAGTGAGAAGAATGTTCCTTACATTGGAGGTCAGCGGGAAAAATGCCCTTTACATTGGGGGTCAGTGGGAAGAATGTTCCTTACTTTAGTGGTCAGAGGGAAGAATGCTTCTTACATTGGGGGTTAGTGGAAAGAATGGTCTTTAGATTGGGGGTCAGTGGAAAGAATGTTCCTTACATTGGGGGTCAGTGGAAAGAATGCTCCTTACATTGGGGGGCATTAGGAAGAATGATTTTTACATTGGGGGTCGTTGGGAAGAATGATCCTTACATTGGATGTCAGTGGGAAGAATTCCCTTTACATTGGGGGTCAGTGGGAAGAATGTTCCTTACATTAGTGGTCAGAGGGAAGAATGCTTCTTACATATGGGGTCAGAGGTGAGTGAGAAGAATGTTCTATATATTGGTTGTCAGTGGAAAGAATGTTCCTTACATTGGAGGTCAGCGGGAAGAATGCCCTTTACATTGGGGGTCTGTGGGAAGAATGTTCTTTTCATTGGGGGTCAGTGGGAAGAATGTTCCTTACATTAGTGGTCAGAGGGAAGAATGCTCCTTACATTGGGGGTTAGTGGAAAGAATGGTCTTTAGATTGGGGGTCAGTGGAAAGAATGCTCCTTACATTGGGGGTCAGTGGAAAGAATGCTCCTTACATTGGGGGGCAGTAGGAAGAATGCTCTTTACATTGGGGGTCATTGGGAAGAATGATCCTTACATTGGATGTCAGTGGGAAGAATGTTCTTTACATTGGATGTCAGTGGGAATAATGTTCTTTACATTGGGGGTCAGTGGGAAGAATATCATTTACATATGTGTCCAGTGGGAGGAATGTTCCTTATATTAGTGGTCATGCCTTCAGGTGCCTTCTCACGTGTGACAACTGAAAATTGTCTCAGAGCAAATAAAATGGTACTGGAACTTCAAGTCTGTCGCAGGACAGGTATCCCATTCAAGTCAATAGGCTGTCATGCCACAAGCGCACTAAAAAGCATAATGCAAAACACAATGCATTGCTACTCTCAGATGTGAATGTCGCCTTATATTTTTTATGTCTTTAAATAATAAACAATGGAGATTAACAATTGTACTAACTCTGAAAGTTCAACGAGATCTATAAAAAAAGATTTTCAAATGGTTTCTAAAGTCTACTGCACTCCAGAAATCAATTTTTGCTTATATAAACAAAACAACAAATCGAAAGAAAAGCCATTAGCACTTCATCACCTGTGCTCTGGTAAAGTATATTTTCAGCCAAATAAATTTTGTCTATTTTTAGGCTGAACTTTCTCTTGTCATGCATGGCTGACAAGGTTGGGGCTCCGTCTTCTCCTCCTGTCTGACCCTGACAACTTGTATCTGACCCTCTTCCCGGCTCACTTGCCCCTCCGATGGATCCGTCTGAGCAGCTGCGATAACACCAAGTTTGCTGCTTCATCAGTTATCCTTTACTGTGAGGACTATCACATCAAAAGAGACTCTGTTGGAACTGAAATCTCTGTCGAAATTGAATTAACGCTTAGTAGACTATAATCGATTTCAGTTTTTGGACTAAGCTCTAAACCCACATTAAAATCTCATAAAAGCTTTAATATGGGTAAGGTGTATACAAATACAAGTGTTTTATGGCTAACACAACCATACTAGGCACCATTATTAGCCCTTTAACTACCAGAGCTATTAAATGTTTTATTTATTACTGGTATTACGGGCACAGACAATTTACACAGCACTTTATATACTGTAGATTGAAAAAGTGTATATTGAAGATTCATATCAGTCAAGGAAGCCTATAATCTAAGGTTCCTTATCTCACACGCCTACACATATTACTCCATTTAGGTAGTGTCATGGTTGGGACTTGAACCAGTGACCCCAGTGCTGCAAGACAGCTAAGCTACTGTGTTGGCCCGCACATTGAATGCACTTTTTAGGCCTGTAGATTATTCAATCATTTGGTGGAGGGGGGGTTATGGTGTGAGGTTGTTTTTCAGGGGTTGGGCTTGGCCCCTTAGTTCCAGTAAAGGGAACTCTTAAGGCATCAGCATACCCAGGCATTTGGGACAATTAGCTGCAAAGAGTGGACCAACTCAATATTGAGCCCTACGTACTATTACTGAGATGCCATTAAAATTCATGTGCGTCTAAAGACAGGTGTCGCAATACTTTTGGTAATATAGTGTATATACGTACAGTGGGTAAAATAAGTATTGAACACGTCACAATTTTTCCAGTTAAATATATTTCTGAAGGTGCTATTGACATGAAATTTTCACCACATGTTGGTAACAACCCAAAACGAAAAAAACGAATTGCCTGTCACGTACCATGCAGCTGAGCCGGATGTGCAGAGGGAAGGCCTCTCGTACAGCCCTGGCTTGAGGACCACTGATGTTGTGACAGTGGTCGTGAGAGCACAGTGAAGTGTGAGTGCCTGTGTAGTCTCCTGCTGGACATAGTGATGCGTAGCAGGTGCGTCACCTGAGTTGGGGGATAGCTGGAGCAGTAGATCACAGCAGGAACAGAAGACCCTGGACTGGTAAACAGCAGGCAGCGGGGGACAGCAGCTGGTAGCAGGTGCAGGAAGACTGGTGACCCACAGTAGAAGAAGCTCCAGCAGAAGCTAGGCAGGAGCAGGCAGGGCAGATGATCAACTGGATGCGGGATAAGACAAGCCAGGTCAGTAACAGACGGTCAAATGCAGATGTAGATGCCAGGCAAGGAATCTTCAGGGTACAGGCAGAAGTTGGCAACATGAGATCAGGCAGATAAGCAGATGGCAGAGAAAAATCCAGAGACAGGCCAAGGTAAGGGCAGGTAGCATTCAAACAAAGTCAGGAGCAAGCCGGGGTAAAACACGGAAGTCAGCAGAATAAGATACAAGAGCTGATGCACCTATATAGACCACTTGGCACCAGTATCAATGACTAATGTGCATGTGCATTGGCATAGGTGTGCGTGTCCGCGTGCACATGTGCATATGCGTTCGCCTGAGCACAGTAAGACGGGTCCAGTAGGCCTGCACCTGTGCATTTGCATGTGCCTCTGGCCAGCACGTTCCTGGCATTGCCTTTGCATACACTTTAAAACAGCCCATTCATTTATTTATCTAGTTTCCTGGCTGTCTCCAACATCAATATATTTTTAAGTCCCTTCCTTGGGAAAAGCATATAGACCACTTATATCAGAGTAAGATCTACATTCTTGTTCCAAGTGACTGATTCAGAAGCACTGCAGGTTTAAGATCAGCCGACTAGCAATTACGCAAGGAGATGCCAGCAGCAGCAGTCTGCATATTTCACAGTTACAGGTCTCCATTAGCCCTCTCACTGCCAAAGTTATTTTTTTAAATTTTGCATTTTGCATTTGTTTAATTGTGTAGAAAGAAAACTACGGTAATCATAGACATGCCTCCAAACTATTTTCATTTAACATTTCAACCCCAGCCAAAAAAAAAAAAAAAAAAATGGCGTAGGGTCCCCCTCAAAATCCATACCAGACCCTTGAGGTCTGGTATGGATTTTAAGGGGAACCCTAGCCAAAAAAAATGGCGTGGGGTCCCCCTCAAAATCCATACCAGACCCTTATCCGAGCACGCAACCTGGCAGGCCGCAGGAAAAGAGGGGGGGACGAGAGCGGCCCCCCCTCTCGCCTGAACCGTACCAGGCCACATGCCCTCAACATTGGGAGGATGCTTTGGGGGTCTAAGACCCCTAAAGCACCTTGTCCCCATGTTGATTAGGACAAGGGCCTCTTCCCCACAACCCTGGCCGGTGGTTGTGGGGGTCTGCGGGCGGGGGGCTTATCGGAATCTGGAAGCCCCCTTTAACAAGGGGACCCCCAGATCCCGGCCCCCCCCCTGTGTGAAATGGTAAGGGGGTACAAAAGTACCCCTACCATTTCACCAAAAAAGTGGCAAAAATGGTAAAAAGGACAGGAGACAGTCTTTGACAATTCCTTTATTAAAATCTTCTTTCTTCTTTCTTCATCCTTCGGATTCTTCATCTTCTCCTTCCTTCATCTTCTTCCATCTTCTTCTTCCATTTTCTTCTTCCTCCGATCCGCTTCTTCTTGCGCTGGTCTTCTCGTCCTTCTCGTCCGGCATCTTCTTCCGTCGGCGTCGGCGTCGGTGTCGGTGTCTTCTTGGGCCGCTCCGCGCAATGGGAGGCTCCCGCTGTGTGAGGCTCCGCTCCATCTGACAGGTCTTTTAAAACGGAGGGCACCTGGTGACCCCGCCCCCCTCTGACATCATGGGGACGTCATGGGGAATTCCATGATGGCGTTCCCCATGATGTCAGAGGGGGCGGGGTCACCAGGTGCCCTCCATTATAAAAGACCTGTCAGACGGAGCGGAGCCTCACACAGCGGGAGCCTCCCATTGCGCGGAGCGGCCCAAGAAGAGACCGAGACACCGACGCCGACGCCGACGGAAGAAGATGCCGGACGAGAAGGACGAGAAGACCAGCGCAAGAAGAAGCGGATCGGAGGAAGAAGAAAATGGAAGAAGAAGATGGAAGAAGATGAAGGAAGGAGAAGATGAAGAAACCGAAGGATGAAGAAAGAAGAAAGAAGATTTTAATAAAGGAATTGTCAAAGACTGTCTCCTGTCCTTTTTACCATTTTTGCCACTTTTTTGGTGAAATGGTAGGGGTACTTTTGTACCCCCTTACCATTTCACACTGGGGGGGGGGCGGGATCTGGGGGTCCCCTTGTTAAAGGGGGCTTCCAGATTCCGATAAGCCCCCCGCCCGCAGACCCCCACAACCACCGGCCAGGGTTGTGGGGAAGAGGCCCTTGTCCTAATCAACATGGGGACAAGGTGCTTTAGGGGTCTTAGACCCCCAAAGCATCCTCCCAATGTTGAGGGCATGTGGCCTGGTACGGTTCAGGCGAGAGGGGGGGGGCCCGCCGCCCCCGTCTCCCCCCCACGCCCCCCCCCCGACCCCCGCCCCGCCGCCTCCCCCCCTCTTTTTTTCCTGCGGCCTGCCAGGTTGCGTGCTCGGATAAGGGTCTGGTATGGATTTTGAGGGGGACCCCACGCCATTTTTTTTGGCTAGGGTTCCCCTTAAAATCCATACCAGACCTCAAGGGTCTGGTATGGATTTTGAGGGGGACCCTACGCCATTTTTTTTTTTTTTTTTTTTGGCTGGGATCCCCCTTAATATCCATCCCAGACCTGAAGGGCCTGGTTATTGAATTGGTACTCCTGTGATGCCCCTCTCATTTGCTCCCTGACCCCCACTGGTCACTGGTTCCAGCCCTGGCCCCCTCCTCTGCACTTGGTTTCAGCCTGGCTGCAGAGTGCCTTTTGGCTTCCTCCCCTGAATGCCTCCCCTGCTGGTTCCTGGTGGTTCCACTCCCGACCCCTCCGGCAATGCTGCTGGCCTGGTTCCCACATGGCCTCCCTACCCCTGGTTCACAAAGGCCACCGCTGCCAGGGTTGTGGGGAAGAGGCCCCTCTCCCTCATCACTTGTCCTAACTCAACATTGTGGGCCTGCTGGTCTCCTCCTTGCCTGGTCCAAGGCCTGCTTTAGGGGTCTTAGACCCCCAAAGCATCCTCCCAATGTTCCTCCCCCCTGCTGGCCCCGGTTTTGCTGGTCTCTCTGAGGGCATGTGGCCTGGGCAACCTGATGGTACTCCCCTGCTGCCTGCTGGTTCCTGGCCCTACGTGACGTGATGGCTGCGGACCTGCTCAGGGGGACCCCACGCCATTTTTTTTGGCTAGGGTTCCCCTTAAAATCCATACCAGACCTCAAGGGTCGGGTATGGATTTTGAGGGGGACCCAACGCCATTTTTTTTTTTTTTTTTTTTGGCTGGGATCCCCCTTAATATCCATCCCAGACCTGAAGGGCCTGGTTATTGGAATGGGGGGACCCCTACGCTTTTTTTTTTGTTTTTTATTAATGAATGACAGCTCTCTGTGTTACAGGAGCCATCAATTCATTAGCCGCGAGTGATTTAAATAGCTTCTCTTCCTGCAAAAATGACACTTTTTTGCAGGGAAAGTTCTAAGCACAGGAAACCTGCCCTCCTTCACAGGCTACCTATAGACACCCCCCAGATGTGATACTGCAATGCTGTTCTAACAGCATGCACACACATATCCCCAGAAATAAAGCACATATTGTTGTCAGCAGTCAGCAGCACACTGACACGCTGACACTGTGAGTGAAACATAATATGTTTTTTTAGAAAAATAAAGAAAACTGTAGTCCATTGCAACTGTTTTTTGCAGATCAATATGGAATCACTCAATTTAATTTTAAGGAAAATATTATGGAATCACCATGTACTTTGCAGTTCTAAAACAAATATCTGTATCAGATTACATCCTGAAAAATAATGTCATCATCAACAAACATCCTTTCAATTGATGGAATAAGAAATGTGTCCAAAATATCAATATAAACTTGTACATTTATTGAAGATTTAATGACTGTCAACTCCCCTGTACCTATACCTGAAATGCAACCCCATATCATCAATGATTGTGGAAATTTTCATGTTTTATTCAGGCAGTCGTCTTCATACATTTCATTGGAATGGCACCAAACATAATCTGTCCAATGCCCAATGCAGATTCGTAATTCATTGCTGAATATCACTTTCATCCAGTCATCCACAGTCCATGATTGCTTTTGTTTAGCCCACTGTAACTTAGTTTTTTCTGTTTAGGTATTAATGATGGTTTTCGTACAAATCAAATGGGAAGGTTGTTAAAGGGAAGCATACTGGTAGACCAAGGAAGACATCAAAGCATCAAGTGAGAAAACTTATAGCAATATGCCTTAAAAACAGAAAATGCACAGCAAAACAAATGAGGAACAAATGGTCAGAAACTGGAGTCAATGTCTGTGACCGAACTGTAACACCCTGTGCACAAATGTTGGATGTGAACTTGTTGGTGGAAAGTCTGACCGTGTGTATGCTCCATCGAACATTTGTTGTCGGACTTTCTGCCAACAAATGTTGGATAGCAGGTTCTCAAATTTTCCGGCCAACAAATGTTTGTTGTAAGACTTTTCTCTCGGAATCAAGTATGAGCCGGAGATATAACTAGCATTCGTAATGGAGATATCACGTACGTCTTGTACGTCACTACGTTCGTAATTGTTGGCCAACATTTGTGTGACTGTGTGTATGCAAGACAAGTTGGAGCCAACATCCTTCGAACAAAAATCCATGGTTTTGTTGTCAGAAAGCCTGATCGTGTGTACGGGGCACAAGTAATGGCCTAAAGGAAATGGGATTTACATACAGAAAAGTGAAAACCATCATTAACACCTGAACAGAAAAATACAAGGTTACAGTGGGCTAAAGAAAAGCAATCATGGACTGTGGATGAAATCAGAAAAACTATAGAATAAAATGATAGTAGTTGCAATTTTATTTTCTACAATATTTGCCAATATGTTTAGCACACCTTTATTTTCAGCAAAAATACTATGAATCTCATTTAAATGGAAATAAAAAATTTTTTGTAAAATATAAATGATGAGACAGAGTCAAGTAAATAGATAGAAAAATGTGAAGACTCAAAACTGTGCACACCCGCAAACCAGCAACAAACTTTGATAGCCAAAATTGTCTATAGGTGATGCTTTAAAGTGGTTGTAAACCCTTACAAACCACTTGGACCTACAGGTAAGCCTAGATTAAGGCTTACCTGTAGGTCACAGAAATATCTCCTAAACCTACACGGTTTAGGAGATATTTGCCAAAAGACAGGCACCGCATGCGCCGTAGACAGCAGCGCACAGGCGCACTGAGTGCGCCGCTCTCAACCTCGATATGCCGCGAGTGGCGGCTCCCGTGCGCATGTGCGGGAGTGACACCATCGCGGCGCCGTTGAATGACAGGGCCGGAGCCGCGAGACCCACTAAGAAGATGGAGGCTCCGTACACAAGGGGACAGCGGTGACTTCGCTGGCTCCTGTGTCAGGTAAGTGACACATAATGGACTACTATGCGATGCATAGTAGTCCATTATGCTTTACCTTTGCAGGGAAACAAAGAGGAAGTAAACCCATTAGGGGTTTACTTCCTCTTTAAAAGTCATCAATTTGCATAACCATAAATGATGGCCCTAGAATAATTCCTTTCACTCCAGCATGCATGGCGATGCCCAACATGTGTTGTGCAGTCATTGTTTACATACAGTACATGTGTGAGCTGTATGCTAGCATTCAAGTGCGTGTGCAAGGGGCTTTACGTTTTAGTTTAATTTATATATTTTATTCATTTAGCAATTTTCTAGTTTTATTTTTAGTTAACCTTATTGCTGTTATAAGAGGGATGATATGTCGCCCCATGTGATAGCTCTTTTTGAGTGACAGGTACTCTTTATGAAGACATCAGGGGCCTGTGATGGGGGGTCCCTGCACTCTGATTGAGGACACAGCATCCCTGATATGCTTGTTTCTCCTAGAAATCCTATCCAAGAACTAACAGCCCTGAACCCAGAAGTGCTCAAAGCTGAACACTACAGGGTTCATACTCCACAGGAGAGAAGGAGGAGCGTAAGTTTCTCTGTGTCTCCCCACTCCCTATTCTGATTTATTTTCTTTTGGTCCCAGGCTACCAGGAGGAGCAGGTGAGCTTGGTGACCAGGAGTAAAGAGGGGGGGGGGGGGGGATTTTGCACATAAAAAAGTAGCTGGGCGGCTTATAGTCAATAGGATTCTACTGATATACAATATAGCCCTCAGCTTGCTTAAAGGGTAACTCCACTTTCGTAGGTAAAAAAATAGCAAATAAAGAAAAAATAATATTGCGCATATAATTGCGACGCTAATCCTATTGTAATTGAATGTTATTAAAAATTACCTTTCCTTTTACAACCTATACATAGGTTGGACTTGATGGACTTGTGTCTTTTTTCAACCTCACCTACTATGTAACTTTTTAATCTGCAGCCGCTGTCATTTTCTGAGAATGCATTGCAATATGGCTGCCTGGAGTTGTTCTGTACACAGAGTGTGTACTGACCACCCCCCAGAAACATAATTATCCCAGAAGTCTGCCTAAGATACAAGTCAGATTTCAGGCATCCCCTGCAACAAAAATGTTAGTTTTGGAGAGATACTTTCAATAGGAACACATCTAAAGGGATGCAGGCCCAGCAGCTTTCCTCATTAGTGCTCTGCAGCTTCACACCTGACAGTTAATTGTGAAACCACTCCTATTAGACACACTTAGTACAGAGAAACAGAGAAACACAGAGGGATTTATTTAGAATAACAAAAGGTAGGAATCTGCAACAAAGGTTGTTATAATCCTTGCACTGTATATAGATCACCCTGGTGGGAATGTTTTTTTCTCTCAACAAAAGTGGAGTTACGCTTTAAAAAGTAAAAAAAAACTCACAGCTGCTATTGCAGATGGAGAAAGGCAATGTTAGAGTCGTTGTTGGGTTTTTATTGTTGCCTGTGCCCCCCCCCCCCCCCAGGATATCCCTCACGCTTGCCAGGGAGAGGAAGTACCAGGACATTTTTACAATTGGGACAAAAACACATTTTTAGGACTTCTGACATCTTTATGCCTGTGACTATTGATACAGTCACCACCCCACACCCTTTTTCTGCTGGTATCACTGAGCTTGAAATTGAGGAAAAAATTCCCCAGTGGGGTCACAGATAGAAAAATAAGTTTAACTCTTCCCCACTCAATTTAAAAACTAGGAAAAAAAATTGTTGGAAAATGATCACTGTAGAGACAATCAGAATTTTCTTCCAGGACTGCAGGTGTTTCGTCACATTCGGTGACCCATCACATTTGGCTACGGAAGTGACGTTCCGCTGAGAAATTTTGCACTGCGCATGCGTAACTTGCCCATATGATTCATCAGATTGAGCGAACCGTCAGAATGTGTAATGGAAGTGACCTTTAGTCGCCGCCATCTTACTACCCCCCGCACTGCTCTACAGTAAGGATACACTGAGAAGGGGGAAAACGGACATCTTGTTACACCCACTGGAGTTTTCAATTTTACACGTATTTTTACCAGTAAAGTGAGTTTATATAGTGAAATACAGTACTTAGAACTCCGTCTGACTGGTTAGATGTTCAATTTTAAAAGCAGATCAGCAAACCCTGTGAGGTGAGCAGGCTTGCCGCTGCTTTTAAAATTCAACCTCTAACCAGTCAGAGTTCTAAGTACTGTATTTCACTATATAAACTCACTTGACTGTTAAAAATAAGTATAAAATGCACAACTCCGGTGGGTGTAACAAGATGTCCGCTTTCCCCTTCTCAGTGTATGCTTACTGTAGAGAAGCGCAAGGTGTAGCAAGATGATGGCGGCGACGGAACGTCACCTTCGTTACGCATTCTGACGGGTCGGGGAATCCGGCGTCGCGCATGCGCACTCCAGCGGGTAGCCAAATATGATGGGTCGCCATATGTGACAAAACAGAGGATCTTCAAAAAAAAAATCAAAACCAGAGATCCTTCAATGGTGTTAAATTGTCAATTTTTTTTCTAAGCATAAAATAACACTCTGAAAAGGAATGCACGTCATCTGATACGTTACGTCAATTAATGACTTCATCTGGGGCCATGATGACCTAGCAAGTTTATATCAGTGGAGAGGCAGCAATCATAGCCCATGCTAATCATAGCCTATGCTACTTATCTTGGAGGCCAACAATGGCAACTGGTGTATATTTTCTAACCTGCTTGATTGCTTTAGGTTGCATAACCAATAGAACACTAGACATGTGCATTCGTTTTCGTCCGAATGCATTTTCGTCCGAATTTCAGGTATTTTCGTTATCGTTTTAACAAACGATAACGAAAGTGCAGAATCCAAAAAACGAAAGATTCGACATAAACAAATGCTTTATTTTCATTTTCGTTGTGACAACAGTTCAATATAGATAGGAGATTCAACGCTGACAATAACAATCTGTGTCCATTGAACCTGTGGTCGAATGTGCCTAACCTTAACTCTATTAGTCCAAGATTATTCTACATAGAGAGAAAAGATTTGACGTAGAGAGGAAAAATTTGACGTAGAGAGGAAAGATTCGACATAGAGAGGAAAGATTCGACGTAGAGAGGAAAGATTCGACGTAGAGAGGAAAGATTCGACGTAGAGAGGAAAGATTTGACGTAGAGAGGAAAGATTTGACGTAGAGAGAAAAGATTGCTGCTGGAATTGGGTGGAATTGCAGCTAAACTATACAGAGTCATACAGTTTAGCTGCTCCGTCTAATCTTCTTTGAACATTCGACAGACACCATAAGCATTCAATGACAGATTCGACCTTAATTCATTTTGATTTTCGGACGAATGCAATTTTTAACGAAAAACAAAATAAATAAAAACGAATTTCGGGAGTAACTAATTAAATTAATTTTTCGGACGAAAACGAAATTCCAAAACGAAATATTTCAATGTGCACATGTCTAATAACAGTTGTGTGGGATATTATTTTCATATCAGACAGGCAAGGTTATGCTTGAACTAATAACCCTACCTACCCCCCCCCCCCCCCCCCCCTTCTCCCATGTGCCTGTAGTTGATTATACTTTGAGTTTAGGTCCACATTAGAAAATCACTGGACGGCAAAGTGTATAGGGATTGTTAAAAGCTTTTCAGAAGATACCAGCCTAGGTGACGCTTTTCCTTTTGAAAGTGATAGACTGTGGAGCATTTCGGGAGATAGGTACGGCAAGGCGTCTGTACAATGTAAAATGTAAAAGCATTACGAGTGATAAGCCTGCATCCACCTCCTCACTGGAGCAGCAATTTATTGTAGATTTCTTCAACTACAAAGGGATAAAAGTTAACAGAACATAAAGCAGGGCAGTACGTCCAGTAACTCTACAATTGCAAATGTTCAAAACTAGATGAACAGTATGCATCTGACATAAAAGAAGGACATTCCTAAATGGTCAGTCCAACCACATTTTGTATAAGTGCTTCCCACCATCAATGCTGGGTTTTTATATGTATTTCATATGATAAAGAACATAACAGGAGAAGCTAGAACACACAAAGTTAAGTGGAAACGTCCAAAACTTCCAGGTGGCCAGGAGCAGAGTCAGGAATTATGACAGGGAGCTGTCATTGCTGAAGTATTCAAGATATAAAAGAAGCCAGGGGCTGACCCAGCCCACTAGGCTTCACCAATAAATAAATGATCACTTTTAAATGGACTGATCTTTTAAAGAAGAGTTCCAGGTATGGCATTTTTGACATAATTACATTGGTCCTACTTGGACCAACTATGCATATACCTGTAGCGCCACCACCATAGAGGGCCGCTGGAAGATGACTGTCCTCAAAGGTTGCCTTGACCTTGAATGCCCTTCTGACACCTCTGACACCCTGGGTTTTGACATAATTCAAAGAGAGAATACACTTGAAAAATTCACCTGAGAAACAATAGAAATTGCAAATGGGTATTTTACTAGATCCTCTTGAATCAACTAAATAAAGAAGACTGTAAATGTAAATATTCCTCAAGTTACAAACTTTAGCATTAAAGTGATTGTAAACTCTTGTTTAAAACAAAAAACAAAATAACAAACATGTTATACTTACCTCCTCTGTGCAGTTGGTTTTGCGCAGAGTAGCCTGGATTCTTCTCTTATCTGGTCCATCTTTGCTGTTCCTGGCTCCTACCTCCTATTGAGTGCCCAACAGTCAGCAGCTTGCTCTGGGGGCACCCGAGACGAGTCACAGCTCTGTGTGTCCATTCAGACACGGAGCCCCGACTTGGCCCTGCCCCCTCTCTCCCCTGATTGGCTGACTGACTTTGATTGACAGCTGCGGGAGCCAATGGTGCCGCTGCTGTGTCTCAGCAAATCATGAGGAGTGTCCCGGATGGCTTAGACATTCGTGGACATCGCTGGAGAGAGATGGGGCTCAGGTAAGTATTAGGGGGTGCTGGGGCTGCTGTTACACACAAAAGGTTTTTTATCTTAATACATAGAATGAATTAAGATAAAAAAGCCTTCTGCCTTTACAACTCCTTTGAACAGAATTACAGAGATTATACAATTAAAAGGCAATAACAATAAATCAGGCAGTAATGACCAACAGGACCTAGGAGGACCTTTGTCCCCAGGTATAAGAGGGAGAAGAAAGACTTTTTGTCAATTAGCTCCCTCTAAACGCTGATGCCACTGGCCAAATGGAGTAGAAGGCACAGTATGTGAAAAGTACAATAACGAAAGCTGAATAAGATCTCCCCTTTAAGATGATCAGGTGTTATAAGCTGAGACTTTTTTCTGAGGGGGACCTTGATATAAGGTGTTCAAGATCTTCAGTTAGCTATGAAGGGGCCCAAAATATTGCTGTGTAATGGCGACCAGCAATGGTGGATGTAACAAGCAAGGTGTCTCTCAGTGAAAGCCCTGGGTGGAGGAAGGAAAGGGTAAAGGTGTCTGCATGCAGTGTCTGAATATAATGTTAATGGTGGGCTTCTGCCCACTCACCACTCTTGGAGATATCAAAGCTCATGGGTAGAGGACGTCCAAAACAGGCTCTTGTAAGACCTGCAGTCAGATGAGAGGTGCCCAATTGGTCACCCAACAACCCAGGGATTCAGTGGTGCGTGCGTTAATGTGGATGAAAATGGCCCCAGATAGCCACACTGTCGGTAGCTGAGGGTCTGCTTCCAGGGATAAGGCTCACTCATGGAAAGCACTCCATGCTGTCCAGGCAGTGGCGGCTGGTGCTCAAAATTTTTGGGGGGGCGCAAACAAACAGCCTCACTGTGCCATCAAACGCTGCCACTGTGCCCATTAAACGCTGCCTCTGTGCCCATTAAACGCTGCCACTGTGCCCATTAAACGCTGCCACTGTGCCCATCAAACGCTGCCACTGTGCCCCAAGTGCTGCCACTGTGCCCCAAGTTCTGCCACTGTGCCCCAAGTTCTGCCATTGTGCCCCAAGTTCTGCCACTGTGCCCCAAGTTCTGCCACTGTGCCCCTTAAGTGCTGCCACTGTGCCCCAAGTGCTGCCACTGTGCCCCAAGTGCTGCCATTGTGCCCCAAGTTCTGCCATTGTGCCCCTTAAGTGCTGCCATTGTGCCCCAAGTTCTGCCATTGTGCCCCTTAAGTGCTGCCATTGTGCCCCTTAAGTGCTGCCATTGTGCCCCTTAAGTGCTGCCATTGTGCCCCAAGTTCTGCCATTGTGCCCCTTAAGTGCTGCCATTGTGCCCCAAGTTCCTCCATTGTGCCCCTTAAGTGCTGCCATTGTGCCCCAAGTTCTGCCATTGTGCCCCTTAAGTGCTGCCATTGTGCCCCAAGTTCTGCCACTGTGCCCCTTAAGTGCTGCCACTGTGCCCCTAAAGTGCTGCCACTGTGCCCCTAAAGTGCTGCCACTGTGCCCCTAAAGTGCTGCCACTGTGCCCCCTGCCTGCCCTCTGCACTTACCTTGTCCCGGTGTGCAGCTGGTGACGGCGTCAGGCGACGAGCGGTGTCTCCATCGGATGTCTTCTCCCGCGCTCCTCCTGTCTTCTTCTGCTGTGATTGGACGCTAGGTGATTGGACGCCTAGTGTCCAATCACAGCGCCTGTGACTTCAGCCAATCAGGTGACAGGTAACAGACCTGGCAACCTGATTGGCTGAGAGGCGGGTCTGTGTTAGGGAAGCGATGTATTCGCTTCCCTAACACAATACTGTGTAATCAGCGAACGCACAGCCGTGCGCCCGCTGTTTACACTTAGGGAAGCCTATTAGAGCACACCGCTCTAATAGGGTCCCCTATTAGAGCTTACAGCTCTAATAGGGGCGCTTCCAGCAACACCCCCCCCACTGTAATTCAGATGCCCGGCGCCCGATCAGGGGCCGGACACCTGAATAGGGGGCGGCAGCGGTGACAATAGATAGATTCATGCAATGCATGAATCTATCTATTGGTGATAGAGCGGTGCAGGAGAGGGGGGGCGGCGCTCCTGCGCCCTCTATGCACGCACCGCCACTGTGTCCAGGCCATGGTGCCCACTTACATTCACCAGAACGGCCTGGTCCCTGTTCTGCAGCATTAGGCCGGGGTCCTACTCCCTAGAGAGCGAGCCCGTCCCTGGATCATTCTATTTATCCCCTCACGCAGAATTCATTCTCTCTCCAGCCACCTGGGACTTGTAGTCTGCAGTAGCAGCAGGTCTAAAGAAATCTTGGCCCTTCGGACTACATATCCCACAATCCTCTGAATTCAGTAGTGTTTTTTTTCACTGCAATCAGGAAATGATGACATAATCCCCATGCTGGGCACTAGAGGGAACAAGGCTCATTGTAATATTTGTTAATGAATGTCCCATGATAGCAAAGCGATATAGCCAACACTTGGCTACATACCATACCTTTGGGATCCCTCTAGTAGGTAGATGTCACTGCAGTAGACCCCACTACTCCAGTGATCTCCACTAGCTTCCAGTTCCCATGCTGAATGGCAGCCCTGCTGCACTGTAAGCACAAGAGGTTGGCCTATGGGTAGAGAAGCCTTTAAGAAAAGGCTTTGAATTGTCACAATGAATGTAAAGCATTCTCTGATTGGACAAGGTGGAGATTATGATGCCAATGAACATGCAAAGTGATTTATAAATGGCACCCGTGCTTAGTGGCCAACCTCCTGTGTTCAAGGCAGTAGGACATAATCTCATCATGGAACCCTGTAGTCAGTGGAGATCACTGGAGTAGTGATATCTACTACAGTGATTTCCATCTTTTAGAGGAATCTCAAAGGTATGGCACATACATACCTACATTGGACCAGTTTGGATCATACCAAAAATTCCATATCTGGAATTCTTCTTTAACTACGGGAACTGCATAGTTTTAGCATTATATTTATTTTATTGCACTGCACATTAACATGACCATCTGCTCCTGTTGTGAATGAGACTAGTCAACGTCTAAAGACAGAAGGAGCTATAATGAACATGTAAGTGAATGATGGAAAAAAGCTTGCTGATCGCGAAAATAATTTGGAGAAAACTAGACACACTTGGGCTTGTAAGATAAAATGAAATAAAATAGAGGCACTGGACTTGAAGCCTGGCTTTCTTCAAATTATATGTTGGTAGGAGTTTTTGTCAAATTATCTCAGCCACTCTAAAAACAAAGTGGGTGGATGATCCACATACGGTAATTTGTTCTTTGAGAAGAGAATGTTTACTGCAAATTGGGATCATCTAAGAAACAGAAAGAGAACACTGTGTACATTATGAGATAATAGTCCATTATCTTTTGAGTGAAGAACAGTGAAAGGCAATAGGTAACATCCATCAAGACTAAATTTGGCATAGATGGATCAAAATATCTGAGATTCAATCCATCTATGGGCAGACCGATTTTACTGAAGTCAATCCATCGATCAACTTCAGTACAACCAACTTGTCAGATTTTTGCATGCGATCACTTCCGGCAGCTATAGCTGCCAGCAGTGACACTGATCATTGTGTTCTGCTGGTTGGGAAGTCTCCCCACCAGTGGAATGCAATAGCTCTGCAGAAGGCATTCCCTCAAAATGAGAATTTTTTTTTCCTAAAAATTGTATCATCGATGGCCAGCCTAATGCCGTGTACAAACGATCAGAATTCTCGTCGGAAAAAGCTCTGATGGTTTTCCCGTCGGAATTCTGACGTAATTCCGCTCAAACTGTCTTGCCTACACACAGTCACACCAAATTCTGAAGGTCAATAACATCGCGACATACAACACATTCAACGGCACTATAAAAGGGAAGTTTAATGCTTCCGAGCATGCGTCGATTTGTTTCCGAGCATGCGTCGATTTGTTTCCGAGCATGCGTCGGAATTTTGCATGTCGGAATTGCATACACACGATCGGAATTTTTTCCATCGGAAAAATTAAGAACATGCTCTCAATCTAAAGTCTGTCGGAAATGCCGACAGAAAAAGACAGATGGGCAATCAGATGAAGAGCTCCCATCGGACTGTTTCCATCGGAAAATTCTGGCAGTGTGTATGCGGCATAAGACTGTTACTAAGGTATAAAGAGGAACTTCTGTTAAATCTGAAAAGAAATGACCCTGATGAAGGGGAATTATTTGGCGTGCAAAATACATTGGTTAAAAAAAGAGAAAAAAATATCTAGATCAAATAGATCGTAGTGTAGTAATAGTGTTTTGCCATTTAATAATAATGAGAATGATTAAAATGTACTCAGAAGCAGAATGGAGAGGTGGGCGTGATTAACCTAAAGCCAGTGTTGGTTGGTACTGAGTCCACTCTGTGGTTTAGGGGTGCAGGATAAGGCTCGGCTGGGCTGGTTGAAAACACACTGCTGCACTAACACCGCTGACTCAGAAAGCGGATCGTAAGAGCCAACCGCTGTAGGTGTAAACCCACCTCTCTGATGATGTCACACGTAGGGAACGAGATGCCGATGCGGAGAGATGCACTTCTGGGGGAATTCCCCTTTCATCAGTCTCCTACTGTCTTTCCAATGGTTGTGACATTACTGTCAAGAATAAAGGATATATGGACTCTGGAACTGATCATTCGGCGCTTGCTCCTTTCTGTTCACACAATTGGGCTTATGCAAAATGAGTATCTAAATCGGTTATCTTCAACCAGGGTTACGTGGGACACTAGAGTTCCTGAAGAGGTTGCTAGAGGTTCCTTGAGCTATAGCTGATTGACCTCCTTTTTTATTCCAGGACCAACTTCACTTGGCAAAGCCAGGAGCATGACACCAAATATCTTTTTAGCTGTCTGAATGGTGGCATTCTGACCACCACTGTAATGCTATGTACACACGATCGGACATTCCGACAACAAAATCGTGGATTTTTTTCCAACGGATGTTGGCTCAAACTTGTCTTGCATACACACGGTCACACAAATGTTGTCGGAAATTCCGAATATCAAGAACGCGGTGACGTACAACACGTAGGACGAGCCGAGAAAAATTAAGTTCAATAGCCAGTGCGGCTCTTCTGCTTGATTCCGAGCATGCGTGGACTTTTGTGGACCATTATATCAGCAACTCACCCAACAGTAAGCCAGAAGAAAGAGAACTACCATAGTGTAATATTGCCTATTAAATGTTTAATTATAAAAACAGTATTGCACTTACATCACAGAAGTTTAAAATCACGCATAAAATTACAGAGCCGGCCGGCTGCAAACTAACTCCCGTCCTCCTAGTGAGACAGCGTGGGGACGTCAGCACGTATCCTCCTCTAGAGGCGTTTCATCATATGTGACGTTGTCAATGGGAAACGATTCCCGTTCCATGCTACTGACCACCAATGTAAGGGGCATTTTTCCCATTGACCCCTGATGAACTAGTTTGGGTAAAGGTTCCTAAAACCTGAAAATGTATTTAAAGTGGTTCTAAAGTCGAAATATGTTTCACCTTAATACATTCCCTGCATAAAGGTAAAAAACACACCACTACTTGTTGGCCACCCCCACCTCCTAAACACTTACCTGACTCTACCGATCCAGCACTGTCCTGTCTGCAGCAGTGCTGCCCCCTCTTCCTGCTCTGAGAGGGGACTCTGAGAGCAGTGGTAGCCATAGCTTTCATTATATTGAGTTTGACTTTTCAGCTTAAGATTCAGCAGTCATTGGTGAACAGAGGTTTGACAGTTTCTACCTTTTTAGCTGCCAGACTTCACACCTTGACTTATCCTTCTTTACACAACTGTGCATTTTTTTGTGTGTTTTGCGTTTTGCAGAAAGGCACTACAGCCCATTTAACATGATTACCTATAGATCTAGTTCACATCTGTGTGATTTGAGCTGGTGTATTTTTAGGAAAGGGTCAGGGACTTTTTTCCCCACAGCAGATTGCGGGAAAATAGACTTTGCGTGTAATAGACTTCAATGGACCAGCACCGAAAACACAAGAGTTTTTGGTGCGTTTTGCATTTTTTTTTTTTTTACTAATAGCAAAGTATGACAGTTCTGTTCATGGAGTGAGACTTTAATGTGACACTCTCTGGGACTCAAGTCGCCTCAAAGTAGTGCAGGAATCTTTATGTGTCCAAAGTCGCATCTGAGTGCTAAGGGCTAGTGTTAAATGTTAGGGATAGGATTAGAGTTAGAAGTCAGGGTTAGAGGTAGGGTAAAGCCTAGTACACACGAGCCAAATGTCAAATGGCATCAACCAATTCAATAGAAACCTTCCGACATTCGGCCCGTGTATAGCAGCCGACTTCTGACAAAGGGCCATGGCTGAAAAAGGTTTGCCAACCTGCTCTCTAAAGCCCCATACACACGGTCGGACAATCCGCGGACCAGGTCCGTCGGACCATGTCCGTCATACTTTGTCCGATGTTGGTTTTGCATACACACGGTCGGACAAAGTTGTCGGAAAATCCGATCATTCTGAACGTGGTGACGTTTGTTGCCTACGACGGGACTACGTAGAGGCTAGTAGCCAATAGCTTTGGTCTTGTAATGTGATCTGAGCATGCGTAGCACTTTGTCCGGTCGGACAACCGTACACACGATCGGATTTGGTGTGATCGGACCGGGTTGACGGCAAATCTTTCCAGCAGGAGATAAGACTTTGTCCGACGGACAAACCGACGAACACTGTCCGATGGTGCATACACACGGTCTGATTTTTCAACAACCTTGTCCGATCGGACCAAATTGATGAAAAAGTCTGACCGTGTGTATGGGGCTTAACAGTGCTCTCAGCCAATGGCAGAAAGCACTGACTGGAGTGTTCTGGCGGGGGGAAGGGGGCGATCCCCTGTCAAAACACAAAAGAACAACAGGGGAGGTCGTTGTACTAACATCAGATTGTTAGTACAACAGCTCCGACCTGAGCTGTCAGTTGTTTTACGTCCAGCCTGAAAATAAACTAGTAGTGTGTACGAGGCTTTAGGGTTGGTGGTAATCATTAGGGTTAGCGGTAATCATTAGGGTTAACAGTAATTATTAGGTTTAGGGTTAGCGATAATCATTAGGGTTAGGGTTAGCAGTAATCATTAGGGTTGGTGGTAATCATTAGGGTTAGTGGTAATCTTTAGGGTTAGCAGTAATTATTAGGTTTAGGGTTAACGGTAATCATTAGGGTTAGCGGTAATCATTAGGGTTAGCGGTAATCTTTAGGGTTAGCGGTAATTATTAGGTTTAGGGTTAGCGATAATCATTAGGGTTAGGGTTAGCGGTAATCATTAGGGTTAGAGTTAGCGGTAATCATTAGGGTTGGTGGTAATCATTAGGGTTAGCGTAATCTTTAGGGTTAGCGGTGATTATTAGTTTTAGGGTTAGCGGTAATCATTAGGGTTAGGGTTAGCGGTAATCATTAGGGTTAGGGTTAGCGGTAATCATTAGGGTTAGGTGTAATTGTTTGGGTTGGAACGCTAACCTTCACCCTAATGGTTACCGCTAACCCTTACTCTAACCCTAGCCCTCAACTTTAACCCTAGCGACTTTGGGCACATAAAGGATCCTGCACTACTTTGATTTAATTTTGATGTGACTTGAGTGCCAGAGAGTGTAAAGTTGCACTCCATGAACAGAACTGCCCTACTTTCCTATTAGCCAAAAAAAATAAATACCCCTGCAAAACTCATCACAAAAAACTCATAAAATCATTCATCATTTTGGCTCTGAAGAAGAGGGTTCTCCCTCGAAACACGTCAGCCATTCCAAACACCGCCTGGTCTTCCAGCATTACTGTTTCTTTACATCTGACCTATTGGAATACAACCATTGTTGTTTTTTTTTAGAATAAAAAAAATATTTTAGTAATGCGCAAGGTCGGTGCGCCCTTCTTTTGCTATTATTTTAAAATTCCAAGGATACCCACTGTCCTAAGAAGGGCAGCAAGTCAAGAAAGGAGTTATCTGTACTACACATCCCCAGGCCTACCACTGGAGCGCAGGAGAAATATTTTGAGAATACATTTTAGGTTATTATAGTGGCTGAACTAAAAATTGATAAATGTGTACTATATGCATTAACTATATTAAATAAATAAATATATATAATATATATATATATATATATAAATAAATATCTACACAGTATATATACACTGCATACCTCCCAACATTTTGATATGGGAATGAGGGACACCTACTAGAGAATATATGTAGGCTTAGGACACGCCCCTGCCACACCCCCTTAAAGGAGAATTAACCAAAAAAAAGGTTAATTAAATCCACAAGGGATTTTTTTACCACTACTATTCCTTTATATTGGCTTTTAACATTTACAAATGCAGCAATTTAGAATTGGGATGAAAGGTTTAGCACTGGGAAACACTTTTTTGAAAGATAAAAAGTGCATTTTATATAAAACTTTATAGATCAGACCAAAATGAGGGGGAACGAGGGACAGAGGGACAGAGGGACATTGCTCCAAATCAGGGACAGTCCCTCGAATTCAGGGACAGTTGGGAGCTATGATATTGTATATGCCTGGAGGTGATCAGCCATATTCCAGCTGACCTGATACAATCTGTACTCTGCAGGAAATATAACACACACCTGTGTTTGTGCTTATCTGGATTATTGCAGGAACGGCTTGTGCTATGTTTATTTGGGTGTGTGGTGGAGGTAGGCTTGTTTACTGAGGGCTGATTGCAGAAACAGATTCCATGTCCTAATACCTCCGTGTCCAACCAGGGACACATTCCAGGACCGTCACAGATGGACTTTGTATTTCCAACCTGTGGTCTGACCCTGGAGCTTCATTCCGAAGCTTTTACTGATTACCGTCAGTGAGGTTATGGGCACGGTGCCGCAAAACACAATTTCAGAATGTTTGTGCATGTGGGTGAAGCTATCATGTCAAGGTTGGGGCAGGTGGGTCATGGCTAAGACTCGGTCAACTCTGCATATAAGTCATAGCTCCCAACTGTCCCTGATTTCGAGGGACTGTCCCTCATTTGTAACAAAGTCCCTCTGTCCCTCTTTCCCCCTCATTTGTTGTATATAAAATGCACTTTTTATCTTTCAAAAAGTGTTTCCCAGCGCTAAACCTTTCATCCAATTTCTAAATTGCTGCATTTGTTAATTCCAAAAGCCAATATAAAGGAATAGAACCACTTGTGCGTTTAATCAATAATTTTTTTTGTACAATTCTCATATAAGGGGGGCATTGCAAGGGGTGTACTCTATTCCTATATACTTTTGCTAATAGGTGTCCCTCATTATTGTATCAGAAAGTTTGGAGGTATGTATAATAAAGCCCCCTTTACCCAGGAATAGGGTTGCCACCTCATCCCTTTAAACCCGAACCCATATTAATTACACAGGTTCTGTGGCTGATTATGGTGGTAATTAAATCTACTTGGTGCCCTATCTACAATAAATTAGCCTCAGAACCTGTGTAATTAACATGTGTTTAAAGGGATGAGGTGGCAACTCTACCCAGGAACCATGCAGCAGACACAAGGATAGCAGTGTACAAGGAAGGCCACATGTAAAAAATAGCACCGCTCAAACGCCTCCCATTCGTTCTTCTGTAAGTTTTCCTCCCACAGTGGGTGCCAGCCCTCCTAGGAGCACGTCTCACGCCATGGGACAATTATAATAGCAAAATTAGGGGGTTCTGACCACATACAGTAGATCAACCACATCCTATGGTAAGCTATCAGAGGCTTCATCTGCAGTCCCTGCATCTTGGCAAGGCAGAAGTCACCCCTGATGCATTTTAGCCTGATTGGGCTTAGTCGAAGAGAAAGGAAGGAGAGAATCCCCGATGCCGCACATCCACTGGGTTGTGTGATGGTGAAAGAGACAACCTTAGCCTGGGCTCTTACCAGGCCATGCCCCCAACATGTTTCACGCCACCCCCAGAAGCTTAGTCATGGGGATGTTGCTCTACAACTAAGCCCAATCAGGGTGAAATGCGCAAGGAAGGGCCTGTGCACGCTGGCATCTTTTTCCTGTATTTGAAACTAACATTAAATGTAGGTCAGCAGATTCCCATTCATTTTATTTGCAGTTCAGAGGCCCTGCTAGACTTGCTTTGAGTTGCATTTCATCAGACTCAGCACGTCCTATTGGGATGCATTTGGGTTACCAGTAAGTAGGTGAATCACAGCCTTTTCTTATTGAATGCTGCATTTTACTTTTGAACGCATATGTTTGAGCAGTACTTAAGGCTGGGTTCACACTATTTCCCGCATCCTATTGCAATATTCCCCGCATCCAATTCGCAATAGCAGGAGATTTTGACCGTCTCTCAAAGGAGCTGGTGTGAATTTGCACAGGAGCCCTGTGCATCTTTTGGTCCTTTTCAGGTCCAAATTCAGCCCAAAATTCGGGCTGAAATCGGACCTGAAACGGTGAACGGGGAAGCACAGTGAGTGTCACTGATCACTGCTCCCTGTAATTGGAGCAGAGATCAGTGATGTGTACAACACAGCCACGCCCCCCACAGTTAGCAACACGCCCCTAGGACACACTTAACCCCTACACTGCCGCCTAGTGGTTAACCCCTTCACTGCCAGTGTCATTTACACAGGAATCAGTGCATTTGTATAGCACGGATTGCTGTATAAATGACAACGGTCCCAAAAATGTGTCAAAAGTGTCCGACATGTCCGCCATAATGTCGCAGTCACAATAAAAAAATCACTGATCGCCGCCATTACTAGTAAAAAAAAAATTACTATTAAAAATGCCATAAAACTATCCCCTATTTTGTAAATGCTATAACTTTTGCGCAAACCAATCAATAATCGCTTATTGCGATTTTTTTTACCAAAAATATGTCGAAGAATACGTATCGGCCTGAATTGAGGAAAAAATTTTTTTTTATACATTTTGGGGGATATTTATTATAGCAAAAAGTAAAAGATAATGCGCTCTTTTTTTTGTTTATAGCGCAAAAAATAAAAACCGCAGAGGTGATCAAATACCACTCAAAAGAAATCTCTATTTGTGGGGAAAAAAGGACGTCAATTTTGTTTGGGAGCCACGTCGCACGACCGCGCAATTGTCAGTTAAAGAGACGCAGTGCCGAATCAGAAAAAGTGGTCTGGTCTTAAGCCAGCAAAATGGTCCGGTCTGAAAGTGGTTAAAGACAAAACTTTTTACTTTTCGTTTTGGATAGAGTGGAGAGGAATTAGATCATCTGTCTGATTTTTATTGCTCTCTGTGCCCCTGTTAAGAAGATTCACCCTATTTGTCCTATTTAGGGTTATTATTGAATGTAAAAGAAAATCCTAAATTTTGTGTTGTCACCAGAACAGGAATAGAAGAAATCTTCCAATGGGGATCTTGGTGGCAACCAGGGGTTCTCTCACATTGGAGGAATTTCTTCTTGCTTACTGTTCTGGCTATGGGACAGGAAGGTAAGAGAAATTTCCCCAATGGGACACTGGAAAAAAAAAACTGCCAGGGTTACAACCCTCCCTTAAAATGGGAAAAAAAATGCCTTTAGTTCTTCTTGAACTCTCTCACTACCTATAACTAAGGATGGGCCCGGTGCTCGATGCGAACCCACGTTCGCATCGAGCACCGGGCGTTCGCTCGCTCGGCGAGCCCAGAACTATTTTGGCCGCTCGCATCACGTTCGTGTGATGCGAGCGGCCCCGCAATGCATTGCGGCCGGCGCGGCCGACGCAGTGCATTGCTGGCTGATGATTGGCCAAGCATGCACTGTGACCCCGCATGCTTGGCCAATCACAGCCCCGGAAACTCGAAGAGCCATAATTGGCTACAGGCAGGACGCCTGTAGCCAATTACAGCTCAGGGGCTGTAGTACACGCCCCCCCCCTATAAAACGCCGCCACGCCGTCTGCGCCGGTCACATGCTGTTCCGGCGCAGATTGAGCAGGCTGTTTCTGTGACACTCTGCTGCATTTAGATAGATAGAGAGAGAGATTCACTTGCAGAGATTGAGTTAGATAGATTCAGTTACAAAGATTGATTGACAAAGAGGGGCTTGTAGTGTGCTCGTGGCAGGCAGGCAGAGCTCCTATATTTTGTTACCAGAAGCACCTATAGGACTTGTAGTGTGTTCGTGGCAGGCAGGCAGAGCTCCTATATTTTGTTACCAGAAGCACCTATAGGACTTGTAGTGTGTTAGTGGCAGGCAGGCAGAGCTCCTATATTTTGTTACCAGAAGCACCTATAGGACTTGTAGTGTGTTAGTGACAGGCAGGCAGAGCTCCTATATTTTGTTACCAGAAGCACCTATAGGACTTGTAGTGTGTTAGTGGCAGGCAGGCAGAGCTCCTATATTTTGTTACCAGAAGCACCTATAGGACTTGTAGTGTGTTAGTGACAGGCAGGCAGAGCTCCTATATTTTGTTACCAGAAGCACCTATAGGACTTGTAGTGTGTTAGTGGCAGGCAGGCAGAGCTCCTATATTTTGTTACCAGAAGCACCTATAGGACTTGTAGTGTGTTCGTGGCAGGCAGGCAGAGCTCCTATATTTTGTTCCCAGAGGCACCTATAGGACTTGAAGTGTGTTAGTCCCATTACACACACAGAGCTATATTTTGTTCCCAGAAGCACCTATAGGACTTGAAGTGTGTTAGTCCCATTACACACACAGAGCTATATTTTCTTCCCAGAAGCACCTATAGGACTTGAAGTGTGTTAGTCCCATTACACACACAGAGCTATATTTTCTTCCCAGAAGCACCTATAGGACTTGAAGTGTGTTAGTCCCATTACACACACAGAGCTATATTTTCTTCCCAGAAGCACCTATAGGACTTGAAGTGTGTTAGTCCCATTACACACACAGAGCTATATTTTCTTCCCAGAAGCACCTATAGGACTTGAAGTGTGTTAGTCCCATCACACACACAGAGCTATATTTTCTTCCCAGAAGCACCTATAGGACTTGAAGTGTGTTAGTCCCATCACACACACAGAGCTATATTTTCTTCCCAGAAGCACCTATAGGACTTGAAGTGTGTTAGTCCCATTACACACAAAGAGCTATACTTTGTTCCCAGAAGCACCTATAGGACTTGAAGTGTGTTAGTCCCATCACACACACAGAGCTATATTTTCTTCCCAGAAGCACCTATAGGACTTGAAGTGTGTTAGTCCCATCACACACACAGAGCTATATTTTCTTCCCAGAAGCACCTATAGGACTTGAAGTGTGTTAGTCCCATTACACACAAAGAGCTATACTTTGTTCCCAGAAGCACCTATAGGACTTGAAGTGTGTTAGTCCCATCACACACACAGAGCTATATTTTCTTCCCAGAAGCACCTATAGGACTTGAAGTGTGTTAGTCCCATCACACACACAGAGCTATATTTTCTTCCCAGAAGCACCTATAGGACTTGAAGTGTGTTAGTCCCATTACACACAAAGAGCTATACTTTGTTCCCAGAAGCACCTATAGGACTTGAAGTGTGTTAGTCCCATCACACACACAGAGCTATATTTTCTTCCCAGAAGCACCTATAGGACTTGAAGTGTGTTAGTCCCATTACACACAAAGAGCTATACTTTGTTCCCAGAAGCACCTATAGGACTTGAAGTGTGTTAGTCCCATCACACACACAGAGCTATATTTTCTTCCCAGAAGCACCTATAGGACTTGAAGTGTGTTAGTCCCATCACACACACAGAGCTATATTTTCTTCCCAGAAGCACCTATAGGACTTGAAGTGTGTTAGTCCCATTACACACAAAGAGCTATACTTTGTTCCCAGAAGCACCTATAGGACTTGAAGTGTGTTAGTCCCATTACACACACAGAGCTATATTTTCTTCCCAGAAGCACCTATAGGACTTGAAGTGTGTTAGTCCCATCACACACACAGAGCTATATTTTCTTCCCAGAAGCACCTATAGGACTTGAAGTGTGTTAGTCCCATTACACACACAGAGCTATATTTTCTTCCCAGAAGCACCTATAGGACTTGAAGTGTGTTAGTCCCATTACACACACAGAGCTATATTTTGTTCCCAGAAGCACCTATAGGACTTGAAGTGTGTTAGTCCCATCACACACACAGAGCTATATTTTGTTCCCAGAAGCACCTATAGGACTTGAAGTGTGTTAGTCCCATTACACACACAGAGCTATATTTTGTTCCCAGAAGCACCTATAGGACTTGAAGTGTGTTAGTCCCATTACACACACAGAGCTATATTTTGTTCCCAGAAGCACCTATAGGACTTGAAGTGTGTTAGTCCCATCACACACACAGAGCTATATTTTGTTCCCAGAAGCACCTATAGGACTTGAAGTGTGTTAGTCCCATTACACACACAGAGCTATATTTTGTTCCCAGAAGCACCTATAGGACTTGAAGTGTGTTAGTCCCATCACACACACAGAGCTATATTTTGTTCCCAGAAGCACCTATAGGACTTGAAGTGTGTTAGTCCCATTACACACAAAGAGCTATACTTTGTTCCCAGAAGCACCTATAGGACTTGAAGTGTGTTAGTCCCATTACACACACAGAGCTATATTTTGTTCCCAGAAGCACCTATAGGACTTGAAGTGTGTTAGTCCCATTACACACACAGAGCTATATTTTCTTCCCAGAAGCACCTATAGGACTTGAAGTGTGTTAGTCCCATTACACACACAGAGCTATATTTTCTTCCCAGAAGCACCTATAGGACTTGAAGTGTGTTAGTCCCATTACACACACAGAGCTATATTTTCTTCCCAGAAGCACCTATAGGACTTGAAGTGTGTTAGTCCCATTACACACACAGAGCTATATTTTCTTCCCAGAAGCACCTATAGGACTTGAAGTGTGTTAGTCCCATTACACACACAGAGCTATATTTTCTTCCCAGAAGCACCTATAGGACTTGTAGTGTGTTAGTGGCATCACACAGAGCTCCTCTATTTTCTTTGCAGAAGCACCCATAGGACTTCTAGTGTGTTAGTGGCATCACACAGAGCTCCTATATTGTATTCTCAGCAGCACCCACAGGACTTCTAGTGTGTTAGTGGCATCACACAGAGCTCCTCTATTTTCTTTGCAGAAGCACCCATAGGACTTCTAGTGTGTTAGTGGCATCACACAGAGCTCCTATATTTTCTTCTCAGCAGCACCCACAGGACTTCTAGTGTGTTAGTGGCATCACACAGAGCTCCTCTATTTTCTTTGCAGAAGCACCCACAGGACTTCTAGTGTGTTAGTGGCATCACACAGAGCTCCTCTATTTTCTTTGCAGAAGCACCCATAGGACTTCTAGTGTGTTAGTGGCATCACACAGAGCTCCTATATATTCTTCTCAGCAGCACCCACAGGACTTCTAGTGTGTTAGTGGCATCACACAGAGCTCCTATATTTTCTTTGCAGAAGCACCTATAGGACTTCTAGTGTGTTAGTGGCATCACACAGAGCTCCTCTATTTTCTTTGCAGAAGCACCCACAGGACTTCTAGTGTGTTAGTGGCATCACACAGAGCTCCTCTATTTTCTTTGCAGAAGCACCCATAGGACTTCTAGTGTGTTAGTGGCATCACACAGAGCTCCTATATATTCTTCTCAGCAGCACCCACAGGACTTCTAGTGTGTTAGTGGCATCACACAGAGCTCCTATATTTTCTTTGCAGAAGCACCTATAGGACTTCTAGTGTGTTAGTGGCATCACACAGAGCTCCTCTATTTTCTTTGCAGAAGCACCCACAGGACTTCTAGTGTGTTAGTGGCATCACACAGAGCTCCTCTATTTTCTTTGCAGAAGCACCCATAGGACTTCTAGTGTGTTAGTGGCATCACACAGAGCTCCTATATATTCTTCTCAGCAGCACCCACAGGACTTCTAGTGTGTTAGTGGCATCACACAGAGCTCCTATATTTTCTTTGCAGAAGCACCTATAGGACTTCTAGTGTGTTAGTGGCATCACACAGAGCTCCTCTATTTTCTTTGCAGAAGCACCCACAGGACTTCTAGTGTGTTAGTGGCATCACACAGAGCTCCTCTATTTTCTTTGCAGAAGCACCCATAGGACTTCTAGTGTGTTAGTGGCATCACACAGAGCTCCTATATATTCTTCTCAGCAGCACCCACAGGACTTCTAGTGTGTTAGTGGCATCACACAGAGCTCCTATATTTTCTTTGCAGAAGCACCTATAGGACTTCTAGTGTGTTAGTGGCATCACACAGAGCTCCTATATTTTCTTTGCAGAAGCACCCATAGGACTTCTAGTGTGTTAGTGGCATCACACAGAGCTCCTATATTTTCTTCTCAGCAGCACCCACAGGACTTCTAGTGTGTTAGTGGCATCACACAGAGCTCCTATTTTTTCTTTGCAGAAGCACCCATAGGACTTCTAGTGTGTTAGTGGCATCACACAGAGCTCCTATATTTTCTTCTCAGCAGCACCCACAGGACTTCTAGTGTGTTAGTGGCATCACACAGAGCTCCTATATTTTCTTTGCAGAAGCACCTATAGGACTTCTAGTGTGTTAGTGGCATCACACAGAGCTCCTATATTTTCTTCTCAGCAGCACCCACAGGACTACCGACTACAATGGCTGGAAGACCGCCAAGGGGAGGCAGAGCATGCAGAGCCAAGAACACAGGGCAGGCAGGCTCTGTTTCTAGTGGACGTGGCCGTGGACGTGGACGTGGTCGTGCATCGTCATCAGCACGTGGCCATGGGACACGCGCGTCTTTGTTTTCGGCAGCTGGACATGTGGAGCCGCATCATGCTGAAGGCTTGGTAGAATGGATGACCAAGCCCTCCTCATCCTCCTCATCCTCTCTCACCCAGGCTCAGGGTACTGACAGAGCATCATCAGCCACCCCTTCCCTAGACCCACCATGTCCTCCTGAGGAGTCCCCCGAACTCTTTGAGCACAGTGTTGGGTACATGCTCCAGGAGGATGCCCAACGATTCGAAGGCTCGGATGACGATACCCAGCTTGAGGAATCTGGCAGTACAGTTCCACCAGCTGCAGCTTACTGCCAGGTTTGCTCTAGTGGTGAAGAGGGAGGGGATGATGAGGTCACTGACTCCACGTGGGTGCCTCAAGGGAGAGAGGATGAGGAGGAGGACGAGGAGGAGGAGGATGCGGCGTCACATGTCCAACGAGGCAGGATGCCCCCTGGAGGCCAGGTAGAGGCCAGCACAGCAACTGTACAACGTCCTATTTAGGGGGTTATTATTGAATGTAAAAGAAAATCCCAAATTTTGTGTTGTCACCAGAACAGGAATAGTCCTCAACCTGGTGGTGCAGCGGTTTCTTGGGCAGGTTCCCAGGCTTCAGGATGTCCTGAGGCAGGCCAGGAAAGTCTGTGTGCATTTCCGCCGATCTTATAATGCCAGTGCTCGGCTGACTGAGCTGCAAAAGGAGCTGAACCTGCCCAAGAACCGCCTAATATCTGACATGCCCACCAGGTGGAACTCAACGTTGGCCATGCTGCAGCGACTGCACACGCAGCAGAGGGCCATCAATGAGTACCTTTGCGACTACGGCACCAGGACAGGGTCAGGGGAGAGGCTGGTTTTTTTTTCCCCACGTCAGTGGAGCATGATCAGGATGCATGCACTGTCCTCTCACCATTTGAGGAGGCCACGAGGATGGTGAGCAGTGACAGTGCATGCATCAGTGACACTGTCCCTCTTGTCCACCTGTTGGAGCATACGCTGCGTGGGATAATGGACAGGGCACTTGAGGCAGAACAGAGGCAGGAAGAGGAGGACTTCCTTGCCTCTCAAGGCCCCCTTTATCCGGACAGTGTTCCTTCTGTCCCACCCATCACACAGGAAGAGGATGAGGAGGAGGAGGAGGAGGAGGAGGAGGAGGATTGTGTGAGCATGGAGGTGGAGCCTGGCACTCAGCATCAGCAGCAGCAGTCTTTTAGGGATGATGTACAGTCCCAACAAGCCAGTGGACTTGTACGTGGCTGGGAGGAGGTGGCTGGCGATCATGTCATCCTCAGTGACCCAGAAGACTCCGGACCGAATGCCTCAGCTAACTACGCTGCATGGCCTCCCTGATCCTGCAAAGCCTGCGGAAGGATCCTCGTGTTCTTCGATCAAGGAGAGGGACCATTACTGGCTGGCCACTCTCCTTGATCCGCGGTACAAGGGTAAGGTTGCGGACCTTATCTTGCCGTCGCAGAGGGAGCAGAGGATGAGACATCTCAGGGAGGCCTTGCAGAAAGGTCTGTGCAACGCGTTCCCAGAAACTGGGAGGCTACAAACTCCTGGTCCTGGGCGACGAGTTGCTGAGGCTTCGGTCAGTGGCAGAAGGAGCGGTGGGGAAGGTGGACGTCTGACCGATGCGTTCAGACAATTTTTTAGTCCGCAGCCCCAAGGTATGATCGGTTCCAGCAACCATCGCCAGCGTCTGATATACATGGTGCAGGAATACCTTGGGGCAAGGTCAGACTTGGACACCTTTCCCACCGAAAATCCTCTGGCTTACTGGGTCCTGAGGATGGATCACTGGCCAGAGCTTGCACAGTATGCAATTGAGCTACTGGCCTGTCCTGCCTCCAGCGTTCTTTCCGAACGCACATTCAGTGCTGCTGGAGGATTTGTGACTGATCATAGGGTGCGCCTGTCCACCGCCTCGGTTGATCGACTGACATTCATCAAAATGAATCAGTCTTGGATCACCACCAGCTACCAGGCACCTGAGGCGGATATAACCGAATAATTTTTAATGTCACATCCCTTCAAGACTGCCTATGCTGATGCTGAGTGACTGTCCTCTTATGTTCACTGAAGAAATCTTCCAATGGGGATCTTGGTGGCAACCAGGGGTTCTCTCCCATTGGAGGAATTTCTTCTTGCTTACTGTTCTGGCTATGGGACAGGAAGGTAAGAGAAATTTCCCCAATGGGACACTGGAAAAAAAAACTGCCAGGGTTTACAACCCTCCCTTAAAATGGGAAAAAAATGTCTTTAGTTCTACTTGAACTCTCTCACTACCTATAACCCTTCTTCAGTCCATTCCTGACAATCATCTCCCATTTACTCTACATTAAGTACCTATCTGCCCTGTGTTATGTAACCGATAATACACATCTGGCCCTGTCACAACAATTCAACTTAATTAGCTGTGAAGTGTTTTGCAGATATCCCTCCTATATATACACACTGGAAAATATTATCACCAGGAATGTCAGGAATCCCACACAGCTTCATTTGTCAAACTAATCATTACGCGGGATCAAAAGCAGACTTATCAAAGAGCAACTCCAGTAAAGGAAAACTCATTTCAAGTCATTATGATGGCCCCTGACTCTCCATAAAGTGTTCTCTTCTTCTGTCCTCTCCTGTCTTCTCTCTATACAAAAGCCTGCTGTACAGTGAAACCTTTACAATTATTCATCTGTGTGTTACCATATAGGTCTGAAACAATGTCTTTTACCCCCTTCCTGCCCAGGCCAATTTTCAGCTTTCAACGTTGTCATATTTGAATGACAATTAAGAGGTCATGCAACACTGTACCCATATGACATTTTTATCATATTTTTTTCACACAAATTGAGCTTTCTTTTGGTGGTATTTAATCACCACTGGGTTTTTTATTTTTTCCTTAATAAGCAAATTAAGACCAGAATTTAAAAGAAAACGTTTTCATAGATTGTTATAGAATTTAGCAAACAGGTAATTTTTCTCCTTCCCTGATGGGCACTGATAAGCTGCACTGTTGGGCACTAATGAGGAGGCACTGATGAGTCTGCACTGATAGGCGGCACTGGTGAGCACTGATAGGTGTCACTGATGAGCACTGGCAGGTGGCACTGATGGGCACTGGTGTTGTTAGCCTGTGTGGGAAGATCCGTCCATAAGAGAGAGAGTGGGGGGTCCCGTCCAGCAGGATTTCCTTATTCAGTCTCTCGGAGGAGCTGAAACCAAGGTTTGGCTCTGGTTAGCTTAGGAACACAGGCATCCGGCGTGGTGACGTCACTATCAGTGCGAAGACATTTCAGAGCATGCGCTCTGTGTATAACAGGCGCGCTCCTTCCTCAATGCTGGGTAGACACCACTACAAAGAGGACTATTTGTGCTTCAACTCGTCTTTATCATATGTAAGTGGAAGAAAGCACCTGTATATTTATTAAATGTAACTGGTCCTAATCTGGTGGCACCTTTTCAGTTTTTTTGCATGTATTTGGAGTCTGCTTTCTGCTTTCCCTTGAAGGCTGGCCCTGGAGTACGGACTATTAACAAGAATATACAAGGTTTCTTGCCCACTTTCTTTACATAGTTTATCCCCTCCTCACCCTTTTATTACACCATATGATTTTTTTTTTAAGTGGACAGTTATATTGTATCTCTCTTAACCCAGTAACAGCGCCACTAACCTCTGTTTTTGTTTGTAGAGCTTGCAGCAGGAGTTGTAGGCTTGGTGATTCAGGCAGAACATCAGGTAAGGAACTGGAATGATGCTGGATAGATCAGCCGAGGTTAAAGGGGAACTCCAACCAGCTTACAGGTTCAGGAAATGTGGTCGGAACTTCCTGTAGTCTGGAGACAGAAGTGCACTGGACCCATTGGAGCTGGGATGAAGGGCAGCCAGCACAGGCACTCGGAGACAGCATTGAGCCAAGCAGGGAACAGGAGCGAGGTCACTAAACTAGCCGGGTTCAGTAGCAGGCAGGCAGCAAGGTACCAAGGCATTAGGCAGTAGCAAGTTCAGTAGGAAGCTGGGATCAAGAACCAGTAATTAAGCATGTAACAGATTTCAGAAGCAGGGTCAAGGAAAGCCAAGTTCAGCAACAGCTATCAAGCTGGATTAAAGCAGGATTCAGGGTATCAGGAAACAGCTGAAGACCAGTCAGCATTGATCAGGAGTCAGTGCACCCTTTAAAAAGGCTGTCTGGTGCCAGTTGGGACTAGGGAGGCGCTCCCGTGCGTGCACACAGTCCGTCGCGCATTCGCATTGGTGCCTATAGGAATCTGCAGTCACCTGTGAGCACACGCATGCGCATGTGTGCGCGCCGGACGTATTAAAATAGTTCTCTTACAGCCCCTTTCACACGGACGTTCCGATCGGGTCCGCCTGTCAGCTTTTCAGATGGACCCGATTGGAACCTCCATTCTACTTTATGGAGCAGCAGGTGTAAATGGGCACATGTCGACATCCAATCTGATCTGCCGAAAAGAGACAGATGGGGATTTCTGTTCCCATTCTGTCCAGAGGATCGGGTGGCAGTTGGGTGTAAACGGACAGGTGGACTGTTTATATCCGACCGCCCATAGAGTAGAGTGGCTTGTGTCCATGTCCTTTCTGCATAAGCAGAGCGGACAAGGACCTGTCTTCCGCCTGCACAGTGGACATCAGTGGACAGATCTCCTGCTGAGTAAGCGGGTCGCAGCCGCAGTCCGTCCCGTGTGAAAGAAACCTAAGAAGTCATTAGATCAGGAATATAGGTGAAGTCTTCCAAAGAAGACACCAAATGAGTCGTGGTAAAGAGAGAATTCTCTTTGTAGAGAAGTTTCTATTCCTTTGGAAACTAGAAAAGGCATTTTTTAAAATTTTTTTTTTTTTTGATAGAGTTAAGGAGAGTTACTGTATATGCCAGGTCAGGTTTTTTTTATTTTTTTGCGGATTTGCAATCTGGGTCCCATTGGGGATATTTCCCTTTACTTCCTGTTCCATAGCCAAAAGAGGAAGTGGGAGGAAATCCTTCCAAAGTCTGGGAATCCCTAATTGCCAACTAGTGTCCTTATTTCAAGATTTCCCTTCCCATTTATTCCTGTTCTGGTGACAGCCCAAAATTTAGGATTTCCTTTCACTTTCGGTGATATATTTGTAGCGCTGGCTCCTGACGAGCAGGCGCTATTGTTTTTCTAAAATTAAGTTGCCTGAAGCCACAGTTGGGCTTCAGGATAATTTCACAAAATTTTTGGTTTCAGTACCAGTCCAGCTGGGTTGCACTGGGTTCTTCTTGACCGCAGGTGTCGCTGTCACCACCGGCAAGGGTAGAAACACAGTCTAGCTGGATGCATTGAATGCCACTTATCTCTCGGAACCAGCCCAGTGGGAGTGTCCTCCTGCTGTGTTTTCTGGGGGGTGGTATTTAGGGTACCGATGCCTCGTTGGCGGGGGTTTTTATTTTCTGTCTATTTGGTTCTGGTGGTCCTCCTGACCCAGCCCTATGGCCCTCCTGGCCTGGGGTGCGGAACCGTGCATCCTGTGTCTCAGGGCTGGCTAGCCAGAGGCAACTCAACTGAAGGGACAGGCCTGACTGAAGTTCGGAGCCTACTGATTCAAGGAAGGTCCGGTGCCATCTCATCTGAAAGGAGAGGCCCAGCAACTGAAGTACCCCAGGGGAGGACTCGTTCAGGAGAAGGCCGTGTGCAAGGCTGGCTTCTCTGAAGAGCCTGGAGACTTAGTTGGAGGACGCAACCTGGATCAACGCTCATACGGTATTGCCGGATGAGCTGAGAGAAACTGGTACCGTATGTTAATTCATTAGGATTCATCCAAATCCCTCAGTGACGCTAAAGTGTAACTTACAAGTCTGTGGCAGAGACTTTACCGAGCATCCTACCGGCTGCTAGGCCTAGTGAGAGAGGTCTATCCGGGGAGTAATTGAATCCAGTTTGTGGAACAGTAATATCCTTTGGATTCTTCTAATATTTTCACCCTGCAAATCTAAGTACCCAAACTCACCCCTAACCCTCTACCCTATTTTGAGAGACTTTGCCTTTTTCCAAATAAATAACCCAAAAGAGGATTCAGTGTCAGTCTCAACATTTCTTTGGGCCACTTTCCGCGGGATCCCCAAGACGGAGAAGCAAGTAAGTGAGGTAGCGGTAAGCCCAAATAAAACCAGCAGCTCCTTCGGGAGTTAGTGCTACATATTATTGTAGCTGGTTGGATACTTTAGTATTGCTGGGAAAACATTATGGTTTATAGTTAGGATTCCTATTTAGCGTTAAAGTAATAAACATTGCCCTCCTTTATACATGATCCTTCTGTATTTTCTGTCTATATGTCCTTAAAATCCCTCCACTACAACAACCACCCGGAACATCTGCTGGACATTTACATTTGATGTATGTGGTTTTTAAGGCAATTAATAGAAGTTATCGTGACTTGACTAATCCGACCCTACAGAGCGGGCTATGAAATAAGAGGTTTGTTTAGTAATTCTCAGGATAATATCAACAATGAAACATGGATCTCTTATTTATTTCTTCTCATAGACCTTCCTGCTGACAACTCCTTATTACTTAAAAGACAAATGAAGGAAACCACTGCCGACTACTCCTAAAAAACGCTTATTGCCTGGCTCTTTTGCTGATTATGTAGCGTCTCACCTTTTAGTTTTTGAAGAAAAACTAAAAGAAGCCCATACAGAGAAAAACAGATTGTATGTAGGGCTGCAGAGGAGGGTAGGTGGCTGGCGAAGGAAGTATGTTTGCAGGACAGAAGAGAACAGAATATTTAAGTATAGTACTTGGGACAACACACACATATCAGGAATATGAAATAGCAGTGTGCTGCAGATTTCCCCTAGTGCACAAGCTTCCCCCGTGTTGCCCCTTCCCTGTTATAAAATATGTCATTTACCAACCCCTTCCTTTTCTAATGAAAACAGTGAACACACTCACTCACTGTGTTCCTTCATAACTGAAGCATAGGAAACTGGGTTTCCTATGCTTCAGTTGGTGAATGAACAGTAAGCTGTAAAATACGGCATTATGGCCAATAGATGTTGCTGATGATCATAGGAAATCAACATATTAAGCAAAATACAGTCAGAATCCGTGGTGGCTGAGGGAATACTTGTGATATTCTAAATTTACCCCGTAGTGTCAATTATTCCACTGGGGATTGGTACATCAGCAAGAACATAACAACAGTTTTGGGCATCACTGCTCCTTCATCAAGGTCATTGTCCTTAAGGAAGTTTAGCTGGTTACTGTTGTCTATGACCCCCCCCCCCCTTCATGAAGTTCCATCCGATGTCTACTATTATCTATGACCCCTTCCCTTGTTGTCCTTCATGAAGTTCCATCAGCTGGTTACTCTTGTATATGACCCCCATTGTCCTTCATGAAGTTCCATCAGATGTTTACTGTTATCCATGACCCCCCATTGTCCTTCATGAACTTCCATCAGACATTTGCCGCTGTCTATAAACTTCCATTGTCCTTCATGAAGTTCCATCAGATGTTTACTGTTGTCTATGACCCCTCGTTGTCCTTCATGAAGTTCCATCAGCTGGTTACTCTTATCTATAACCCCCCCATTGTTCTTCAAAAAGTTCCATCAGATGTTTACTGTTATCTATGACCCCCCATTGTCCTTCATGAACTTCCATCAGACGTTTGCCGCTGTCTATGAACTTCCATTGTCCTTCATGAAGTTCCATCAGATGTTTACTGTTGTCTATGACCCCTCGTTGTCCTTCATGAAGTTCCATCAGCTGGTTACTCTTATCTATAACCCCCCCATTGTTCTTCATGAAGTTCTATCAGATGTTTACTGTTATCTACGAACACCCCATTTTCCTTCATGAAGTTCCAATAGATGTTTACTGTTGTCTATGACTACCCATTGTCCTTCCTGTAGTTCCATCAGATGTTTACTGGTGTCTATGACTCCCCATTGTCCTTCATGAAGTTCCATCAGCTGGTTACTGTTGACTCCAGTGGCGGCTGTTGCTCAAAAATTTTGGGGAGGCGCAAACAAACTAAAAAAAACATCAAATGCAGCCTCACTGTGCCCATCAAACACAGCCACTGTGCCCATCAAATGCTGCCACTGTGCCATCAAACGCAGCCACTGTGCCCATCAAATGCAGCCACTGTGCCTATCAAACACAGCCATTGTGCCCATCAATGCCCGCAACTGTGCCCATTAAACATAGCCACTGTGCCCATCAAACGCAGCCACTGTGTCCATCAAATGCTGCCACTGTGCCATCAAATGCTGCCACAGTGCCATCAAATGCTGCCTCTGTGCCCAACAAATGCTGCCACTGTGCCCATAAAATGCAGCCACTGTTCCTATCAAATGCAGCCACTGTGCCCATCAAATGCTGCCACTACACCATCAAATGCTCCCACTGTGCCCATAGAATGCTGTCACTGTGCCATTAAATGCTCCCACCATGCCCATCAAATGCTCCCACTGCGCCCATAGAATACTGCCACTTTGCCATCAAATGCTCCCACTGTGCCCATCAAATGCTCCCACTGTGCCCATCAAATGTTGCCTCTGTGCCATCCGGCGGAGAGGTGGTTCAGAGTTAGGAAAGCGAACATTCATTCGCTTTTCTAACACACCTGGGTGAACTGCGAGCGCCAAGCAAAAACAGCAATAAAAACCTTACAGAAGTCTGAACCCTTCCTCGTACTACTAATTACTAAAGAATACGTTTTGGTTGGAGTTGTGCTTTAGGTAGCAGGATTACCGTGTGGCTTTTTATCCAATATTTTATACTTCAGACCCATAACTCTGCCTGCCCTGCTCGATGCCAGATGGGGCTAGAGGTTTCACAGCTTGGGAAAAAGCCATTGTGCTGTTTGTGTCACTGATTGATAGCTCCACAGGTCTGCAGATTTAATAGGGGAAAAGAACAGGCCGATAAGCTTTTATTTCTCTCTAAAAAGCATCCTAAAACTTGATTGAGCTGAGAGGGAAAAGTGCAGTCCCTCTTTTATTTTTTTTCTGCCTAAATTGGCCGTTTTAGATTACAGCTCAGCTTTCATAAAGTAGGTGAGATTGAGAACTCCAATATGCCTGGTGCAGTAAGACCTCATTATATCATTTGGCCCAGGTGGTCTCTTTCTAGCGCCTAAGGGATGTGCAATCAAGTTTCAAACCCTCCAAATGTAAGTTACTGTTATGTAGAAGAATCAGTAAGATGTTCCTGGTCGATGCATTAGGCAGAGTATGGTTTAAAAGGTCACATTTGAAAATTAGGATGTAAAATGCATGGGATATAGTTTAACTGCCCAGACTTTAACTGGACCATTCTACCTCATTGCATCCAGAGACTCATCATACTTATTACAAACTCACTGTATGATCTACATTATGTAGCGAGCCATTGAGCTCAGTGGCGTCACTAGGGTTGCTGTCACCCAGGGGGGAAAAAATTGGTGTCACCCCCCTCCACTAACTACAGACCCCCACCTCAATACAGACCCCCCTCCACTAACTACAGACCCCCCACCTCAGTACAGACCTCCCTCCACTAACTACAGAACCCCCTCTCTCAGTATAACCCCCCCCCCCCCCACTAAGTACAGACCTCCCTCCCTCAGTACAGAGCCCTCTCCATCAGTATAGACCCCCCTCAGTGCATACACCCCCATCAGTATAGACCCCCTTAGTGCATACACCCCATCAGTATAGACCCCCCTCAGTGCATACCCCCATCAGTATAGACCCCCCTCAGTGCATACCCCCCATCAGTATAGACCCCACCCTCAGTGCATACCCCCATCAGTATAGACCCCCCTCAGTGTATACCCCCCATCAGTATAGACCCCGCCCTCAGTGCATACCCCCCTTCAGTATAGACCCCCCTCAGTGCATACCCCCATCAGTATAGACCCCCCTAAGTGCATACCCCCATCAGTATAGATCCCCGCCCTTAGTGCATACCCCCCTTCAGTATATATCCCCCTCAGTGTATACCCCCATATGTATAGACCCCCTCAGTGCATACCCCCCCATCAGTATAGACCCCCCCTCAATGCATACCCCCATCAGTTTTGACCCCCCTCAGTGCATGCCCACCCCATCAGTATAGACCCCCCTCCTTAGTGCATAACCCCCTTTAGTATATATCCCCATCAGTGCATACCCCGATCAGTATAGACCCCCCTCAGTGCATACCCCCCATCAGTATAGACCCCCCTCAATGCATACCCCCATCAGTTTTGACCCCCCTCAGTGCATACACCCCCATCAGTATAGACCCCCCTTAGTGCATACCCCCCATCAGTATAGACCCCCCTCAGTGCATACCCCCATCAGTATAGACCCCCCTCAGTGCATACCCCCCATCAGTATAGACCCCGCCCTCAGTGCATACCCCCCTTCAGTATAGACCCCCCATCAGTGCATACCCCCATCAGTATAGACCCCCCCCTAAGTGCATACCCCCCATCAGTATAGATCCCCACCCTTAGTGCATACCCCCCTTCAGTATATATCCCCCTCAGTGCATACCCCCATCAGTATAGACCCCCCTCAGTGCATACCCCCCCATCAGTATAGACCCCCCTCAATGCATACCCTCATCAGTTTTGACCCCCCTCAGTGCATGCCCACCCCATCAGTATAGACCCCCCTCCTTAGTGCATACCCCACCATTAGTATAGACCCCCCTCCATGCATACCCCCCCCCATCAGTATAGACCGCCCCTCAGTGCACACCCCCGATCAGTATAACACCCCCCTGACATGCCCATCTACATATAGTAAATAAGGAAGTGTACAGACCTCAGTCAGAACAGCGTGGACGGATATACACACTCACAGTGATGTGTGTCCCTCGGGCTCCTCCTGTGTGGATGTAAACAGAGAGGAGGGGGAGGCGGCTTCTTCCGCTCCACTGAGAGACCCGAGAGGCACAGATCACAGTGTAGGGTAGTGGGCGGTGTTAGCAGTGTCACCCGGGTGAGGCCCACACCACCCGCCCCCCCCTAGCGACGCCACTGGTTGAGTTAACATTTTTTTCCCAAAATAGTACAGTGGCAGCCAGACACACAGCAACAGTCCATTCACTCCAGCTCATTGAACAGTCTATGGCACATAAGTCAAACACAAGGCCCGTGGGCCAAATCCAGCCCACCAGGCCTCGTCATGTGGCCCTTGCACCCATTTTTGCAGCTGGAAAGTGGCAGAACTACATTCCGCAACCTCTGGCTCTCACCCTATGCTCCCTGCTGTCACTTGTAAACACAGAACCCTTCTGTGTTTATATGGGACAGTTTTGCTCTCAGTGGCTCCCGGATCTAACAGATCCCTGCACACATTCACAGTGGGGACTGATCTCCAGAATCTGAGAGGGAGAACAATCTCCTTGCAAGGCGAGGCAGAGCCGCCTACACAGGTAGGTACTATAGTTCAATACTTGGGTAGTAGAACTGGGCCAGGTAGGAAAGTGAGATGTGAATAAGCATGGTGAGGGGTGGGGGGTTGTGGTTGCACAATGTGCATAATGCATCCCTAAATCCTGCACTTTGTACGCAGTGCACTACTTAACTCTGCACACTGTACGTAACGCACTCCTGAATCCTGCACTCTGTACATAGCACACTTCAGATACAACAGGCCCTTTGAGAGCAACTATACTGCTGATGCGGCCCACAATGAAATTGAGTTTTACACCCCTGGTCTAGGGGATGTCTTTTAAAGTTTATTTGCTTGAAGAACTTTAACTGGACAGGTTTTGGGGTTACATAGGATACTCCAAAGCACTTAAAGGGGTTGTAAACCCTTGTGTTTTTTCACCTTAGTTTCTGGCAGTTCGTGTCTATGGACGTGGAATGCTGGACTCAGGAGCACGCCTGCAAGGTAACCCGCTAGGAGAGCGCTTCCCCTAGGGGGTTAGCTTATGGGAGGAGGAGCCGCAAGAGCCTCTGAGGGACCCCAGAAGTCGAGGACTGGGGCCACTCTGTGCAAAAAGAAAACATAATGCAAACCCCCATGTAACCCTAACCCTCTCTTGTAACCTAACTCTGTATGCAATCCTAACACTAATGACCCGTACACACGATAGGATTTTGAGATGGAAAATTTTGATAGGAGCTTGTTGTCGGAAATTCCGACTGTGTGTAGGCTCCATCGGACATTTTCCATTGGAATTTCTGTCACACAAAATTTGAGAGCTGTTTCTCAAATTTTCCGATAACAAAATCCGTTGTTGTAAATTCGATTGTGTGTACACGACGCACAAAGTTCCACACGTGCTCGGAATCAAGCAGAAGAGCAGTACTGGCTATTGAACTTCATTTTTCTCGGCTCGTCGTACATCACTGCGTTCTTGACGGTCGGAATTTCTGACCAACTTTTTGTGACCCTGTGTATGCAAGACAAGTTTGAGACAACATCTGTCGGAAAAAATCCATGGATTTTGTTGTCGGAATGTCCGATCGTGTGTACGGGGCATAACACTGTCTGTCCATGTAACCCTAAAACTTCCTGTAATCCCAACAGGAACCCTTAATTTATCCATTGACATAACCCTCTTACTATTTGAACTTAAAGCGGGGTTCCACCCTAAAGTGGAACTTCCGCTCATCGGAAACCTCCCCCGCTCCGGTGTCACATTTGGCACCTTTCAGGGGGGAGGGGGTGCAGATACCTGTCTAAGACAGGTATTTGCACCCACTTCCGGGCATAGACTCCCACGGGAGTCTATGCCTCTTCCTGTCCCGCCGCGATGTCTGCTGGGACACACACGGGTCCCAGAGACAGCGCGGAGCATTCCTATTGCATTGTGCGACTCGCGCATGCGCAGTAGAGAACCGGGAAGTGAAGGTGCAAGGCTTAATTTCCTGATTCCCATACCCATGATGGCGGCAGCAGCATCCGAGGACTGAGGGACGGTTCAGCCTCGGGTACCAACATCGCTGGACCCTGTGACAGGTGAGTGTCTTTATTTTAAAAGTCAGCAGCTGCAGTATTTGTAGCTGCTGACTTTAAAAAAAAAAATTTTTTTTGCCGGACTGCCCCTTTAACCCTTGTTTGCATACTCACTTCTCCTGTGCTGGGTTCCCCCACCAAAGACCAAGACCATTGGTTTCCCGATTCCAAAATCTTGTGCTTCATCCCAATCCTGTTCTCAGTTGTGAAATAGGAGAAAGGATAAATGACTTCATGTATACCACTGTCTTCACAGAGGTTCCCAATGTTTGTGTGACTCATTTAAGGTTGAGCAGCTATCTACCCACTTATTTATCTCAGGAAGAAGTACTTCTAGTAATGTACAGGAGTCAACAGGGTAACCTAGTTTTTATGAGCCCCCCTTCTCCTCATTGAGGATTTTTTGTGGGTAAAAACATACTACTCCAGGGATCATTATCGTGCACCCCTGCGATGCACAGCTTTTTTTCTATTTTTTTTTTTAAACAGTCCCAGCAGGACCCTGCACCTTCTGTGCATCAGTGCCATGGTCTGCATTCATCCCTTTGTATTAGTCCATACCCCATTTGGAGTTATGAGCCCCCTTTCCTCATCATTGTGGATTCTTTGTGGTCCCTTTATGGGACCCTGCACCTTCTGTGCATCAGCACCATTCATTTCTATGGATAGGGCCATGTCAGGAGTATGTACCGCTCCTGCTCCTTGAAAGCTACCTATCTCGATTCAGCATCCTGATTTTGGCTGTGATACATTGTCCATGTCTGTCTGTCCACCTACAAGGTGATTGATGTAGCCAGTCTCTGGATGGAGACCAAACCTGATTTAAGCCAGCCAAGCCTGCAGTCTCATGCTTGTGATGGTGTTTAACACGTGTTTCCTGTGCCTGATAATTTAGATTCCATTTTTGATGACCTTGGATTCAATGTCGACTACGCTCAGAACTCAGCCTGCCCTGAACATGGACTGTCACTGACCACTCTTCCTGTCTGCCAACCGCAAGTACCTATTCACTGTGTTCAGTTTTTGCCTGCCCCAGAGTGGTAGCCAGGCACTAGAGCATTGTGTATAAGACCTAGGGGCAACCGAGTACCGGTAGGCCTGCTTGCCTTATGGGAAAGGGGGCTGAGATAGGTGAAGAACACAGAAGCTAGCTGTAGTACCTGACCACCTGCGTTAGGGGTAAGCGTGACAGGCCATACCCCATTTGGAGTAATGGGCCCCCCTCCTTCTCATTGTGGATTTGTTGTGAGCAATGACTTACCACTCCAGCGATCATTACTGTGCTACCCTACCCTGCACAGTCTTTTCTTCAAAACAGTCCCAGTGGGGCCCTGTACCTTCTGTGCTTTAGCAACACAGTCATAATTCATTCCTATGGATAGGTCCTTACCCAAATTAAGTTATAGGCCCCCCTCCTTCCCACTGTGGATTCTTTGTGGTTAAATACTTACCACTCCAGTGATTATTACTGTGCTACCCTTCCCTGCACAGCCTTCCCTTCAAAGAGTACCAGTGGGGCCCTGCCCCTTCTGAGCATTAGCATTACAGTCTGTATTCATTCCTATGGATAGGGCCATACCCCATTTTGGAGTGATTGGCCCCCTCCTTCTCATTGTAGATTCTTTGTGGTTAAATACTTATCACTCCAGCGATCATAACTGCGCAACCCTGCCCTGTACAGCCATTTCTTCAAAACAGTCCCCAGTGGGGCCCGACACCTTCTGCGCATCAGCACCATGGTCATAATTTATTCCTATGGCTAGGTCCTTACCCCATTTGGAGTTATAGGCCCCCTTTCCTCATAATTGTGGATTCTTTGTGGGTAAATACTTACCACTCCAGCGATCATTACTGTGCTACCCTACCCTGCATAACCTTTTCTTCAAAACAGTCCCAGCTGGGCCCTGCGCCTATTGAACATCAGCATTACAGTCTGCATTCATTACTATTGAAAGGCCAAACCCTATTTGGAGTTCTGGGCCCCCCTCCTCTTCATTGTGGATTTGTTGTGGGTAAATAATTACCTGCCAGTGATTCTACCCTGTGCAGCCTTTTCTTAAAAATAGTCCCAGCAGGGCCTTGCACCTTCTGCGCATCAGCACCACAGTCTTAATTAATTCCTATGGATAGGTCCATACCCCATTTGGAGTTATGTCCCCCCCACCCCACCCCATCCTCATTGTGGAATCTTTGTGGTTAAATCCTTACCACTCCAGCGATCATTACTGTGCAACCCTTCCTAAGTACATTCCTATATATAGGTCCATACCCCATTTGGCGTACTCCTAAAAGCATAGTTGTACTTTAACAATCCAACTGATGGATTACGTTAAGTCTGGCAGCTGGATCATTAATGTCTATAGACTTGAAGAGAAACCAAGCCAAGACAGTGCATTGAGCCATTAACGTCGCTTTAAAGTGCACAGCATTAAAACAAATGTCTGGAACATCAGTTGACCTTTGAAGCCCCCTACCTTAGCAGCCAGGCCAGTGCCGCCACCACCCAACGTTCCTACGTAGGAGCCCTTAGAATTAGCTGATTACAGAAATTAGAGGAAGGAATTTCTCAACCATGGCAAAGGCGTTTCATGGTTTTATTTAATTAACGGAACAAAAAGACAAAAACTAATTTTGGCCTAGCACAACGCAGGCACCCTTTAATCCTTCAGTTAAATGTCACCTCCTTCACTTTAAATTGTATCAACTGTCAGCGCTAATCAGGATCATTGAACGCTGAGACAACAGGGGGCTTGTAGGTGGACTGATAAATGCTTCTAGAGGCGCAAAAATGTCAGCAAATAATTACACAAACAGTTATTTATTCTGATCAATGGTGTGTTTAATAGGAGATTGTCTCTGCTTGGCCTGCACAATAGAATGCCGTGCCATTATGCTGAGCTCCAAGTTTTGCTTGCTTATGATTCAGGAATAGAATGGAAAATATTTCCTGTGGGTAACTGCAAATACATTGTGCTTTCAATTACTATTAAAAGACAGCTCTAGGCAAAGGAGATTCTATAATTACGATGTAAAAAAAAAAAAAAATGCTATAAGTCTGTTCTTGTTTGTTTGATGCACTAAAAAAATCCAGGCAAAAAGCTAAATACACAGATGAAATACATATAAGATAGCTTTTTACCTGCCAAAGGATCTGTGTTTTTAAAATTTACACAGCTCTCTCTGGAAGTGGAGGAGGGCTAACCTTTTTCTGCTGCAGTTTCACTTTCACTTACAGGATGGCTTTCCACCCCTGGCATGTACAACCTTGCAAATCACAGTGGGCTGCTTTACTGAAGAGCTAGCATCCAATTAGCACCGATCAAACAGCAGCAATGTGATAGCGCCAGACCCTCCAGATGAGTGGATTGGTAGCGGCATCTATAGCCGTAGCTTGTGCAACACACTGAAAGAGGCAGAGCAATGTCATGGGGTGGGTGGGCACAGGGCCATAGATAAGGAGGTACCAGCAATCCTCATGTTCGGGGCTCAGGCCAGCACGGAGGGGCCCACACAACAGGTGAATCAGATGTGGGCAAGAAGGGTGATCGGCGCAGCGGGGGGGGGGGGGGGCAATTACTGGAACCAATCCCCTGTATGGCTCTTTCTGCAGCAGCAGTTGTCTTCTTTTCCTCCCCCTCCCATTGGCTTTCAGGTGCTGCAGAGACCCTCCCTGCGCACCATACGTTTCTGCTGGCTTTCTTTCCCTTTATCCCGCCCGCAGCTCCAACCACACAATAGGATCCTTCCTGCCCGTTTCCTACTGCGCATGCGTGAGTCGCGCTGTGCTTTGTAAATGGGACGTGCTGTGTTAGGGAACACACAGTTCCCAGAACACAGCGCGCCCCATTACCCAGAAGACAACGCAGAGGACGACAGAAGACCGAAGATCACCGCTGAGTAAGAAGGAGGCAGATTAGGAAGACTGCCTAGCAACAGGGATTCCTGATAAGGTAAAACATTTTTTTTTTTTTTTCAAATGTTTTTTTTTTTTCATTTTTTAAAGAATATTAATGCTTTTTTTTTTTTTTTTTTAGGGTGGCCCTCCACTTAAAAGAGGCCCGCATGTGGAGGATTTTCGAGCAAGCGTGTCACCTTACAGAAATCTGAATCCAAGAATAATACCATAAAAAATAATAATAGCTTTATTTAAATTCTCGAACATATGAGTCAGGAAAGAACGTGACTAGACAAGCTTGTGAACAAGGAGAATTTGTTTAAAACGAAAATGCATGGTGATAATAGATAAGAGTAAATGAGTACATTGCTGTCATTGTCTAGGCAAAAACCACACCAGGGTAAGAATTATTTACAGTAAACCGACTTAATGCTTCGTAACCTTAAGGCATGTCAAAAGCAGGAACAGTATCACGCAATCTTTGTTTCCTACATCATATAATTCAGCACAGTAACACAAATCACCCAATCAGAACCCAACTGTGATGATAGTTGAGCCAAACGTACCTGGGGTCGGTTCGGGGTGAGTTTACCAAGCGCTTCTGAAGCTCAGGTGCCAAATCTCAATCCCCTATAAAAGTAGCACAGTAACAAAAGGCAACCAATCAGAACTAAGCTTTGATTAGATTTGAGCCGAATGTACCTGGGTTTGGTTTGGGGTGGGTTTGTTAAACTTAACTGAAGTTGGGGGGGGGCAAAGCTGATCCCCATAGAAGTAACACAGTAACATAAACTAAACAACCAGAGCCCAACTTTGACTAGATTTGAGCCGAAGAAGGTATTTTCTTATAGCAAACGAAAATGCGACTGGACGCTTTGTTCCTAGCCTTATGATCATTACCATGTTATTCCCTGGACTGTGAAATTAAATAGGCCAGTTAGTTGCATACATTTTAATTGGATCTGTCTCAATGTTTTCAATACTCATATCAAATCAAAAAAAAAAAATAATCAAAGCAATTGCTGGCATTTTTCAATTTCAAATGACTTTCCTTTGTTGGAAATAAAAACGTAGCTGTGGAAGAAATAGGAAAATGTACTAAATGAGTAAGGGGTACTATGTACCCCTTACTCATTTATATGGAACAGCGGAATCTGGGACCCCCTTATTTTATAAGGGGGCTTCCAGATTCAAATAAGCCCCTCTGCCCACAGACCCACCACAACCACCGGGCCAGGGTTGTGGGGACAAGGTGCTTTGCAAGGGGGGTAAACACTTGTTCCCTTCCTTTCCTGGTCAGGCAGGCTGCATGATTGGATAAGGGTCTAGTATGGCTTTTGGAGGGGGGGGGCATGCTATTTTTTCTTGGGGTTCCTTCTTAAAATCCCCACCAAACAACATTTTATTTTCTTTGTAAATGTTGTTTTTTCTGCAGCAGATTGTATACACCATACAGACATACCACTTCATAGACATCTCAGACAGCCCTCATTTTTCAGTTCACATTTTCCAGACCTTACCTGTATGTGAGTATCTTAAAGGGAAGAGTGGTTTCCTCCCGTTGTCTAACCTAGTTTTCCCTTATCTTTGGGTGCAAGATTAGAATATATTGGTTTATTTATGTCTTTTTGCTGATGCATTTGCCCCCGAGGAAGTGGAGCGAATTTACGAAACGCGTCGTGATTTTTTTGTATGCATCATGTACCCACAGATAGTTCAATATATTCATTTTCATCCAGATCTTTTCTTACTATCTTGTTTTTCAATTGACATTGAGGACAATTGTTCTCTACCACACAATGCAATGTGCTTTGTTGCTATGGTTTCTTTCTTTATGTATATATGGTGTGTAACCTGTTGTTGATATGTCTATATAGCTGGTATGTACCAATTTGATTATGCTATGCTATCTACTGTTCAGGACAGCAAATAAATATGTTTTTTTTAACATTGACTGATTTTTTAGCCATGGTATACATACCTAATTTAACCGAATGCCGACCAGCCGCCGCGGTTGTACTGCGGCAACATGGCTCGGCTGCGCGAATCGCTGTTATGGTACCATAAATGGCCATTAGGGGCGCCTGTGCCCCCCGCTCGCTCCTTGAGCCGATGCAAGTGCCCGGCGGTCTCGATCACCGCCAGGCTCCCGCGATCGCTCAGGGGCACATGGAGAACCGGGAGCTGTGTGTGTAAACACACAGTTTCCAGTTCTCTGAGGAGTGAACTGACAGATCGTCTGTTCATACAGAGTATGAACAGCGATCTGTTAGTTTCCCTACACAGTCCCCTCCCCCCTTCAGTTAGAACACGTACTAGGATACACATTAACCCCTTCACTGCCCCCTAGTTTTAACCCCATTCACTGCCAGTGACATTTTTACAGTAATTGATGCACTGATCGCTTTATCAATGCCAATGGTCCCAAAAATGTGGCAAAATTATCCGACGTGTCCGCCATAATGTCACAGTCAGGATAAAAATCGCTGATCGCCGCCATTACAATTAAAAATAAAATTAATAATAAAAATGCATAAAACTATCCCCTATTTTGTAGACGCTATAACTTTTGTGCAAACCCATCAATAAACGCTAATTGCGATTTTTTTTACCAAAAATATGTAGAAGAATCGGCCTAAACTGAGGAAAAAAATTTTTTTTCATATATATATTTTGTGGGGATATTTATTATAGCAAAAAGTAAAAAATAATGTCTGAAATCTGACTTGTGTCTTATGCCCCATACACACGGTCGGAAATTCCGACCACAAAATTCGTCTGATTTTTTCTGACGGATTTTGTCCGACACTGATGTTGCATACACACAGTCGGACAAAGTTTTCGGAAAATCCGATCATTCTGAACGTGGTGACGTTCGTTGCATATGACGGAACTACGTAGAGGCTAGTAGCCAATAGCTTTGGTCTCATAATTTGATCTGAGCATGCGTGGCACTTTGTCCGTCGGAATTCGCTACACACAGTCGGAAAAAGTCCGATCGGACTTGTTGTCGGAAAATTTTAGAGCAGGATCTCAAATTTTTTCCGACGGAAATTCCGATGGAAAAAGTCCGATGGCGCCCACACACGGTCGGATTTCCCGACAACAAGGTCCGATAGGACATTTTCCGTCGGAAATTCCGACCGTGTGTACGGGGCATTAGAGTAGACTTCTGGGAAATTTGGTGAGCCAATCACACAAGCAGAAAATTATGTTTCTGGGGAGTGGTCAGTACACACAGTGGCTGCATATTGAAAAGGAAAGGTCATTTTTAATAACATTCAATTACAACAAGTTTCGCAATTATACGCGCTATATTATTTTTTCTTTATTTGCTATTTTTGTTTTCCAGACGAAAGTGGAGGTACCCTTTAAAGTTCCAACTTTTCTCATTTGTACACTTCATAGACAGGTTAAGGGCTAAATCTAAAAACAAATGTAATATTGCAGCTTATCAGTCTTTAGATGTGCCGTACGGTGACAGCGTTCACTCACTGCACTGTAGCTACAGAGAACAGCATTGTCAACCTAGATTGTTATGCTGAATGCACTACAAACACCTCTCCTTTACCTTATCTCCATTACACAGAGGGGAGCTGATTTATTGCTTGTATTATAGTATATTGTGTAAAGAAAGTATCTGGAATTGAGAAATGTTTTCTTCTTGCAACAACAGCCAAGGTTGCAACTTCAAATCCATCTTGAGCAGTTCTTCCAAGTGACATGAGCCATCAGTGCTATGAGTTTATTCCTGCATTGGAATACCACATCCATTCCTACATATACTATGTACACTAACTTAGGCAATGTAAGCGTATTGGTGCAAACCAACAATTATTTTTCTTGACTACGTTTCTGTAAAATAACTTCCCAGTAAAGAAATTGAGTAAAAAAGCAGGATGTTAAAATGGTTTCCCCCCTACACTATACTGAAAAGGATAAGTGACCACACACAGAAGCTACACTTCAGTGCACATATGCTTAGCAGTTACAAGCAGGGGCAGTAACAATAACCATAGCAGCCCATGAAGCTCCTATGGGGTCTGGGGGGGTGGAAAGAGACCCCGTTAGGGAGGCTTTTGAGACAAATTAAATGGTGAAATCTCTTTCACAGATTTGAGACACACAAAATGAGGAATGTTGCTAGTCACAGATTCCATTTGGGCAGTATGGAGCATTTGTTTAGTTTTGTAGAGTTATTGCCCTCAGAATGTCTTCTACAGTCTATGTCAGTGGTCCCCAAACTGTGGGGCTGGGTGCTTGATGCAGCCCTCTGCTCACCTTTATCCAGCTCTTGGGACACTATTCCTCCAACTGAACACCAACGATGGGGCACTATTCCTCCCACTGACACCATTGGCAGGGTGCCATTTCTCTCACTGATAGCAACAATGGGGCACTATTCCTTCCACTAAAACCAATGATGGAGCATTGTTTCCACCAACTGACACCGGGGCATTTTCTACTCCCACTGGCCACAGTCTGGCCCATCTAAAGCCTGTAGGACAGTAAACTGGCTCCTTGTTTAGAAAATTTGAAAACATTTGGCCTATACTCTTAGGTGGGGAAAGGGCCTAGATATTACACTAAGACCATGATTTTCTAATATGCTAAAATATACTGGAAAATGATAGTTAAAATTGAATTACCTGCACTGCTGCCCTCAATAAAAATCTAATATTCACAACACTGGCACCTAATAGTGTACTGACGATGTTGGCATTTCCCCATCTGCCTGTTCTTGATTTAGTAGGCAGAACACGTAATACGAGTACTTCACCAATGGTCATAGAGTCCAAAAAGATTTGAATTACTTTATAATGACTTGATGTTAGATAAAACAACCAACGTGTTTTGGCCGCCCAAGCACTACCCCTTCATCAGGGCTTTTGGACTGGAATAGCGGGCCTCTGAACTATTTATCAGCAGAAAAAAGTTTAGTTTGCTGAGATTTGTCCAGATGAATATTTTTATTAGCTAATAGTAAGATGTTTTTTTGGACACTACAGCCATTGGTATCACATTATATTGGCTACCTCCAGGCTCTATACAGGGCTCCCCTTTGTGTCCCTTGGCTTATGAAAGCTGCATAACCAGAGCGGATTTGACTTCTGCTATATTGGACACCAACAAAGATCGAGTGCCTCATAGTCATATCATCCTGATTTAGGAATACTGTCACAGTTGGTTAAGCCAGGTGCCACAGAGCAAGGTTGCCAGTGGGCTCCATCAAAATTTTGTTATAGGACCTTAAAAATCTGTAGTTACACCCATGGTTACAAGTACGGAGGCTCTAGAACAATACTTTTCTTTCAAGATATGACTGTTTTTGTAGCCAGTGAGAACTTTATAGATACACATAATACTTAGTGATGCTCTTCATTTCCCATTCATCAAAAGCATGTTATTCTTGAAAATCCGAGTAGAGGTATGTTCTGAGTGCCTAATCAAAGTCATAAGAAGTGAAAAAAAAAAATAAAGTTAACAGGGAGACGATTTTTCTTCTTGTTTTTCGGATGAATTATTGGGCTGGCTGCTACTGTCCTGAACCTTTTTGCAGCACAAAACAGCTTTGAGTGTCTCTTTAAAATTTTTGGATAGAAATCCATAAAGGATAGGGTAGACACAACTTTTCAAGTAAGGTATGAGGCTAATAATGTAGTAAGACCCTTCATTTATTCCCAGATCGTCAACAGTGGCTGACATCATTTCCAAGACATGTGTGGGAATCCAGAAGACAAAATAGACAAGCGTCAGAACTGAAATCAGGATGATGTTCTCTTTGACGGCCCCAGAACTTGATTTGGTTGCCTCGTGATTTCGGAACCGAACACCCGTTAGGATAAGAAAGATGCAGATCAACAACACAGGGAGCACAAAATCCAGTGCAAGCCTGTAAGATATGAAGGTCAAGTTCCAGAAGACAAGAGGCTCTGGCCAAATAATCTGACAGTTGTAAGTCTCATTCAGGTCAGCAAAAATAAAAAGAGGGATCCCAAGCAACAAGCAGACAATCCATACAATGATGCTGATCACCACTGCCACTTTGGGTCCAAGTCTGTTTTTCAAAAACTCTGGGAAATATTGCTGAATGAAGACCTCAATAGACATGATGGTCAGGAAGTAGACATTCGTAAATGGAATTAATGCTGTTAAAGTCCAGAAGAGTCTGCACACAAATTGTCCCAAGGGCCAGTAAGTACTGGCGATTTCCGAGGCAAAGAGCAGAAGGCATAACATGTGGAAGATATCACCTAAAGCAAGACTGAACACATATATGTTGGTAGGAGTCCACATCTTTCGAAAACGCAGAATCACATAAAGGACCAAGGTATTCGCTACTAGGCCAAAGACAGAGACAAAAATGTAATAGATGAATGATAGAGACTGCTCTCTGGAGACATCAGTTTCATTCAAATAAAAAATCTCTTCGAAGCTTATATTGTCATCTGGAATCATTTCGGTGGTATAGTCCATCTTTTCTTTCTAAAGAAGAACAAAAAAAATCACATTATTTTCTATAACTGAAGCATTTTATAGCCAAATTACAATAAAGAAATATTCAGTTTTGGGTAGAGTGGGAAAGCATTAAAAGACCTGTTTTAAACTGTCTCGCAAGCTAAACTTTTCTTTTATATGATTAACCCACACACCTACATCGTTTTTTTTTTTTTTTTCTGCTGTCTGTGTTATGTTTGTGATAGTTCCATTTACTTCCTGTACTGGTGACACAACAGGAAGTAAGAAGAAATCTCTTCAAAGTGAGAGAAAATCTTTTAGAGAGTCGTTAACAGAAGAAGTGTCACCATTGGAAAGATTGGAAAGAAAATTTTGGATTTCAAGCACTTTCTGACCTGGTAACAATGGCCACCAGACAAACAGTGAAGATGAATCTAACCAGCAGGTAAAAAGACAACAAAAATAGCCCTTCAGGGTTGTACATTTTTTTTCTCCACACTATCCAAAACTAAAACAAAAATGCTTTAGATATCTTTCAGGTTCTAAAGGTTTTCTGTGTTTCCAATTAAGTAACATTCCTTCACTTTCTAACTGTCTAACACAAGTCAAATAGGTAAACAGAAGGTGAGGTAACTCTATCCCATGGAAACATGCTGATAGTAATACCATCCTTGGTATGTAAGGAGGAAAATACCAAAAGTAGCATGTATAAAGTCCAGATGTCCAGATTTACAGTATCTCACAAAAGTGAGTACACCCCTCACATTTTTGTAAGTATTTTATTATATCTTTTCATGTGACAACACTGAAGAAATTACACTTTGCTAAAATGTAAAGTAGTGAGTGTACAGTTTGTATAACAGTGTAAATTTGCTGTTCCCTCAAACTAACTCAACACATTAATGTCTAATGCCGCGTACACACGATCGGAATTTCGGCCAGCAAAAGACCAAGCTTTTCGTCGGAAAATGCAACCGTGTGTATGCTCCATTGACTTTTGCTGGCCGAATTTCCGACAGCAAAAGTTTGAGAGCATGTTCTCAATTTTTCCGACGGAAAAAGTTTCTATCGGAAATTCCGATCGTCTGTACCAATTCCGACATGCAAAATTCCTACGTATGCTCGGAAACAATTCGATGCATGCTCGGAAGCATTGAACTTAATTTTCTTGGCTCGTCGTAGTGTTTTACGTCACTGTGTTCTTGACGATTGAAAGTTCAGCGAACTTTTGTGTGACCGTGTGTATGCGAGCCAAGCTTGAGCGGAATGCCCCTCCTCCCCATTTTCAGATGAAAGAATAGCAAACCCCATGACCCCCCTAGGCCATCATTTTGGCCTAGGCCAGAACCCCTAGGCCATCATTTTGGCCTAGGCCAGAAACCAGAACCCCTAGGACATCATTTTGGCCTAGGCCAGAAACCAGAAAGCAACTGTAAAAAAAAAAAAAAAAGCTTAAAAAGAAGTAAATATAATGTACCTACACATTCCTATCTATTTACTAATGCTAGTAGGATAAGGATTAAAAAATGTTAATGTTGATTGAGAGAGTTCAGTTCCGCTTTAACATGACACCAAAGTAAAAAAAAAATTGAGCTTTATATATATTTTAATTCTGGCAATAAGCCCATTTCCTTATACTTTCAAAAGCTATTCATCATGTCCCAGGGCAAATATGCACATTTTACTTTAACGAGAGGTCTATAGACAAGTCTGGCAGAATTGTGTTATCGCTTTTTATTCTTTATCCTTTAAGCGTATATTTTTGGGGAATATGATTTACAATGTGAAAAAATAAATACTTTTTTTTTTAACTGAATAAACAAATTATAATTTACAAAGTGAAAAAAATAACTATTTCTTTTCAACTGAATAAACAAACCATCATTGTTAAAACCCGTAACCAGATCTAAGAAGCTTGAAAATGATAGATTGCCTCAGTTCTATGGGGGTAAAATTTCCAGAAAAAAAAAATGGAGTGGAAAGTCTTTACATATAGCAGGCACATTTCTGCAGACGAGGTTGTGCTGGGTTATCAACACCTTGAAAAAAAAGTTAGAAAAATATTTGAAGAAATGTCCCAGGGAAAGTTTATAAATAGCTGGGATTGATGCTTCCCATGAATAAAAGTGGCAGAATAACCAATGACCTTCTATAGGCAAAGCTGTCATCCTCTTTTTTTTCCAAAGATGGGCCAGTAATTTGGTGAATGGAGACCAAGACAAAGGATATGGGTAGGAGGCAATTCTGCACTTAAAATGTGTGTTTTGGGCAAAACTTTTTTTTAAGTTTTGGATAGAGTAGGGAAGGTCTGGTTGCTTTCTTTTTCTCCGCTGAGGTGATTTGCCCTTCTTATTGTCCAGACCATAGAAAACCAAAATGTAATAGTTGTCACCAGAACAAGATTTTTCCAATAGGGACATGTATTCCAGTAAAAACTTGGGGTATTTCCCTAATGCCCCGTACACACGATCAGACTTTCCGCCAACAAAACCGTGGATTTTTGTTCGAAGGATGTTGGCTCAAACTTGTCTTGCATACACACGGTTACACAAATGTTGGCCAACAATTAGGAACGTGGGAACCTGGTGACATACAAGACATACGACGAGCCGAGATAAAGGAAGTTCAATATCCAGTACGGGTCCTTCTGCTTGATTCCGAGCATGCATGAACTTTTGTGCGTCTGACTTATATACACATGATCGGAAATTCCGACAACAAAGTTTTGTTGGCGAAAAATTTGAGAACCTGCTAGCCAACATTTGTTGGCGGAAGGTCCGACAACAATTGTTCGATAGAGCATAACACATGGTCGGGCTTTTAGCCAACAAGCTTACATGCAACATTTGTTGTCGGAAAATCCGAGCGTGTGTACGGGGCATAAGTGTAAAGAAGCTTCCTCTAACTTTCTGCTGTGTCTTCAGGACCGGAGTGAAGTGAAATCTCTCAAATGTAATACAGATAAAAAATAAACTGATAGGGGTCTTAACCCTTCCCAACTCTATCAAAAAAAGGTTTGCATACATAAATGCTTTATATATGAAAGATGACTGGATAAGTTCCACAGGTCCCCTTTAGCAATTTATTTAAAAGTAACCTGATTTACGAAGTGATGGGTTCTCTTGATAATCCATTCTCCCTCCCACAGATACTTTCCTTCCTCACCTCGGTTAAATTGTGTAAGCTCCATGTTGGAGTTTACACAAGGCTAATGACTTGGCTATTGGCCACTCAGGTGCTAGGTACTGCCTATCTGGGGGAAGGGGTGAAGGTCATATGCTTCCTCTTACCTGAAACTACCATGCACATCCAAGGGCTCCAGTAGGTGAATGGAGCTGAAGAGAAAAAATATATCCAAACGGTTCGTAGTATAGTGCAAAAAAATAAATAAATCAGAAACTTCCATATAAACAGTGTCTCAGTCTTCATTGTGAAAACTTTTCTATGTGCACCATCACCAAAATAAAGAAGACTCAAATTTGCTTACAAGATACATATGACTCAAGAATATAACAGTTAAATAGCACTTTTGTAATCATATACAGGATCCACAATCCCGGTCTCTAAATATTTTCCTCAGTAAAAGGTGGTGCTCCCTCCTGTAGAATGGCATCAGTGGTCTCACCTCCCAGTCAAGGATCCATGCATGAAGGTAAGCACCAGCAGTGACATTTACACTTAAAAAAACAGCTCTTTGATGAAACGCGTAGGTGGGAGCCTTTTATGACGTTATCACACTTTACCGGAAATAGACTGAAAGTAAGGAGTTTCCACGTGTTTGTTCTTCTAAGTGTAAGTGCATTTTTAATGCTTTTTAATAAAAGTTAATTGGATTTCAGAATATGTGGAGCTTGTGATCCTCTCTTTACCAGTACTTACCTGCATGGATCCTTGACTGGGAGGTGAGACCGCTGATGCCATTGCCCAGGAGGGAGGACCACCTTTTATTGAGGGAGATATTTGGAGATCGGGATTGTGGATCCTGTGTATTAGGGGTCTCCAAACCTTCTAAACAAAGGGCCAGTTTACTGTCCTTCAGGCCTTAAGGGGCAAGACTCTGACCAATGGGAGTAGAAGAAGCCCTGGCATCAGTGGGCATAACCAATGCCCTATGATTAGTTTTAGATTAGGGCCCCACCATTTGTGTGTGTGGATGGAGTGGTGCCCCAAGGGCCAGATAAAAGTGAGAAAAGGGCCATATCCAGCCCACGGGCTGCAGTTTGGAGACCTCTGCTGTATATGACTACAAAATTGCTATTTGATTGTTATATTCGTGAGAGTCAAATGTATCTGGTAAACAGATTTGAGTGATTTTTCTGGTGATATGGCACGTGGAATGGTATTTACACTGAAGACTAAGATGCTGTGTATATTGAAGATTCCGATTCTTCTTTTTATTGCACTAAACTACAGACTGGATATTTTTTAACTTTTTTTCTTTTAATTTTTTGGTAGTTTTCTAGCGCAGCAGTTCATTTATACACATTGTTTGCTTTGAAAAAATATCCCATGGTGTGCTAGCAGCTAATATTGTTATTGTTCTCACAAATGCGGTTACCCACTGTGTTATATAGGTGAACGGAGCTGCAGGTGAGGGAGGCATGGTAAAATATTAGTGGTTAAAAGGATAGGGCTATCAAGGGAACTCATTATTATGCCCTAAATTGGCAAAGTGACTTGAGTACTTTAATGTCAAGAGATTCACCCCAGAAATCTGACCTGTGAATCAGATTGCAGATCCAAATTCAAAAGAATACCATCAGGATGAATTTTAGTGGATCCATTCATGTCTAGCTATGAATTTGGGAGAAAACACTGTGGGTATTTCAAAATTCTGCTCATTTATAAAGGCTGGATTTATTTCACAATTTTCATTACTGTTTGCAGCACATTCATTTTTGACACAATTATTACTATGCCTCTGTATCAATGGCATACTTCATATAATTAGATGTCAGATAAGCCTCTTCCTCTTCATTCATGCGAGTTCACAGGTTTTGTAGTAGTTTTGATAAGATGAGATAAGATGAGGACTCTCGGACCTTCAGAGCTCAGGTGATGTCCCAGTTTAGAACAATGACATTCCTGGTTTGCATGGACACCAGGAAGCAGATGACTAGATAGTGACAATGGGTTGCCTTATTGAGCGGCTCATGTTACAGTTTGTTCCTGTTCTTAATCCAAATGCCTGATCAATAGCACTATACAGAAACCATACATGGGAAAATAGAAAACAGTGCTTGGAGAGGCAGTAAGCTGAAATGCAAGTTAGGATCCTGCTGGTATGGGAATACGGGAGCTGAGGCAATCGGTGGGTCAGATGTTACGTGAAGTCTGACAGTTACCGGCCAGTCTCACACACAGGCCTCCATCTTCTGTGTAAGCTTTAAGTAAGATCATGCAGTTAACAGGTACCATCTATCAGACTTTACATGGCCTCTAAATCCTAAAACTCCAGTATTATTAACAAGGAGGGCATTTTAATCTTTCAAATCTTCTGCTCAGACCACACTCCCACCTTAACCACACCTAAGTAACCATGCAACAACAAGTTGGAGTTAAATGGCTGTAGCAGCCTTTTATTAACAAACTGTAGAAGTTACCAAATTAATAACATGTTAAACACAGTTTAAAAAATTGAGTCACAAGGTCCTAGTGGGCATCAAAGAAGAGAGTACCTGCATCCAACATAAATAGCCTCCAGCCACAACAACACCAACAGAGACAACACATGCAGATGCAACCATAACAACTACTGGGAGCCGTACCTCAGATAGGTCCCTGCACAATACATATGCGCACCTAACTAACCTACAAGGACCTTGTACCCCACTAGCCGCCATTGACTCAACCACACCAACCCCAGAACAATCCATCAAAAGATCAACAAGCTAAGGTATCAGGAACAAAAGGGGGGGGGGACGGGACAGGACAGGACATTTTCCCCAACTCAACTCCCTCCTGACTGAGGCCATCCTGAGACCCCCTGATTACCCACCCCTCACAGCTTTGCCTGTTCCTACTGGTAAGTCTCTGTAACTATATTTTCTTTTAAACTCAGAAAACCCATCCTAGATTCAAGCCCCTTTTAACTAAACACGTGTAAATAGTTTCGCAGCTAATTGAAATTCGGACAAATTTGGTATCTTTTGGACATTCGGATGCATCCATCAGGATTCCCAGTGTGCTCTACATGGTCTGCAAGTGTTCACGAAGGCACCTCCAGGTGCCTGCTTTTTATACATGGTGGCAATGTAGCTTAGATTACGGTAAATTGAACTTGTGATTTGCCCAAGCAAAGCATACTGAAATTGTTTTGCCATGAAATTGTTGGTGGTTTTTATATTACCCTACCTTTAATGTCCCAAAAGTTCTATTCCTCTGCCAGAAGCAAAGAGTAGAAGTTCTTTGCAATTTGGAGCTTACACGGTTATGAGAACTTTTCCCCTATGTGACAACAATGGGTGCTTGAGTGGACAGTCATCAAGGACCACTGATGCCATGACATGGGAAGAAAAGAGTCATTTGATCCTCAAAACCAAAAATACTGGATATTTTTGTTCCTGGTGACTGAATGGAGCAACAAGGGAGTGAAAAGGGGGTTAGCAGAAGAAGCTGTTGACCTCCAATGATGTAAATGTATTGCTTTGCCCTGCATGAGCGAAGCACAGACTCTTTTTAAAACGAAGCTGTTGCTGCAATTATAAATAAGCAAAGCCACCTGAAGAATCTTCGACTGCTGAGCAAAGCTGCATGAAGAATCTTCACATCCAATACACTTCTGATTTGCTGGATGTCTGCATCCCCTGCCACAATATGTAGTCTCTCCTTCTGGCCCTCGTGTCACTACAGAACACAATAGTAATGTGGAGACTGGCAGAAGAAACCATAGAATGCAGTGGAAAGTTAAGGAAAATTCAATGAGCAGGTGCCAAGACAGGTAAGTACAGTATAATATATCTTCTTTTATAGGTGCTTTGAAGCACCAGGTTAACCTTTAGAGCAGTTTTAATAAATGTTACCCAAAAGAAAAGCTTAAAATATTTTTCACGTCTCAGGGAACCCCTGCTAAAACCAATTCATGGGAGGTCAGTGGAAAACCCTTACATTGGTGGCAAGTAGGAAAAATGCTCCCCTTACAGTGGTGGTCAGAATGCCACCCTTACAGACATGTTTCTGGCTTTGTCAAGTGGCGTTGGCTTCGGAACTATACAAACACCATTAAATGGGAGGTGAATCAGCCACTGCTCAAGGAAGGAACCCCTAGCAACCTTTGGAGGAACCCTTCTTGAGAATGATTGCTTTGGAGCTCTCTTCATACGCAATGCACTGTATTTCCATTTCACGTTTGATCTTCTCAAACACATCACCTTTTTATCTCTTTGTTAGGAATCTTCACTTTGCAGAGCCTTTTGGACACGCAAATCTTTTTTAGATTTTACTGGCAGTGAGATTTCCTCACAGTAATTTGTCTCTCCTCACCCTCCTACAGGTCCATAGTAGAGGTGTCTCCCTTTTCAGTGCATTTGTTTATTTTATATTATGAGGAATGTAGCACCACCATTTGGTCCTGAAGAGGCTTTGGTGATTGAGCAGAAATCCTGCTTTGGATATCCCAGCAATGAGGTCCCTGAGAGATGAAACAAATCATCATGTAATTCAGCTTGCAAGCAAACACCGATCTGCAATGTTTGGTCGGAGATGACCTTTAAAGTACTGTAAATCGATTGTAGTTAATGGGAGAATCACATGGAAGAAAGTTCATGAAAGAGTCAATTTTCTTTCTGAAACTGTCACTAATGAAGGAATTTCATTCTGGCTTTATGAGCCCTCCTCTGACCAGGAAAATGTCTTCAGGGCAGGCTGCTAGTGAGTGTCAGTAGATTCTCTTTGATGGGTATAAAACAGAAGCCGATTATACTGTCTGTGGTATGCAAGAAAGTATTGTATTAACTCAGCTGGTCTGTCTCCAGTTACATCCTTTGGAGGAGAATTCTATCGAAGAAGAAAAAATCTCAGGTCTACTGTGGAATTAAATTTAAGTAATAGAAATTGGTAGCAGATACTGTACCTACCCTTACGCAGGCTATCCCCCCTTCAGTCTATTAGTCATTATGAATGCTGCTACTAGACTAATACACCTCACTAATCGATCTGTGACTGCTGCCCCTCTCTGCCAATCCCTTCACTGGCTTCCCCTACCCCACTGTATAAAATTCAAAATGCTAACCACAACATACAATGCCATCCACAACATCGCCCCCAGCTACATCACCAACCTCATCTGCATCGCCCAAATCGTCCCCTCTGCTCCTCCCAGGACTAGACATGTGCGCCGTCAATAAATTTGTTTTTTTCCGTATTAAAATGTATTCGTAATTCGTGTCCTAAATTCACTTCGAATTCGTACGAAATACGAATTTTCGTAAACTTTTCGTAACAATTGCGAGTGTTCGTTATGATGAATTTATCATTATGAGGGGCTCCCACCATCCCTGTGCTGACTTCCTGGGTTTTTAACTTTTAGGTTCGTAAACTTTTCGTAACAATTGCGAGTGTTCGTTATGATGAATTTATCATTATGAGCGGATCCCACCATCCCTGTGCTGTGCTGACTTCCTGGGGTTTTTAACTTCATCGTAATGAATATAATATAATATAATAGAATAATGACATTCTGTCCGACTCTGTTGTAACGCAATTTGGATCCGAAGTTCGTAAACAAAATTTTTTATTTAGTACAAAATTCGTATGCATAAAAATTTGTATTTTGGATCCTCCCGAATGTACGAATTTCCGGAAATTCGTACGAATTTCCGATTCGTATGAAACTAAATGCACATATCTACCCAGGACCTCCTGCTCTCTAGCTCCCTTGTTACCTCCTCTCATGCTCGCCTTCAGGACTTATCCAGAGCCTTTCCCATCCTCTGGAATTTCCTGCCCCGGTATATCCGATCAGACCCTAACCTGTCCACCTTTAGGCGATCCCTGAAAACTCACTTATTCAGGGAAGCCTATCCCACGCCCACCCTGAGCCACCCCCCCCCATCAAATCATTCCCTGCATCTATTACCTTTTGTACCACCATCCCCTCCCTTTAGAATGTAAGCTCTACGAGCAGGGCTCTCCTGTCCCCTCTGTATTGAACTGTACTGTAGTTGTGCTGTCCCCCCTCATTGTAAAGCGCTTAGTAAACCGTTGGTGCTATATAAATCGTGTGTAATAATAATAATAGCAGATAGAGTTTTCTGTATTCTGTTTAGCCGGCCACAGGCAGATTCAAATTTGGCCAGTTCAGCAGGAACCGGATGAATTTCAATCCATCTATGGGCAGACTGGTTGTACCAAAGTCGCTCTATCAATCAACTTCAGTGCAACCAACCTGTCAAGTTTTTTTATGTGATCGCTGCCTGCAGCTATAGCCGGCAGCAGTGATCATTGCATTCTGATGGTGGGGAAACCTACCGCTGTCATGTTACAATAATGAAGCTAACTGTGTTGATGAGGGAATCGATTTTCTTTCTTTCAACATGTGGTTGAAGGGAAGAGAATTGCATAATCTATAGCCAGCCTTAGGCAGCCTCTTCTGTGACAAAAACAATTTCACGCCCTACTAAACATTATTTTTAAATTGGTCGATGACTGTGACGCATGTGCAGTGCAGGATGCTGCGAATAAGAGCCAAGGTGCTGAGACTACATAACTAATTGAGCTCCTGCACAGTGCAGTTTGGGCATGTGCAAAGTTGGCCATACACTGTGCAGACTTCAGATGGTTCCTTATGAACTAGTTGAAATCCGCTTAGTGGGTGGCCCTGAAAAAAATCAAAGAAGCTGGGTGGACCACCAGGGCATTCAAAGTACAATAGCCCTGAGGGGAAATCATCCATCCGCATTGTTATAGCATGGATCGAAAAACCTGCTAATTATTTTAGTTCAGCCCATAGACTAAACAAACAATATTGAATAGATAATGGCCAGCTTAAGATGCTGGAACAAAGATCTAGGTGCTATGTAAGGTCTCTTTCAGATGGGCCAGGAGTTGCATTAAAAATGGGCGGGTGAGCTCTGGTTTTACCCCATTCCTTCCATCCTCCAAGCTGTAAAATAATATACAGAAATCTGTATTCACATGCCATGGTTGCTGCATTTTTAAATCGGGGGTTCAGAATTTGACAATAAATTCAATAGGGAGAGAGAGCACGGCCACCGCACACCTTTCCCAGCCCCAAGTAGTTAGCAGGTGAAAGCAGCTTCAGCTCGATTCATCCAGGCCTCGTCCCCAACATGTTTCGCCCCATCCCTGGGTCTTAATCATGGAGAACGGGACAAAACATGTTGGGGACGTGGCCTAGATGAATCGATCTGAGGCTGCTTTTACCAGCTAACTACTTGGGCCGGACAAGGTGTTCAGCGGCAAGGCTATCTCTTCCTATTTCTACAATGTGCTTTGGGTCTGCACAGACCTCTCCTCAGCCAGCACCCTTGCTGATCAGCAGCATCCAACTCATCGGACTTTATAGCCTGAGCGGGGATCCCTAAGCATTTATCGTGGGTCACAGTAAATTCACTTGCAGCGCATTCGATTGCGGCGTGATGGTGCAGCTTTACAGAGTTAAATCAAGCAGTGGGAGGGTGATAAAATACCTCCCCACCACCCCATTAGAGGTCACCACAAGTCTGAAAGCCCTAATTCATATGTGCATGCACTGGAATTGTGTCATCAGTGACAGACCAATGGTTGAAAACAGATGACCCCGGACTTGGCAGCAGTGCCGGCCTTTCATCTGGTCTGGATGAAATTGTAGGTTCTTTCCAACAAAATGAGTTAACTCTCTGAAAAGTGGAATCATAGACCTCGTATCGCTGAAGGAGGAGGGCACACTAGAAGAAGCATACATGCACAACATGGCAAGAATTCTGGGGATACAGTTCGGCTTCAACTATAATAACCTAAAAATGTACATACTAAAGTAAAAACTACTAAAACAATACACAATCAGTCAAATTAAAAAAATAGATTTTTAGTTATTTAGATTTGCAAAGTGCAGTCATTCAACTTCTTCTATCATCGGTAAGAGAGAACAGTCAAGTGATTGTTAACTAGCATTTATGAATTGATTTGCTTTGAAAATTGATCTAATGTCACAAAACTGAGGTCTAAACAATCTATTCACAGATAGATTTTTTTTCTATGCTTAGAACACTATATAAATTATATAATTATATATATTATACATTATATAAATCAAAAAAGGCACTCTGATGCCCCGTACACACGGTCGGAAATTCAGACGGAAAAGGTCAGATCGATTTATATTATCGGAAAATCCGATCGTATGTGGGCTCTATTGGACTTTTTCCGTCGAAAAAAATTTGAGAGCAGGACTTTTTCCGATCGTTTGTAGAGAATTCTGATCGGACAAAGTGCCACGCATGTTCAGATCAAAGTACGTGAGCAAAGCTGTTGGCTACTAGCCTGAACGTAGTCCCATTGGAAAGAACGAACGGCATCACGTTCCGAACTATCGGATTTTCCGACAACTTTGTCCGACTGTGTGTATGCAACACCAGTTTCGGACAAAATCCGTCGGAAAAAATCCAACGGATTTTGTGGTCGGAATTTCCGACCGTGTGTACGGGGCAGTAAGCTGGCCATTCAACAATCTTTTTTTTTTCACCCAGTGGGTTGAACAAAATAAAATGACCAGGCCCCCACATCCATGGATAAACACTGTGCTCTGACAGTGGGGAGACACACTGATGAGTGTTGCCAACTATAGTCGGAGGCGCTGATTGTTTGGGAAAAAACAACTTCTAGATGGACTTCTGTACAACCAGCCTGCCCATACATGGATAGAACTTCGATCCATGAATGGCTGTCTTCACGCCGGCCTCACACTAGTAGAATTTTGTTGAAAATGTTTTGTTTGTTCAATTTTCTAATGGTTAGTGGGGGTTAAACTGATTATCGTTTTCAACTGGGGCGCTAATTTTCTAATGGTAATTTGGGTCAAATCGACATTCATTTTCAACTGTGTTGGTGAGAAAATTTGAAGGAACATGATCGAAAAATTTTCTCGAAGAACAAAATTCTGACTGTGAATGTGGCTTTCGTTCAGGTAAAAATGGTGCATATTGTAATGCACATGTTCAAGGCACAAAAGAAACAAAAGGAACTCATTTAAAACGTCTGAGATTCCATTCAAGTGGCAGGTCTGGATGAAATTGTAGGTTCTTTACAAAAATTAGTTAACTCTCTGATGGCCTCAAAGAATGTTTTGGGGGAATGATTTTTCAGAATTTCTGTGCTAACATTCAAACAAATTCTACCGGTGTATGGCCAGCTTAACGCTTGGGATCATAAAGGTTTCAGCAGCGATGATGTCAAAGTGCAGTATTCCATCGCACCCAATCAGATCTCAATGGTCACCTTTTCAGAGCTGTGCCAAGAACAGACCAGTGCTGGTTGGCTACATTGGACTTCTGCCTGATATTACCTATTTTTCTTTTATCCTAAAACCATTTTCAACATGGTTGGTTTATCCTAATTATCTGAGATTGCAGAGATTTGTTCTAGGTATCTGAAGATTTATTGTGCAGGTTACTGGATTTATATGAGTTCAGTGATACTGTGGAGTATCGGAGAGGGCATTTAAAGTGGAAGTAAACCCTTCCAAATGACTTTGGCCTACAGGTAAGCCTAGATTAAGGCTTACCTGTAGGTCCAATAAATATCTCCTAAACCTACATGGTTTAGGAGATATTTAGCGATGAAAAGGCATCGCTGTCTACGGCGCATGCTCCGTAGGCAGCGGCGCGCAGGCGCACTGAGGGCGCACTGAGGATGCCGAGATCACGGCGATATGCCGATCTCGTGCGCATGCGCGAGAGTGACGTCATCGCCGTTCCAGCGAATGATAGCGCTGGAGCGGCGAGACCCGGAAGTCACTCCGGTCCTGGATGGCGGCGCAGAAGATCGTGGATAAGGACTGCTTCGGGGGCTTCGTTTTCAGGTAAGTCTTTCATAATGAGCTAGTATGCTATGCATACTAGCTCATTATGCCTTTGCCTTGCAGGGTGTCTTTTTTTTTTTTAAAGAGGCTTTACTTCCTCTTTAAGAGCCAAGTTGTGGGCTTGTAATAACCCTTATCATATATCACGACGTCTGCTTTGCACTCATCTTTTGGCAAAGACAATGGGGTTGATTTACTAAAGGCAAACAGACTTTGCAAAGTTGCTCCAAAGCTTAGTAAATGAGCAGAAGCTCTACTGACTTCCATCATCCAATCATGTGCAAGCAAAAATGCTGCTTTTTTTATTTTCCATGCACGTGATTGGGTACTTTTTGCAAAGTGAAGCCTTACTTCATTTACTAAGCTCTGGAGTAACTGCAAAGTGCACAGTCTATTGGCCTTTAGTAAATCAACCCCAAAAAATCTTACCTGTGGTGTGAAAATGACAAAAAGGTGTTGAAGTTCTTATATATCATTTGGAAAAATATTCGTAATAATAATAGTTTTTAATTGTCTTAAAATTGTCTTAATTGTCTTAATTCAATAAAGTTAATTAATTCTTAAAGTGTAAATTATAACAATAAATTAATAGTATTTGTATTGTAAATTGTTTGCGCAATATAAATCCTGTAGAATAATTATAACAATAATAATAAATATCATTATTATTTATTATAATATTTATTATTATTGTTATAATTATTATTTATTATAATATTTATTACTATTGTTTATACAATAATAATAAATATTATAATAAATATTCAAGGATTAATAATAATAAAGAATCATTCTATTAACTATACCATTGAAATTGCCTTATTATATCTGAACAAAAAAGTGCAAATTAAAAAAAAAGTTGCTTTTCATCCAGCCAGAAATCTTGTCTGCCTCTGGACTGTTACCAGTTAGCATTGTTCCCTGCTATCTTCAAGGACTACAAAACATAGCTCCTGTTATAGAGAAGAGAGGGAGGTGTTCTGTAGTCCCGGCACAGTGTTATGTAGTCCTAGCACACCCTCTATCCTTGGGTGACAATGCTGCTCGGTACGGTTGTCACCCTATGACAAGAAGTGTGTTAATGGCATGATAACTGGTTAAAATAAAGGGAAAAAAATGTGAAAAAAAAATAAGAAAAAACAAATGTAGCCACCATATCTAAAGGCCAGTAAGCTACACTACAATAAAAAAATACAAATAATTTTTTTGTTTTTGTTTTATACTTTGATTATCGTCCTAATCAGTCATTCATGGGTTTATAGAATGTATGATGGAATTGAACCCTGCTTTTCAGGGAACGATTGGAAAATACCTAAGGTATTAGAAAACATTAGAAAACATCCAATCTATCTTCTGAATGTAACTTTCACCGAATCCAAGAAACTCAGCTATGACTGAAAATTCCAAAAAAAATCTATCTATCTATCTATCTATCTATCTATCTATCTACAGTATCTATCTATCTATCTATATTTTTCAATTTATACTGTATATCTTCTCTCTCGTTCTAAGTTTTTCTTTCTCTTTCTTTCTTTCTTTCTTTCTTTCTTTCTTTCTTTCTTTCTTTCTTCCTGTCTTTCTCTTTCTTTCTCTTTATCTATCTATCTATCTATATCCTACCATTAATATTAAATAGTTTAAAATCCATTTAGTGTTGCCCTTTTTTAAAAAAAAGTTTGCACCCCCTGCCTTCTTTGTCATCTACTGAAACAATCCAAGCAGGTAAGGACAACTTACATGACCCAGAAGCCTCCAATGAATTGAAGAAGTGGTGTCCAATGGTGAAGGACCTTGCGCCTAGGATAATCGGATTGGTATCGGTCAGTTGAGAGAAGTACAAGGCTCCTGTGCCTCTTCTTCAGTGTTCAGGCAATCCCAGCTTCTTCATTCATATCTTGGATACTTTCCTGGAAATAGTCTTCCCACGGCAGGGATTGCCCCTCCTCAGCTAGAAGTCAGGGGTCTGGGAGGGGTTGTAGGAAGGAGCGTTCATTGGAGTGAAGTTTTGTCAGGGTCTGATTGTTAAAGCCCCTGGAGTGGAAGCAATAGCATTAACCCTATCAGTGTCCCTGTGTCTGCGGCAGGTAATGGAGAAGGGGGATTGGGAGATACAATAACTTTCTAGGAGACCGGCTGTTTCAAGATGAAATTTTGTTTTACACAGATTTTTTTCCCTAGAATTTTTTAAGCCATTTTTTATTACCTGAATGATCTGTTTTTTTTCCACTGCATGTTAATTAAACAATTGTGTACATGCCATTTTCTTAAAGTGTTACTAAACCCAGGACCCTGCATTCACTATATCTGGTCTCCCACAGTACACAGAACATGGAGATGCAATTATATTAGTAAATATAAACTTTATATATAAATATAAATATATACCTTTTCTCAGCGGCAGTATATCAGACATCCCAACCTGCAAAAACTAATTTCAGGGAGGTGGCGCCTTGCGCCCGCAAACCGCCCCCCGCGGCAAAATATTTTTTAAATCACTTTTTCAATATTTGTTCGCAGTGCTTCTGGGGAAGGGGGTGGGTGGTATGTGGCAGTGGCTGGTGTCAGTCGTTTTTGACAGTGGACATTGTTGGTAGGGCAGGGGAGAGTGGCGTCAGTAGTTTATTTTATTTTTTTACACTTTTAAATTTTTTTTAATTATTTTTAATATTTTTTGGGGGGCTTTTGTGAGATGTTAGGAGTCTAAACAGAACCCTGACATTTCCCCTTTGAGACAGACAAAGGACTGAGGACACAGATTCCCCCTGTCCCTTTCTCAGCACTAAAGATGAATGGAGAGGAGACAGAGGCTCCTGTCCATTCATAAACTGAGCAGAGTAAACACAGTTTACTCTACTCAGTAATCACAGGACACAGGACACAGGAGAGATCTCTGTGAGAGGGGCCTCAGACAGAGAGCTGTGGCTGCCTCATCTGTGCCCACCAGTGCCACCTGTCAGTGCTACCTATCAGTACCCACCAGTACCACCTACCAGTGCCAGCTGTGCAACCCACCAGTGCCCACAGTGCCACCTACCCTTGCCCAACAGTGCCACATATCAATGCCCATCAGTGCCTCATCATCAGTGCCACTGATCAGTGCTGCCTATCAGTGTCACCTACCAGTGCCCTTCAGTGCCACCTATCAGTACCATTCACTGCCACCCATTAGTGCCACCTATCAGTGCCCATCAGTGCCACCCTTCAGTGCCACCTACCTTTGCCCAAAGGTGTCACATATCATTGCCCATCAGTGCCTCATCATCAGTTGCACCGATCAGTGCTGCCTATCTGTGTCACCTACCAGTGCATACCAGTGCCCATCAGTGCCACCCATCAGTGATCATCAAAGCCCATCAATGTCACCTATCAGTGCCGCCTATCAGTGCCACCTATCAGTGCCCTTCAGTGCCACCTCACCTCTCAGTGACACCTCTCAGTGCCCATTAGTGCAGCCTCATCAGCGCACATCAATGAAGAGAAAAATTACCTGTTTTCAAAATGTTATAACAAACTATTAATTAATTAAAAAAAAAAATTAAAAACCCAGCTGTGATTAAATACCACCATAAGAAAGCTGTATTCATTTTTAGCAATTTTTATTGTGACTGCGACATTATGGCAAACACATCGGACATTTTTTACACATTTTTGGGACCATTGTCATTTATACAACAATCAGTGCTATACAAATGCACTGATTCCTGTGTAAATGTCACTGGCAGTGAAGGGGATAACCAGGAGCTGGCAGTGTAGGGGTTAAGTGTTTCCTAGGGGCGTGTTGCTAACTGTGGGGGGCGTGGCTGTGTTGTGCACATCACTGATCTCTGCTCCAATCACAGGGAGCAGAGATCAGTGTCACTTGTTGCTAGGCAGAACGGGGAGATGCTTGTTTACTTCAGCATCTCCCCGTTCTTCCTCCCCGTGAGATGATCGAGGGTAGCCCCGCGGTGATGGCACGGTGGCAAATTCAAAGGGACATACCTGTACGCCCTAATGCCTGTCCGTGCCATTCTGCATACGTCCATCGTCGTGCGCCGGTCGGGAAGCGGTTAATATGGCTTCAATGGGCAGATTAAAGAGTTATGGACGATTTTTTACTTATAGGCAGGGCTTTTTTTCAGAGGGAACTTGGTGAAACTCAGTTCCACCACCTCTGGCTCAGACCCTTTGGTGCTTGCTCACCACAATCACTTGTAAACACAGAAGTCTGGTTTCTGTGTTTACAAGTGACAGCTCTGCACTGTGTATGTAATGCAATCCTGGTATTTTAATGCCCCTTTAAGACCCTCCTACTGTTTTCGTGAAATTTGACTGAACACAACCAGTATTTGATGTGATTTGGAGGGTGTGTGTAGGGGGAGGGGTTTTGTGGGGCGGTGGTTAAGTTCCAGCACCTATTGTTTGAGAAAAAAAGCCCTGCTTATAGGTAAGTCTATAATAAGGCCTACCTATAGGTACCGTAAATATCTCCTAAACCTGCACCGTTTAGGAGATATTTACTTGTGAAGCCACCGGTGACGTTCCTTCAGAGCCCTGTGCCGTGAACAGCGGGAGTGGCGTCATCGAGACTTGTCCAATCAAAGGACCGGACCATGCCAACCCTGAAGGAACTCCCGAAGGAAGTCCAGGTGAAGATGGAAGCTCTGTCAGCTGGAGGACTTCGTTTTAAAGTGGAAGTAAACCCCCTATCGTTTTCAGCCAAGGAAGCTGCCATCTTTGCCTCTGTTTAATCTTCAACTGCCACAGTGCTGCACATGTGATCCGTTATGACACCAGCCATTGGATGGTTTGACTGTTTGGTTGAGAGCACAGCCAATGTGCAGTTAACTTTGCTTTGCAGGTTTAAAAACGGTGGTTTACTACCGCTTTAATCACAGCCCAATGTGTTTTTCAAGGTTTAGAGTAGAATGGTGAACCTCTGTCCCCACAATGGAGATTTCCTCAGATTTCCTGGCCAAGTTGACAGATGTCAGACAAACATAAGGTTCTAACCCTTTCCGCTATCTTCAGAACTAAAAAACAACTTTGGCTGTAATGACCCACTCTCACCTGCCAATCATTGTTCTTCGCAAAGCTTTATTCGAAAAAGCCAATATTCCTTAGTAAATAGATGATGTGCCCCTTAGGAGTTAACAAACACTGAACCACAAAATAAATATACAGGAGCACCATGCGTTGTTAGACATCGTACTGTTTTTGCAGATGTTGTAGTCTGATGATCTAGCCAATCACCTGGTGGCGGTGAAATCACAAACATATGCTGCCCTCAATGTGTCCTCATGACCTGGGGGTCACCCGTTTTGCGTGTGATTGGGAGATGTCCCTGAGCTCCTAATGTTTCCTTTATTAAGTCTGATGCTTTTCCAAGATGTTCCCTTCTCGTGTCTTCGGGAATTCCATAATACACCAGTGAGACCTGGTCAGATTTCTACTACGCTCAGCAAAACTGGAAGAAACAATGGAAGAGCGAGACCAAGCCTTAAAGAACACCGGTCATGGTCAACCATAGTCAGGCATTAACAGTTATAATACAAAATACAGTCATCTCTAGTACAGCTTGTAGGGTGGCTCCATGAATATTCTAGAAATATACTGATCAAAGCTCCCCCCCCCCCCCATAAATTATACTGTTCTTCGTTACAACATAACTTTATTTAACAAAGCGTATTAGTTATGTATGCAAAATAACTCCCCAGAAATATACCAAAAGGAGTTATACACTGATCACCCATAACATTATGACCACTGACAGATGGAACAACATTGATTATCTGATTACAATGCCACCTGAAAGTGGGTGGGATATATTAGACAGCAAGTGAACATGTTGTCCCTGAAGTTGATGTCTTAAAAGAAGAAAAAAACAGGCATGTGTAAGCATTTGAGAGATGTTGGCAAGGGCCAAACTGTAATGCCCCGTACACACGATCGGAAATGCCGCCAGTAAAAGACCGATGTGAACTTTCTGTTCGGAAAATGCGACCGTGTGTATGCTCCATCTGACTTTTGCTCGCGGCATTTCTGCCAGCAAAAGATTGAAAGCAGGTTCTTTATTTTTCTGATGTAAAAAGTTCCGATCGTCTGTAGCAATTTCCGACGCGCAAAATTCCTACGCATGCATGGAAACAATTCGACGCATGCTCGGATGCATTGAACTTAATTTTCTCGGCTCGTCGTAGTGTTGTACGTCACCGTGTTCTTGGCGGTCGAAAGTTCAGAGAACCTTTGTGTGACCGTGTGTATGCAAGCCAAGCTTGAGCGGAATTCCGTCGGAAAAACCATCCAATATTTTTCGATCGAAATTCGGCTCATTTGTATGGGGCATAATGGTAAGACGACTGGGTCAGAGCAACTTCAAAACTGCAGCTCTTGTGGGATGTTCCTGGTCCACAGTGGGCAGAACCTACCAAAGGTGGTCCAAGGAAGGAAAACCTGTGAACTAGTGACAGAGTCATAGGTGGCCAAGGCTCATTGACGCATGTGGGAAGTAAAGGCTGTAGTCAGATCCAATAGAAGAGCTACTGTTGCTCAAATTGCTGAAAAGTTAATGCTGGTTTGCGACAGAACACACTGTGCATCACAGTTTGTTGTGTATGGGGCTGCGTAGCGGTAGACCAGTCAGGGTGCCCATGCTGACCGTGTCCACAGCCAAAAGCACCTACAGTGGGCACGTGAGCATCAGAACAGGACCACAGAGCAATGGAAAAAATTGGTCTGATCCTGCAGCTGAAGGAGATAGGGGCGAGGACACAGCAGCCCCGCCTACCTGCCCGGGTGTTTATCTGCAGGCATGAAGCATGCTATAAGTTACTGCAGCGCACAGTGTCACTACATACAGTAGAGTTCTAACCTGCCCTATGCCACCCCAACCTGCTCTGTGCCACCCTAACTTGCCCTATACCACCCCAACCTACCCTATACCATCCCAACCTGCCCCTTGCCACCCCAACGTGCCCTTTGCCACCCCAACCTGCCACTATACCACCCTATACTACCCTAACCTGCCACTATACCAGTTATTGCAACACAAATTTTCAAAGGGCTTTTTTTTTCTAGTGATATCAAGAATAATATTATTATGCTTTTTTATTTTTTTTTTTATTTGGGCAAGTTACCACAACACCATTATCCCGGAGTTTTTAAGATCAAAGATACAACTATGTCGGTGTCCCTTGTCAATTTTACTTTTTTTTTTTTTAAATGTAACTGCCGACTCCCAAACTGTCATTTGAAGTAAAACACATAGCCAAGTATTATTCTACACAATTTTTTTTATTGTGCATTAACCAGTTCAATACCCGCCCATAGTCATATGACGCCCACAAGGTGGATCTACCATCCTGGGTGGGCGTCATATGACGTCCTCGGATTCCCGGCCGCCTGGGGGGCGCGCGCGCCGCCGGCGGCGCGCGCGCGCGCCCCGCGGCATCGCTCGGGACCCGGTGCGAGTGCCCGGCGGCCGCGATGTCCGCCGGGCACCCGCGATTGCCCGTTAAAACAACGGGACCGGGCGGGACCGTGGAGCTGTGTGTGTAAACACACAGCTCCACGTCCTGTCAGCGGGGAGGAGACCGATCATGTGATCCCAGTACAGAGGATCACATGATCGGTCTCCTCCCCTTAAGTCCCCTCCCCCTACAGTTAGAATCACTCCTATTAGGGACACACATTAACCCCTCCAGCGCCCTCTAGTGTTAACCCCTTCCCTGACAGTCACATTTACACAGTAATCATTGCAATTTTATAGCAACGATCGCTGTGTAAATGTGAATGGTTCCAAAAATGTGTCAAAAGTGTCCGAAGTGTCCGCCGCAATGTCGCAGTCACGAAAAAAAAATCGCAAATCGCCGCCATTACTAGTAAAAAAAAAAATAAAAAAATTCAATAAATCTATCCCCTATTTTGTAGACGCTATAACTTTTGCGCAAACCGATCAATATACGCTTATTGTGATTTTTTTTACCAAAAATATGTAGAAGAATACGTATCGGCCTAAACTGAGGAAAAAAATTGTTTTTTTTTAAAAAAATGGGATATTTATTATAGCAAAAAGTAAAAAAATATTGTGTTTTTTTTCAAAATTGTCGCTCTTCTTTTGTTTATAGCGCAAAAAATAAAAACCGCAGGGGCGATCAAATACCACCAAAAGAAAGCTCTATTTGTGGGAAAAAAAGGACGTCAATTTTGTTTGGGTGTAACGTCGCACGACCGCGCAATTGTTAGTTAAAGCGACGCAGTGCCGAATCGCAAAAAGTGCTCTGGTAAGGAAGGGTGTTTAAAAGCTTTGTATTGAAGCGGTTAAAAAAAAAAAAAAAAAAAAAAATAAAATTAGACATGCTCTCTGCCAATAGAACTTTACCAAAAAGTGCATTCTATGCATCCAAAAATATAGAAAACATACCAAATCAAATCATTATTATTCAACCAAAAAAATAAAATAAAAGCCTCATGCATGTGTCCTGCTTCTTAATATAGGGGGTCAACAATTCCAAGAGTTGGTGAAAGCAGGGGTCCGTCATCCAGAGATAATTCCGAAAATCATCTGGATTATCCTCCTGGAGTTCCCGCAGCAAAGGCATATGACATAATTGGTCACGATTAATAAAGAAACCAATTTTTGGTCCAAGAACTCCTCCTCCTCCTGTTTCTGAACTGGACTTGGGTCAAAGCAATAACTCCAAGGCCAATAATAAATCACAGATCTCTTCCGATCCTGCAACATGGCTGGCTGACGAACGGCCGCTCAGAAACGAACTGAAAAGCAAGAAATGAAAACCACAAACTGAAAATCGCTAAATGAAAAGCGCAAAATGAAAAGCGCGAATCAACACTCACCAAACTTCTACTAACATGAAATTAGCAGAAGGAGGCTAAAGGGTGGCGCTAAAGAGCTGAAAAACCACGTAGTATGTCAGTACGTTCGTGTTTGTTGGCTGACAAGTTCCTTGTATGCAAGACAAAATCCAGGCTTTCGGACAAAAGTCTGAGGTTTTGTCTGCGGAAAATTCGATCGTGTGTACGGGGCTTATGAATGGCCTATGAATGGCTTATGTCTTCTCTGTGTTGGCATGGGTTCCCCCTCACAAAAAAACATACAGGTGGGTTGGCTTTCACTCAAACTGGTGTAAATATTGTGTATAAATTATGCGATTTGTTTCATTATGAGTTGTAATTCAGACAAAATTTTTGTTAATCAGATGTAGCCCAATCTCCAGATCACAGCAGTAATAAATTCCAACTAATCCAAAATAAATTATAACGAAAACAAAGAATTCATTTGCATTCATTAGTTCCATTCGAAAGACAATGATGCGATAATTTGGACCTTTTGTTAATGTTTGAAGCATCCAAAATAACATAACAACCTAGCAAATGGTCCGAATTGATTCAGATCCATTTGTTTTTATTCTAGTGAGAATAGCGTGAATAATCTAATAAGATTCTTTTTGTATTGGGATTGAATTTGAGAGAACATTTGTTTAATTTGTATGTGTGCGGCCCAACAAACAAAGTCAGCTGGGAATGGACAAATGTATTCAACTTAATAACATACATAATAAATGAATACTGTACCTATTGATTGTGAGTCATTCATTTTATTCGGAAAAGATCGGCGCGGTAGTCTTTTTTCATTTTACATTTTTCATTATTATAACAAAATGCACTACATATGAAATTGAATAATTTTGCAATAAATATCCACTTGCCGACCACAATACGTACCGTATATATATATACGTTGCGGCTTGCAAGTGGTTTACTGGGGTTATGGCTGAAGCTATCAGCCATAACCCTGATATATATTTTTTCAGCCGCCGATTAAATTTCTCATGAAAGCCGTAGTTTCGCCCACCCTCCTACCACTCGCCGGTGTTTCTCGGACTTACCGTCTTTACTGGAATACCTGGGAAATGATCTGACACCATAGAGATTAGCAGAGACCAGATCGTCATGACGTAAATTCCGGCCTAAGATAAAAAAAAATTTCTTAAGCGAACAATCAATTTTTTCAAATCTTTTTCTTTAAAAGGTAGAGGAGAGATTTGGGGTCTTATTGACCCCAGATCTCTCCATAAAGATGACCTATCATCCCTTATTTCTATTAAAATGGATGCTTACATTCTTTGTAATAGGAATACAAATTATAAAAAAAAATTGAATATTAAAATAAGGACAGTGTAAAAAAAAAAAAATTAACCACTTACAACAGTGGTTGTAAAATCCTGACAGGACGTCATATGACGTCCTCAGGATTTTGAGCCGATGCGCGCCCCCGGGGCACGCATCGTGTCGATCGTTGTTGCGGGGTGTCAGTCTGACACCCCGCAACTATGTTCTCGGTAAAGAGTCTTCGACGGAGACTTTTTACCACGTGATCAGCCAGGTCCAATCACGGCTGATTACAGTGTAAATAGGAAGAGCCGGTAATCGGCTTTTCCTCACTAACGTCTGTCAGACGCGAGTAGAGGAGAGCCGATCGGCTGCTCCTCTGACAGGGGGGTCTGTGCTGATCGATTATCAGTGCAGCCCCCCCCCCCCGAGGATGCCCACACTGGACCACCAGGGATGCCACCAGACCACCAGGGATGCCTATCACAAGGTATGCCACCCTAGACCACCAGGGATGACACACAGTGCCCATAATGGATGCCAAACAGAGTCCTCAATGGATGCCAATCAGTGCCCACAATGGGCATCACTGATTGGCATGCATTATTGTTTGGCACTGATTGGCATCCATCAGAACAAAACAATGCTGCCTATCAGTGCCTATCCGTGCCACCTATCAGTGCCCATCCGTGTCACCTATCAGTGCCCATCTGTGTCGCCTATCATTGCCCATCCATGCCGCCTATCAGTGCCCATCCATGCCGCCTATCCATGCCCATCTGTGCTGCCTATCCATGCCCATCCGTGCCGCCTATCCATGCCAATCCGTGCCAGCTATCAGTGCCAATTTGTGCCACCTGTCAGTGCCCATTCGTGCCGCCTATCAGTGCCGCCTATCAGTGCCCATCAATGCCACCTCAGTGCCACTTCATTGGTGCCACATCATCGGTGCCCATCAGTGCCGCCTTATCAGTGCCCATCAGTGCAGCCCCATCAGTGCCCATCAGTGAAGGAGAAAACTTACTTATTTACAACGTTTTGAAACTGAAACAAAAAAAAAACATTTTTTTTAAAAAAAATCGGTCTTTTTTTATTTGTTTAGCAAAAAATAAAAACCGCAGAGGTGATCAAATACCACCAAAAGAAAGCTCTAAAAATGATAAAAATGTAATTTAGGTACAGTGTTGTATGACCGCACAATTGTCATTCAAAGTGGGCAGGAAGGTGTTGCAGTGGTTAATAAATAAGAAAAAGAAAAAGTAAAGTGCCACTCCCTGTCATGTCATAGGTAGCCCCTCCCCCCACAGCTAGAATCACTCCCTAGGACACACTTAAACCCTTCATTGCCCCCTAGTGGTTAACCCCTTCCCTACCAGTGTCATTTACACAGTAATCAATGCATTTTTATAGCACTAATCGCTGTATAAATGACAATGGTCCCAAAATAGTGTCAAAGGTGTCCGATGTGTCCGCCATAATGTCGCTGTCATGATAAAAATCGCAGATCGCCGCCATTACTAATACAAAAATAAATAAATAAAAAAAATGGCATAAAACTATCCCCTATTTTGTAGACGCTTTAACTTTTGCGCAAACCAATCAATATACGCTTATTGCGATTTTTTTTACCAAAAATATGTAGAAGAATACGTATCGGCCTAAACTGTGGAAAAAATTTTTTTTTTTTAAATATATTTTTGGGGGATATTTATTATAGCAAAAAGTAAAAAATATTGCTTTGAATTTCCGCTCGTGTGTACGGGGCATTACTGTTTGTTATTCTTTCACAGAAATATTGCAGGAAAGACAATTTCTGTGTTTAATTATAACGTGTGAGTTTCTCATTGGTCATTGCACTTACACTTTTGCCAGGTGTGCCAGAGGGGACTGAGGCTATAATTAGGGTTGAGAGGCAGAGTAACGGACTGAACAAACTTAAGCAGCTCCTTTGGGGGTATCGCTACACTTAAACAAAAAATGACAGAAAAGGATACAGTAAGGTATAAAAGTGAAATAAGATGATTCCTACTTATTGTGTTTGGTTGGATGAAGGTTGATCCATCAGAATCTCTGAATCATTACATAACGATTGAATCCGAAATGAATTTTGTTCCATTGGTTACTTTCGGGTGCATGTGACTCCAATTGATATCATTCCATTTCTCTTTGTGAGTTGGACTAGCAGGGATGACTCAGAATGCATAAGTAATCCCCCAATATAAGGAATGAACATAATACAACAAATATAGCCAATCTTCCAAAATCTTCCAAAATAACAAAAGTATAACAGAACTTCTGTAAATACAAATCAATTTGGAACAACGAATATATACTCCTCCGAAATAATGAAAATGTTCCAAAAACAAATAATTCTAATGTCCTGTACACACGATCAGAAATTCCCCCAGCCAAAGTCCGATGTTTATTTTTTTGGTCGGAAATTCCGAACCGTGTGTATGCTCCATCGGACTTTTGCTGGCGGAATTCCCGCCAGCAAAAGATTGAGAGCAGTTTCTCTATTTTTAGGTCGGAAAAAGTTCAGATCGTCTGTACAAATTCCGACTCGCAAAAGTCCTACGCATGCTCGGAAAAAATTTGACGCATGCTCGGAAGCATTGAACTTAATTTTCTCGGCTCGTCGTAGTGTTGTACGTCACCGCGTTGTTGATGGTCAAAAGTTCAGAGAACTTTTGTGTGAGCGTGTGTATGCAAGCCAAGCTTGAGCGGAATTCCGTCGGAAAAAACATCCAAGATTTTTCCAACGGAAAATCCGCTCTTGTGTAAGTGGCATAATATAATAATTATGATGAAACAAAATTATTTACTTAGTGAATGGAACCAAAACGAACCAGAGTGTAAGCTCCAATGTGCACAGAGTGTAAGCTCCAATGTGCACAGAGTGTAAGCTCCAATGTGCACAGAGTGTAAGCTCCAATGTGCACAGAGTGTAAGCTCCAATGTGCACAGAGTGTAAGCTCCAATGTGCACAGAGTGTAAGCTCCAATGTGCACAGAGTGTAAGCTCCAATGAGCACAGAGTGTAAGCTCCAATGAGCACAGAGTGTAAGCTCCAATGAGCACAGAGTGTAAGCTCCAATGTGCACAGAGTGTAAGCTCCAATGATCAGGGCTCTCGGATTCCTCCTGTACTGAATTGTATTGTAATTGTACTGTCTACCCTCATGTTGTTATGCGCTGTGCAAGCTGTTGGAGCTTTATAAATCTTGTATAATGATAATAATATAAACAGTAACTAAACAAATACTGTTAAGTTGGACTAAAAGGAAGAAAAAGTCTCCTTTTAAATCAATGCAAAGCATAGTAGAGCCTTCTTATAGCAGACAACATCAATGGGCCCTTAGGTAAGACACATTTTTGGGCCCCACTCGGCAACTGCTGGCCAAGTAAAAGCATTTATTCACCATGTAATAATTTGAAGCTATAAGTGAACCATGTCCGATGGAAAGTGGTCCCATTACCCATCTGACCCACATCTAGAATTAATTGGCCCCTAAGTCCCAGAGGGCCCTTGGGCAGCTGAACAGTCTCCACAAATGTTATGTCTGCTCTGTCTGCCTACAGAGTGCTTAGCTAAGGGAAAATCCATATTATAGCCCAGTAAAACAAATAGCCAGCACTGCAGCACACCACTAATGAGGTCAACCTCATTAAATCTTTGAGGCTCATTGGTGGTGTGCTGGCTGTTTCTTTTGCTGTGCCCTGTCTGCCTGCTTCACTTCTATTGCAAGTTCAAAAAATAAGGGATTCCTTCCTCAATTTAGGATAGTGGGCAGTACCATGCAAGTAATTACTTTTTGCCCCTGCAGCATTACGGCATGGTATTTTATAGCCGGAAATTCCAATCTGCAGTGGTGCTCCAAGACCAAGACTTGCTTACCAACCTTAGCTCATAAAACCCAGGCTTCTCTATAGTATCGCTTGGGGGGGTCAATGAAAATGGATAGCTAGACGGGCTAAGGTGAGTTGGACTAAAAAGAACCAAACGCCCTCCAGACCTTAATTGAAAAACAGAAAGGACCTCTGTATGTCTATTCCTTCACAAGTCCAAACAATAAGGGTTGGTTCATTCTTCATTTTAGAAATGCAAGCTGTACCATTAGCTCAGGGCCATGATCTACAGGGCTCCCCCAACTTTACCATATTAAAGAGGAACTTCAGTCACCCTTCTGTTTTTTTAACCCCCCCCCACCCTTACCTGTTATGCAGGGTTGTCCTCAATTCACATACTCTGCGAATACAGAGATGTCCGTTATGATACGCTGCTCAGGTGCCACCATCTGGGTCCCACGTCCCCATTTAGGTCCTCCTCAGTCATCAGAAGTGGGCTGCTTCTTTGGGGTTCAGACAGTCTGTAGGTGTAACTCACACAGACAGGTGCAATAGAAACTTGTATTTAGGTAATGTAGGTTCAGTTCACAACAATCCGGGTGAGCAGGTGGTCCAACCGGGTGCACTCATGGTTTCCAACAACGTAAACAGAGTGGGTGCTAGCCAGACTGACAGCATCTGCTGAGAGGGGAAAAATGAGGCTTGGCAGTCTCGTGCCCAATCTGGAAGATTTACATAAAAGTAGTGATGTCCCTAACAGACGGGGTACCTTTCCCTGCACTACCCACTCGCGTAAAGTGTGCCAAATCCAGGGGTCAGAGTCTTAAATAGACTCTGACACACCCAAGATGGCTCCCAGAGTCACATGCATGACCAGCATCCATTTGGGTTGCTGCCCCAGTGACCCAGGAAACCTTAGAGGAACCATGTTCCTCAAGGACTTCTATCCCCTCTGCACTGCCGCAGCGGTTAAGCACCTCCTGCAGTGGAGACAGCAGACTGCACCTGCCTACAAGCCATTCCCCAATGACGCGCACCAGCTCTGCCCACTGGCCGCTCTATGTCCCAGCTCCTGCAGCCTCCTGAGATATGTGACGGGCATATCCCTGGAGAGAGCCGGGACACGTCATACTTGCTAAGTCAAAAATGCCGACAGGACTAAACAGGAAAAAGAATATAAAAGTGAACAGACCATTCACATAAAGTGTTAATTTACAATGTGAAAGGGGGGGGGGGGGGGTCCAGTGACCTAAAATGGATCTGAAGGGTGAAGATCCACTTTAAAGGGGTTGTTAACCTTCGTGTTTTTCACTTCAATGCATCCTATGCATTAAGGCTAAAAAACACCTTGCAGTCACCAGCTCCCCCCTCCCGTTTTACTTACCCGAGCCCCGAATTTTATGTCAGCATGTCTCCGCCATCCCTCTCTCCACGGGTTCCTGGCTCTTGATTGGATAGATTGATAGCAGCGCAACCATTGGCTCCCGCTGCTGTCAATCAAATCCAATGATGCGGGTGGCCGGGGGCGGGCCGAGTCTGCGTTCAACCTCTATGGATGACGAATGCTGAACTCGGGAACGCGCCCGCAAGGTAACCCCCCTTGGGAGAGCGCTTCTCCAAGGGGGTTATCTAATGTGGGGAGGAGCCACAAGAGCCGCCGAGGGACCCCAGAAGAGGATGTTCGGGGCCACTCTGTGCAAAATGAGCTGCACAGTGGAGGTAAGTATGACATGTTTGTTATTTAAAAAAAAATTTAAAACGATCCTTTGATATCACTTTAGGGAGTAACTTAACCTTTCCCTTTGGAGAAAGGGAACGAAGGCACACAGGTACTGTACCTGTTTTTAAGCTGGCTCTATTGTAAAAAATACGTTCTATATAAACAAATGGAGATAAACTATTTGTAACAGAAACTCATCTTCAATTTCAAGGCTTGAGACGTGTCCACGGTGTAAAACAAGAAGAGAAATGTGATTCTCTCTGTGCAGAATAAACAGGAACAGTCATCTCCTTTACAGCTCTCACATTATCATATGGTGCAAAGCAAAATCTGTACACGCAGCGGAAGATTTCTGTAAAGTACATATTGAAAAGTATGCATTTTTGCTACTGGATACAACTGACCCTCGAGGCTTGTTATGCAAAACAGCACATTATTTTTTTTTTTCAGTTATGCAAACATGAAGTTATCTTTTAAACATTGCATAAAACAGTTCTCAGATAGCCATATAGGTTGCAGCTAAGCAGCAACACCTATTGGTGAGAATAGGAAGTGCAGGAACTGTTAGCCTTCGCTCATACTTGCCCTTTTTCTGAAAAGCGACCTGTGGTGGAACCCTTTTTAGAGTGTGGCTAAGCAGCCACTGTCAGGCGCTTAGGAGGCGATCCTGCCGCCAACTGAATGCCTGTTTTTCTGGGGGGGGGGGCTGGCTTTTTTTTGTCAAACTGCAGTCTGGGAAATATATCCTGTATATAGTATCAAGGTTAAAAGCGGTATTTACAGAGAGTAACCATAGGCATTGTTATTCAAGTAGGATGTACACATAGTTGCTTAGTACTTAGTAAGGCACAGTAGTGCAGAAATATATTATTCGGTAATGGCACAGTAGTGTAGAAATACAGTGCCTTGAAAAAGTATTCATACCCCTTGAACTTTTCCACATTTTCATGTACAAACGTAAATGTATTTTATTGGGATTTTATGTGATAGACCAACACAAAGTGGCACATAATTGTGAAGTGGAAAGAAAATGATAAATGGTTTTCAAAATTTTTAACAAATAAATATGTGAAAACTGTGGTGTACATTTGTATTCAGCCCCCCTGAGTCAATACTTTGACCTTTTGCTGCAATTACAGCTGCAAGTGTTTTTGGAGGTGTCTCTAACAGCTTTGCACATCCAGAGAGGGAGATTTTTACCCATTCTTCTTTGCAAAATAGCTCAAGATCTGTCAGATTGGTCTTGCCACAGATTCTCAGTTGGATTTAGGTCTGGACTTTGACTGGGCCATTCTAACACATGAATATGCTTTGATCTAAACCGTTCCATTGTAGCTCTGACTGTATGTTTAGGGTCGTTGTCCTGCTGGAAGGTGAACCTCCACCCCAGTCTTAGGTTTTCTTCTAAGATTGCCCTGTATTTGGCTCCATCCATCTTGCCATCAACTCTAACCAGCTTCCCTGTCCCTGCTGAAGAAATCCTCAAGAAATCCTGTATCCCCACAACATGATGCTGCCACAGCCATGTTTCACGTGGGGATGGTGTGTTCAGGGTGATGTGTAGTGTTAGTTTTCCGCCACACAGCATTTTGCTTTTAGGCCAAACAGTTAAATTTTGGTCTCATCTGACCAGAGCACCTTCTTCCACATGTTTACTGTGTCCCCCACATGGCTTCTCGCAAACTGCAAACAGGACTTCTTATGGCTTTCTTTGAACAATGGCTTTCTTCTTGCCACTCTTCTATAAAGGCCAGATTTGTGGAGTGCACGACTAATAGTTGTCCTGTGGACAGATTCTCCCACCTGAGCTGTGGATCTCTGCAGCTCCTCCAGAGTTACCATGGCACTCTTGGCTGCTTCTCTGATTAATGCTCTCCTTGCCCGACCTCTCAGTTTAGGTGGACGGCCATGTCTTGGTAGGTTTGTAGTTGTGCCATACTCTTTGCATTTTCAGGATGATGGATTGGACAGTGCTCTGTGAGATGTTCAAAGCTTGGGATACTTTTTTAAAACCCAACCCAGCTTTAAACTTCTCCACAACTTTATCCCTGACCTGTCTGGTGTGTTCCTTTGCCTTCATGACGCTGTTTATTCACTAAGGTTCTCTAACAAAACTCTGAGAGCTTCACAGAACATCTGTACTTATACTGAGATTAAATTACACACAGGTGTACTCTATTTACTAATTAGGTGACTTCTGAAGGTAATTGGTTCCACTAGATTTTAGTTAGGGGTTTCAGAGTAGAGGGGGCTTAATATAAATGCTTGCCACACCAAAATTTGAAAACCATTTATCATTTTCCTTTAACTTCACAATAATGTGCCACTTTGTGTTGGTCTATCACATAAAATCCCATTAAAACACATTAAAGTTTTGACAAAATGTGGAAAATTTCAAGGGGTATGAATACTTTTTCGAGGCACTGTATATTGCTCTGTATATTACACAGTATTGCAGCAGTATATCACAGCGGTAATGTACAGTATTGCAGAGTGTCAATGTTCTAGGCTTAACCTATTTACCAGACAATGGCTTCTGCTGGGGGAGGTTTGGACTGGAGAATACAGTATTGGCACTCTATATTGCCGAAAAGATTCTCCAATTGCTGGTCCGGGTACCAGAATGTTTGTGTAGACCAAGCAGTGTCCCTACGCTGACCCTACTCGATCAGGAACTTGTGCTGATAACTCTCCCTGGCAAACAGGGTCTTTCTCTCATCCCAGGCATGCCCAAATGGTTCGGGCACCCCAACTTTTAGAGTCACACCAAGATGGCTGCCAGAGGACCCAATCAGACAGCTGGAAACTGTGTGACAACTACAGAATCTCTCAAGGAACAATTTTCCTCTAAAGATTCAGCTCTATCTGTATAGGGGCAATGCACCACCCACTGGAAGGCGGCCAAGTTGCACCTACCTACAAATACATTGCAACTGTGAGCCACATTGATATAAATGGCCAAGTTTTAATAGGTCGTACCACCTGTCAACTGGACTTGCTTTATAAAAACTTGGCAAGGTTATTCATTGCAGCTGTAGCATATGAACAGCCTCCTCCAGCTGTACTGTAGGCTTTAGGTAGGAGGTCAGGGGGTAGTAAAACTGTGTAGCGGAGACGTAAGCTGGCCATTCTTTCATTATTTTATTAATGTTCATTTGATTTTCTCTCTTAATATATTTTTTATTGAAATTATCATCATAAACTTTTACAGAGAGGAAAAAAAGAGAAAGCACAAAGC